>VFFE01006300.1:77303-110059 GCA_008921705.1 Burhinus oedicnemus
TTTTTTTTTTTTTTTTTTTTTTTTAATAAAAATCAGTTGGAGTGGCAAACCCCCAAACCTTCAAGCACTGTTTTGTTTTTTCTGTAATGGCTTGATGATAACTGAATGGGTATAAAGGAGTAGTTAGAAAAGCGTTTCTTGCACTGCTGGTACCAGTAAGTGCAGTAACTTCAGGCAGAGATGACGTGGATAATGTAATGAACAACTTTCTAAGCTGCTGCAGCAAGTTCCTTTGGAGAGTACCTATTAAGGCTCTGTATTGGTGATATTGGCACTGTCATTAATAACAAATGAGACTCTCAAATGAAAATTTGAATGTTGCTGGTAAAGTGGCTGACAGGTTTTAGGCAGAATCTTGATCCATAGTGAAATTGGACAAAAGATAATCCAGTATTCTTCCAATGGTGAGCATGAATGAATGCTTATGGAAGAGCAAGAACAGGGCAAGCATGTACAATAATTTGCTTGAATATTATTTCAATCCCTAACTATTCTCAGCAAAGAGTTGTTCTAAATCTGATGTGGTTTTGTGTAGCTGGTAACCTTTGGATTTTTATCCTCAAACTTGGCCAGTCTTTTTTTGTTTTTTGTTTTTTTGCATGCAGCTAAATGTCTGGCATTGAAATATCCTTTGGTAAGAAATTCTACAGGTATGCTCTTTGTTATGTTAAAGTCTATCTTTTTTGTTTGTTTGTTTTTGAACTTAGATTGTACTGGTTTCCTTTGGTGCTACATTTCTTTTGGAAGAGAGTGAACAATCCATCTCTCTGTTCCTCATATGATTTTGTAGCCCTTTATCGCTTTCTCCCTCCACTCAAATATTTTTGAAACCAGAGAGTCCTAACTTGCCTATTTGTTTTCCCCTGTAGGACCCATTCTGTGCCTTTGATCGTACTTTTTGCTCTTCTCAAAATACTGTATTCAGCTACATCCTCTTCTGGAGCCGAAGGCCCCAGGATTGCTAGTGATACTCAAGATGGACAGAGAGTGATCTGTTTTGGACTGATATTTTTCATAGTAATTCCTAACGTTGGTTTTAATTTCTGAGTGCTGGCAGTATTCAGTGCAAAGCCCATTGGTTTTTTATGTGCAAATTTAGAACTGCTTCTCTCCCTCCTCCCCTCCACCCCCTCAGCTTACATCACTTTAATTCATCTGTGCTGGCTATCATCTGCATTATTGCTCAGTCCCCTAGCCTGATGGAGACCACCTCCTCTATTGTAGTCAGCCCTTGCCTTGCTCTCCCTGGTAACATAATATTGATAGGCACAGCAGTGCTGAAAAACTTCTCACCTTATTCCTGTTTCTTGGATAGTTCAGAAGATGTTGAACTCTTGTGGAGCCCCACTGGTACCCTCCTTCCTTGTGAGAACACCAACTATGCCTGTGCTATGTTTTCTGTATTTTAACTAATTTTTTCATGCAAAGGTCTTTCTGTTTTCTTATGCTGTAATTGCAAGAAAGCCTTTGGCGAGACTTTTCCAGCTCTGGACATCCAAGTAGGCCATGATAGGGACTGAGTTCAGATCTTTATAGACATGTTCAGAGTGCATCAAGAGATTTGAAAGTGAGGATCCCTTTTTTTGGGAACAACATACCTACTCTTCCCTGCTTCATCATAATTATCCATATGTCTGTTATTTCTAGTTTATTTGTTATAGGTCACACTTAACTGTTTGTAGTTCCCTGCAATCCCTGCATTACACATGCTATCTTTTAAGAGACCTTTTTGAAAGATCCAAATCTGTGCAGTGACCAAGAGGAGTGGTTCCAGCATGAGTTCTTGCTCCTTTCTTTGTGTTGTTATTGGTGCTGTAGAAGTGTGAGATCAGTTAGATGGGCTGATGGTTAATCAAAACGTAAAATAAATATTTTCAGCTGGATCATCTGTTTGTTCTAGAACTCCTGCTTGTCACTGAGATTCAGCTGGAAAGCAGCAGTTTCTATAGACAGTCAGGACTGCTCCCTTGGCAGAAATGCAACCTTAGCAGTGGAACTGTAGTCTTGGTACTTAGTACTTAGTACTAGGTACATGGGCATGTA
This sequence comes from Burhinus oedicnemus, assembly GCA_008921705.1. Taxonomy (NCBI): domain Eukaryota; kingdom Metazoa; phylum Chordata; class Aves; order Charadriiformes; family Burhinidae; genus Burhinus; species Burhinus oedicnemus. The sequence continues at coordinate 79,347 of VFFE01006300.1, forward strand.
CCTAGTAATCCTTCTGCTGGTATATACTCCCAACTTTTGAGTCTGTAGTTAATTTACATTATTAATGGTATTTATTAGGGTTCTTACATTTTTATCAGTTGAGGGAGAAGTAATTATGTAGCATCATAGGTCTCATTGTACTGATTTGGTACCCACTGCTAAGGAGTGTGCTATGGGAGATGCAAGAAGGAAACATTATGAGGATACTTTGTCGTAGTGTCTTTGCATTTCATTCTTGAGTGTTTTGACAAAGCTAGGTTTTTATTGTTACATTTTGGTTTAAATGTTATGATGAGGGATTGAGTCGAATTACATTTTTTTCCTGGTTCGCAGGAAGCTAAATGTTGTTACCAAAGCACAAACTGAAAAAGAGCTTGTGTACTTGGTAGCTTAGCAATGTTTTAATGTGTTAGCCTATGTGGGTCATCCAGTTGAAAAACATTGCCTACATGAATATGGATAAAAACTTAAAAGTTTGTCTGTTTAGACCTGCTCAGTGAGGCCTGCTGTCTACAAAAATGATGCACAATCACATTATACGTGTGGTAAAAAAATCTTTGGATTTTGCATAGTGTGTGTTACCTATGCATGCACGCAAGGTTCTCTTGGTTTCCATTAACGTATATTAAGTACACACTGGTCCGTCCTCTCAGTGGTATTATTGGTCCCTCAGTTTGTACAGTTCCGAGTGTGAGAGGTCTGAGTCTATCCGTACCTGTGGCTCCATGGTCAAATTTATTGCTCTTCGTTGTTGTTGAATGTTTTAATCTTGGAGATTGATTCAGGAGTGTTTTTTCTGTGCTGTGTTGGAAATCTGTATGGCTCATGAATGTTTTATTTTACTTAAAAATTCCATGTTAGTGTATTATGACGTTCTTTTGCATTTTATGTTCTTATTATTGGTGATAGGAATAATGGAAGAAATGTCTGACTGAATGTACAGAGTTAATTTGAGTTATGATGGGGAGAGAGCACATGGGATGTTGAACTAGGAAGACTGGAGTGTGAGCCAGGAAAGGCATTTTAGGCAGAAGCTGCAGGTGACGGTGTGTTAATGTGGTGGGAAAACTTGGTGGCAAGGTAGTGGAAGAAGATGAGAAAAAACATAGTTTTATTATCATACTCTGGATTTTCTCATTGTATCACTGCATTATGTAGTGTATAGGCAGAACTGTGCTTTGAGGGATGAGTAAAATAGCATATAATGAAGACTGTTCCCTGAGGATTCCTCCTTGATTTGTTGCAAAATTTGAAAGGTGTATAGCAAATGAGACTGAGATGTCTTCACAGTGAAGACATGAAAATGTCCTTAGAGAATTAGATTCTGTCCTTGCTGGTGTCACAGCAAGATGCCAGGCAGATCACGTTAATCAGAAAGGTTCATATGTATTGTTGTGCTCACTTTTTTTACTACTTGATTTGAAATTATAGTAGTGTGATTTGCAGTCATGACTAAAACAGCTGCAACTGTGGAATCAGTAAGTTTTGTTCTGAATGGAAGATGCTGTCAAATGTGATGGTTATAATGAAGAAAAACAAAGTTTCTCAGTTTTAGCACCTGAAGAGAGATATTAAAACTAGCTGTAGAAATGGAGAATGGGTTTATATCTCTGGTTTATTTCCTGAAATAATTGTCTTTCAACCCGACACAGTCACAGAACTGGAAGATGAACTGAAAAGGACAGAACTAGTTACTGGAGTTTAAGGATGTGCTTTCTTCTGTATGCTCTCAAAAGCAAAATCTGACTGTGATTTCTGTGGAATTGCTCTCATAGATTAATTGAAATGCTCCATTTGTTTACCGTACTTAGTTTCTGCTGGAAGCTTGCTTTTTGGCTCATGTTTTTGCTTAAAGAATAATGTTCATAGATTATAGTGGTTTGTGATAGGTTTACTTTTCTAGTGAATAGTTACTCCTACAATTCGTTTATTCATCACTGGTTGTAGCATGGTCTTCCATTCTTATAGTTGTGAAGATTGCAGGAATCGCCAGTATCAGTAGTGCTGGTGAGAGTAAGTTTGGTTACCGTGTACAATTAGTTCTTTGGCTTAACTGATGATCTTGAATTCTGTCACAGGGAAAAGAGATATACTGTATTCTTTTAAGGTATATGCTGTGAACTGTCTGCGATATCAAAAAAAAAAAAAAAGTTTTCCTCCTGTAGGATCTTGGATAAGGGGCACGCAGGTATATTTGTAGTGGGGAATGGTTTTCATTGTGACATGTTCAGCCCTTCTTCACAAGTATTTTGACTTGCCAGTCATAAGCCTGGAGTAAAACTAACAGTGATGCCGCTCATCACAGCTTCAGCAGAAGGCCTCCAAGTGACAGCAGCAGGTGCTGAGCTGAGAGCGCCACTGAGATTTTTAGAAGGAGAAAAAGAAGCACCTAAATCAGATTATAACACACGTGGTAATGCGTGTTTTGTGGGAATGTAATGATTAACATTTCATGTAGCTCTTTTCTTTGAGAAGCCTTTTATGGGCCTACTCAGGTCATGCAAGACAGTAAATCAGGAAGAAGTTACAAACATCCTAGGAGTATTTTACTCTGTGTATTTGTGGGCACTATAATGTTATCTGAAGGTACTGAGTAAGCCTTAAACATTTTTATGATGTGAATAATGTTAATCTGTTTGTGTAACATATAGCTTAGTTAATGGTAAGGAATTTGCTTTTCTTAATGTTGTGATGCTCTGAGAATTTCCACCATGATGGTGGTGATAGATTTCCAAGACACCAGAGTGGTTTGGAGGCAGTGATGCAGTTATTTGTAGTCCAGTGAACTGTGTCTATTACTTTTTAACATACTTCTGTGAGAAAATCTGGTCTCAGATAAGAGGAGAGGAGTATGAGCAGTCAATGTCTCGTCACTATGTTCTGTTGCAAAATTGGCAACACTAAAATATTTTACAAGGTGTTACTGTGGCATCGTCCTCAAGTTTCAGCTGTTGTGACCCTTCCTCAATTTAAAATGCATATGTTTGTTTCATAATTGTTTCTTTTCCTTGAAATCATGAACAGGTCTTAAGAAAGCATCACGACTTTCAAGGCAGATTTGCTTGATGTATCAGCAAAGTCATTCTTCAGGTCGAGAAATGAGCTGTCGGAGTGCTTTGGCTGCTGCTGAGGCAATAACAGATACAGGAAATGGAGAAGTTCTGTAAAACTTGAATTAGGTGAAGAAAGAGATGTTGTTGAAGAAAGTAGATGCTTTTCTGTTTCAGGCCAATTACAGTCTTCTGTGTACTTGAAGTGGAGTGGGTTTATGAAGGGTTAGCCAATAGAGGCTCTTGATGGCATTTGGAAAGAAGAGGTTCATTCAAAGCAGGAAACTTACATTTAAGTGCCTTGAAACTCTCTAAATATGCTTATCTCTGCCTATCAACTTTAAAGGAAGTGTAGGGAGATTAGCTTTCCTAGACTACTGTTACTCTTTGTGAATATTGCTGTAAGTGTTAAGATACTTATCTCAAAAGCATAATTTTGCTGTAAACTCATCTTGAACTAAATTATCTGCTACTTTGCATTTTTATGAGAAAAATCATTAAAAACTGTGTCCTTGCATTCTCAAACCTCCCAGCGCATTTTAACTTCTTCAAGTCAAGATCATTGTTCATCAAGCTGTGATATGTTATATGAATGTGTCAAGTTACGGTTTATGGAATAGCAGAAACTAAAGATTTAATCTGAGTAGGACGAAGTTTTACTTTTGTCACTGGGCATGTTGGATCCTTCAGTTCATTCTGAAATCTGCTGCTCAAAGTACTGCATTTATGGTGCTAGAACTGACAGCACTGCGTTTTGAGGTTTTATCCTCCCTGTCACTGGGAGGGCACCATCCATAATTAGAAGTTGTATTTTATGCAAGTCTGGTTGGGTTTTTTGTTTGTTTGTTTGTTTTTAGTTTAAATTGAACTCTGGAAGGAGTACAGCTAGTAACCGTTCTTTTCAGAAAATAAACAAATACCAAATCATGCCTGTAGCTGTACAGATGAGGTAAGTCTGTGTGGTCTTGTGTACTAAATTAGATATAAGCTCACTTTTTTGCTTGCCAGGAAGATTTTAAAAGTCTTCAGTTTAAGAAATTTCAATCCTACACGTTGTAGAGATACCTGATACATCTGTAACAGGATAAAGGTACTGATGCTTCAGCCATCCCACACTTGCTGTCTGCAGTCTTTCTGATATTCTGCACTGAATAGTGTATCTGTAGGTTGTGTACAGAAGCAAGATGGCTTCTGCATACACTGCATTTTTATACACACAAGGATTGCATTATCCCTGTTTAATTTTGTATTGCACTTATGTTAGATAATTATACATTGTGATTTAATAATTCTTCTGAATTGTCTCTTGCTAAGACTGTCCAGTCTTGCAGCTGCAACTTTTTTCCAGTCTCCTAAATGATTGTTTTTATGTCAAAATGCATTAAATGCAAAGCCAGTCTTGAATAAACTTAATAAAACACAATATTTAGATTTACATAAAATATAACTACTGATTTTGGGTGGTGCCCTCCTCGTTGCGGGGAGGATAAAAGTTCAAAAAGCAGTCCTATCAGTTTTAGCACATAAATGCAGCTGATCTCTTTAATTATTAAACACAGTAAAATTTAATATTAAATGGTGGAAAAATCACAGTAAATTATGATATGTATTTAAAATATTTAACTGTATTTAAATACATTTTGTTGGACTGCGGCTGTTTTTAAACATGATTCAGGTCATTTGCTTAAGCCGTTACTTGTGTATCTCATTGTGCCTACCTGATCATTGCTGGTCTGTAGGTGATTGCACTAGGAATCATGTTCATTGATGTTTTCTGCTAAATAGGAATATGGATCTCAGCCTATTTTATTTTAATCCATCAGCTGAGTTTCCTGTTAGTTAATTGAGACTTTAAAGCAAATAATTAAAATGTCATGTGACATTTAGCCAAATATGTTGGAAAAAACGAAGTAGGGCAATTGCTGTAGTTAGTTCTGTTAACTAATCTGTAATCATTTCAAGAAGCCATATTTTGCTTGGCAGTAATAATAATCCATGAGATCAAGGTATTTACTGTGTTTTTGCTTTTAATTCTGTGGTAGAAACCAAACTAATTATTACATTATTTTACTTTCAATTGATGCGGAGGTAAATAATTGGCACCTTTTTGACCCTTTTGTTTATCCTTCTCAGTTATTTATACAATATTTACATTCCACTAGAATCTTCTTGTTTTCCAGGTATTTCCAAATAACTGCAAGAATGGTCCAGAAAACTGAGCCACTAATTTTGTGAAGAGTCTTAGACTCTTATAAGTGCCTGGATCTCTAATTTAAAATTTTTGATCTGAAGTATATTGCAAATAGTGCGTTGTGTCTCTTTGTTGTTGTGGATGGTGAAATTTCTATTCCAGTAACACTATGCTGTGGTTTGGATACATCCTCTTGATTTTTTTCAAAACCAGAACAAAAAATGGATGCTGGCTCTTTCTTCCTGTTTTTTATCACCACTTGCTATTTCACCATCTAAATGCAGTAAAACACGTGTATCTGAGGTTTTTTTCCCCCTTAATATATTTTTATTTAAAAAAAAAAAAAAGTCTGTTAACTTTGAGTTGGGTGCTATTGTTTTATGAAGCCCATTGTGCTGATAGAGGTAGTTGGCTCATGGTACTATATGTTTAAGGTTGCTTGGTCTCTGTACAGAAGGTTAAAATAGCTTGGGCTTCTGAATAAACTGGTTTAATTACAAGAGAGTGAGAAATTCAGAGCAAAGTTTAGAAGTATTCTGACTAAGCTACGTACAATCAGAACAAGACTTAAAATATTTTGAAAAATAAACCCGAGTACTTTTGCAGGAAATAAACCAGAAATACTCTTTCTGCAAAGGAGTATTTGATGTGTGGTAGAAGGGTTTAGTTCAGCTGTTCAGGACAGAGTTTTTGAATGATGGTAACTATGGAAAAACAAGAAGTAAGGGGAAAAATTAAAGGGGAATATAGTTTCTGTCTGATGCTGTCTGAGTCCAGGGCAGGTAGTCAGTCCTGAATTACTGCCCTGGTTGTGAGAGATGCTGTTCTAGGTTGTGTCTCTTTTCCTTGCTCTGGGGCATCAGCTGGCAGAGCTTGATGTGTTCTGCTGTTTTGCCAGTCTTTCCTAGCACAGCAGAACTAGGTGGACCCTCTCAGTTTATCCTGTGCAGTGCAGTTAATCTCCCTATTGGGATAAATTAAGGTGTGAAGAAAGTGCTTCAGAATAGAAGGGGGCACGTGACAGAGGAAGAACTAAGGAGGAGAACATTGCTGCTCTGTGGTTCATGCCCTTACTGGCATGCTGTTGATAGACAAGGTCCCTCCTTGCCAGCTTTCAGACCTTAAGATTCCTTGAGGTGTGCAAAGAAGGCCTTAATCAAATGTTTTAACAGTTTTTTTTTCCTAGGAAACTTATATCCATTCATTGCCCTCCAATATCTGTTCATTTTAAAAGATTCCATAGTACTGTGACGGTAAGAATATTTCTGTTACTTTATTCACTAGTTAAACATAATTTCTAATGTTGAAATTTGACCCACTGAGTCCTGTTTTGTTTTGTTTTCCAAATGTTACCTTAATTTATCAACGTGTCATTGGCTTTTGATTTGGATTGAGTTAATTTTTTTCTCCCTTTTCTGCTTTCCATGTGAACACCTTTTCTTATGTATTATTACAATATGTTAAAGATCTGAATTTTTCTGAAACTGAACTCACATCTCATGTGTTATTGTTAGGTTCCAATTATTTACAGACCTTTCTGTTACCTCCTTAAATATTTTTCTTGTTACTGCTCTTTGCTTCTCTTTTTTCTGTCCTTCATGATTTTGTATTACTGCTGCTGGTTTCATATTCTTTGAAAAGGGTGGGGTTTTGTCCAGTGTTCATTCGTGTATATGTGTATATAAAATCCTCTCCTTTATGCTTGTTTCTATGGAGTTACCTTCTTTTAGCTGTCTGCTAATGTCTTGTAACAATACTGAATTTTCTTCTGTGCTTGCCACACTATGTAAGTTCCTGTCATTTATGCCAACAATTGCTTTGAGCTATGAAAAATTCTTCTATAGAAGTTCAGAGTTAGGTATTACTATTTACTGTCTTGTTCACAGACACTATTTTTATTTTATTTTAAATTACAAAAAAACCCATGACGAGCAGTGTTGCACATAATTTTGGTTAATGGTTAAGTAGGTGTATTTGACTAGGTGATCATTTGAGGTTTTGTCAGCCTTGTTTACTGTGATTTGTAAGAGGTTAGTTGTTTGAGATCAAGCATTTGATTGTTTAAAAGTAACATTTTTGGGGTAAAACCGTTTTCATAGAATCCTAGAGTAGTTTAGGTTGGAAGGGACCTTGGAGGTCATCTAGTTCCAACCCCCCTGCCATGGGTAGGGAGACCTTCCACTAGACCAGGTTACTCAAAGCCCCATCCAACCTGGCCTTGAACACCTCCAGGGATGGAACCTCCACAACTTCCCTGGACAACCTGTTCCAGTGCCTCACCACCCTCATAGTGAAAAACTTCTTCCTAATATCTATTCTAAATCTACCCTCTGCCAGTTTGAAGACATTACCCCTCCTCCTATCACTACAAGCCCTTGTAAAAAGTCCCTCTCCAGCTTTCTTGTAGGCTCCTTTCAGATACTGGAAGACTGCTATAAGGTCTTCCTGGAGCCGTCTCTTCTCCAGGCTGAACAATTCCAACTCTCTCAGCCTGTCTTCATAGGAGAGGTGCTCCAACCCTCTGATCATCTTCATGGCCCTCCTCTGGACCTGCTGTTTTATCTGGCTCATTCTTCTTGCTATGAAATAAATTTTTATAGTCTTATTTTATTTTCTGATTATCTGTTCTACAGTCTGAAAAATTGCCTGTGAACATTCACTCTTCATGTTTACCTGGCTCTTTCTATCATCTATTTTTTTATAGACAAGTATGTCCATGAATAGCAATGCTAAGCAAATTTTGATTTCTTGTTTAAGTTGCTTATGCCTATATATAGTATAATCTCCCATTTGTGATTGGAATAATTGTAGTGAATCTTTCTTCTCTTGAGTTAACACTGTCATTTTGCTTTGGTGCAAGAATGGGGAACTATATATCCTTGGACTGATTTATTTTAGTGAAAATTTGTAGGGAATTGACATCCTTGAGATTCATGCCCCCACTATTGGAACAGGTTTGGACTCCAAAGGTGTAAGGCGCCTTTCTATGTAGGTAAAGTGTTACTGTGTAAGTCTGAATTCCTTACAAAATCGGGCTAGGATAGATTGCTTGCTTCACTGTATTTTTTTTCTTGATTTTTAACGTGAGGCAGCATGAAAGCTGGCTTATGTTCTTAAGCACTTATATACTGCCTTTCTGTTCTCATATGATTAGTTTATGGCTCTCATTGTAGCCATAGCTAATTTTACTATTTAAAAATTGTACTTCTGTTATGAAGTTGGATGCTGGAGAAACCGTTTCATTTCTGTGCACTGCATATCTCTATATTCCACAGAACTAAACCATCATTTCTAGCTCACTTAATAAATATTCACCTCATATAGCATCTGCTTGCTTTCTTCCTCTACTGTGTGAGGGTAAAGCTTTTTTTTTTTCTAGCCTACAAGTTTTTGAATGTGACCAAGTCCGTCACGAGAGACAGTGTAATATGTATGCTGGTGTTTGTGTACTTTTATCTCTCAGTAACTGAGAGGCAGCTTAACCCTGTTGTGTTTATTATAGGAGAAGTGTATGCATATGGACAATTAGCACAGAGTATTTGAACAGCTAAATTATCATCCACATTACTGACTTGCCCTCAGGCTTTGTTTCATTTGCCAGGAGAAAGCTAAAAACAATTTCCGAGAATCACCTGGATATTTGCTTCCTTTAGCGGCTTTGTCAGATTCTGAAAGACTTCCAGGCTCTGCAGAAGGTGGCTGATGGGAAGTGAATCATGAATATGAATCAGCATCTCTCCGCCCTTATATCCAAAATGCAGTTGCTAGGATATTCTTCTTTGTTTGCTACTCTTATCACATCATCACCTTTTTGAAATTCACTCTCTGTCATCCTTTCTTTAACTACATTCGTATTCAAGCTGCTTGTGTTTCTCTGCGAGACCGTGACATAATCTTTTTCTACCTTTGCATCTGCTGGTGTGTTTTGCTGCCTTTGCTTCTTTTGAATCTTTCTCCGAGTTCCAGTTTTCTCTGTTTACCTTCCTTTTTGTCGTGGAACACAGTACTGCTCTGTGTGTGTGTGTGTGTGTGTGTGTGTGTGTTTTCCTAATGCTACTTTGTAACCATGGGTTAGGGTATGCTTTTTTCCATTTCTATTGAATGTATATTTTTTTGTTGTTTAAAAAAATGTTGATTTTTGTCAGCTTGTTTTTACTCTCTCTCCACCACCACCCTGTTAGTATAGTCCGTTGCAAAAATGAGCAGTTAAAAACAGAAGTGTTTTCTCAATTCACAAAGGTGAAGTCTTCGTGAAGTTTGATCTGGGTCACCTATTTAATTGAGATTTTAATGTTGTTAGCTTATTTTTGAAGTGACACTAAATGCTAACAAAAAGATTGTTAAGATGTTTAGCTGGCAATTAATTATATTTGTACAGGAATAATTTTGGTTAAAAGGGATGATAAAGTGAGAAGTCCCTAAGTTATTCAAAGAAGATTAATTTTTCTAGTGTTTTGGGGTTTTTTTTTCCTTTGAAGAAATGAGAAGGAAGTGGAAAGGAAAAGAAATGTATGCTCACTCATTAGCTTATGTTCTTGTAATGAGACATGCCACAAATTAGTACTAAAGAATGAATCCTCATAGCTGTAGGAACTTGCAGAAGATGTTTCCTAAAATGTTTCTTCTTCTTCGGCTTCCCTACCCTGTATGAGCCCTGTAGCTCAAATATCTCAGGCTTCCAAGTTTGGGTATTTCAGCTAGGTTGAGGAAGAATGTCTCGAGTATTTTTGTTTGGAGATATAACTTGTTCTTGTTTTCTTAAAGTGTGGCAGAAGATTTAAAATGTCTCACAGAACTTTTGTATTTCTTATATATGTATGCTTATGAAGAAGTATTACAAAAGTACTTCATCCAAAGTCATGAAACACGTTTTTATGTTTAATGCATTAAGACAGCTAATTAAATCAAACATTTCATGAAAATGACACCAGCTCTCACTTTAAGACAGTTGGATCAAATACAGAATTAAAAAAAATGTTTTATAAGCACTTTAGTGAAGTGCTTTGGAAGATCCCCCAAGACTACTGCTGATACAAAAAACATAGCTTAGGAAATAATTGAATATATGTTCTTGTTTGCTTTATTGACTCTTAAGGGTGCAAAGAATCAGACATGGGGGGCAAAAAAGTGAGTTGTGATATTTAAGGGTATAAAGGTAATGCTACTTCACTAAGTAAACCAGGTCTCCTGGCATCTTGAGTGAGAGCAAGGCCCAAAGGTTCTGTCCTTATTTTGAATGATCTTGGCTAGTATCGCTCCACAAATAGATGAAAATTCAGCACCTTTTTTCCTCTCTGAAGGTTAGTACAAATCCCTTTATTTTCTGTCTTCACAGTTTTCCTTTCCTGTTATGGAGCAACAGAAGCTTTTTCTTTTTTAATTTTTTTGAAACAGATTTTTCTTTCTTCTGCTGTGGTGGCATCAAGAGGCTGGAGACCATGTTAGTAGTAAAAGTTGGGGTTGTCTCTTGAGACTGTGGACAGCCCAGGCCAGATACACTTCTCACACTCTTGCAGGCTTTAATGCTTTTTACAAAGCATTAGATGGGAGTTTCTTTCCCACAATACTTGGAAGCTATTTCAGGTGCTGTTTTGAGGCTGTCCATAGACTTGGGAGTATGTAACTCTGAATACACTTGAATCATATTTTCAGCTTTATTTTAGTTCTAATGTGCTCTCTCAACTGAACTGATTTCCGATTGCAGAGTGGGACCTCTGGATCTTCTTTAAAAGCCTTATCTCTTCTTGGTTGTTATGGAGCTTGAAATCGACAATGGTAGATGAGTCATCTGATATGTAGCTAAAAGGCAGTATACAGCAGAGACCTTTATATGGCTCTGAAGTCCAAATTTCTTTCTGAAAAATGTGCCAGAAGTACTTGAAGCTTTCTAGTTCCACTGGTGAAATCAATGCCACTTGAAAAGGCTATTTTCATGAAATGAATAAGTAAGAGACAGAATGCCAAAAACTCTTAGATGCCTAACTGAAGATGATCGGAAATCCTTTGGAAAATTGTAATTGATTTGTTGTTAGCTAGAAAATTGGCAGAACATTCAAGCAAAGAAGCTTGCCTGGCTGGGGCTGAAAGAGCTGGCCCACCTCCCCTCTGTTCTCAGCCGCGTGCTCCCACAGGTGGCCCTGTGCTGGCATCAGGGGTCATTTGGCAATGGTAAGGAACTAAACTATGAGAAAACAAATGCAGTTTAAAAAAAAGGGGAAAAAAAAAAAACCAACTCCAAAACAAAACAGATGACTTCCCTGAAAGTTCATTCAAGGAACTACACCAACAGAATATGACTCTTTTTTTATCAGAGTAGAGTAGATCGTTCAGCTCTGAGTCAGAAGGATGGATCGTCCACTGCAGCCAGGAGAAGGGAGGAGGGAATAGTCTCTTCCTACTTGGTCACAGTGACTGCTTAAGAAATTAGGGAGTTTTCTGTGATCTTGCATTAAAAATTCTGAATTCTTCCTGTGGTAGCCTGTATTACAACAAATCTCATTGTTTATTTAGGGGATATGTTTTTAGTTTTTTGCTGTTAAGCTCCATAATAGCATCTCATAGATTATTTTAATCTGTCCTTGATTATTGTTTTTTTTTCAATTGGCCAATGTTCAAGATATTGTGATGGCAGGGTTTGTTCATAAATGTGCCCCCTGTGTTTCTGCTTTTCTGGATAACTTGTATTTTTATATTAAAAGTTAATAGCTGCTGTCCTCCAGAGGCATTTGCTTTCAGGGGTGTTGGAATATCTGCATAATACTCTTGAATTATGATGAAAAAAACTTTATCAAATGAAGTTTTCTAGTTTACATAAGCAATTGGTATTGGTGCCTCTTGATTTGTGCTATGAGTTTCATATATGTATATGTATATCATTTATATGTATGAACTATATATGTGTAGCTCTGAACACAGAACTTGGAACAACAGATGTGGGAACCTGTAGAAAAAGAATTGGTTGTTAATAATCTGGAGTAGTGGGTATCCTGTGTAGCAGAGCGTTATGGCTAATTAAGCTACTAATCATCATTTGGCAGTGTAGATAGAGACTAAAATCGGCTCAGGTCTGGAAGAATATTTAGTTCAGGCTCTGTGTCTTCCAAAAGTCTATATATGTTGTTCAGAGCCCAGTGAGGCTTTGGGACAATATCTGTTTTCTCCACATCTATGTATGCAATCGTATGTGTAGTTTATATGTGTATTTGATATGTAGAATATTAGAAAAACTGCCCGTAAATGATGAAGAGTTGACTGATTTACGTGACTTTGACAACTTGAATAATTGTGTATTTCTGGTTTTGCATTTTAGGAAATAAAATAATGTTAATGAAGCAAGCATTTCCCTGAAGTTCGTTTTCAGGCTCACTGCCATTATGGGTAAGTCTTGTGTGTAATGTATATAAAAATGTAATTCAGATACTTTTCATTTCTGTTGAAGACCAAAAACATTAACATAATATCATTCCTAGGAAATCTGTGCTTTGGCTGTGTAACTCAATGTAACGTCTACATGAAAGGCAGTGTTAACCTGCTTTGCTAGTATTCAAAATAATTCTGGGGTTTTTTTCCATTGGAATATAGCACTTTCCCCTCACTGTGGTAATTTAAAAATTGAAGTATAGGAAATTGAGATTCATGGTATTAGGGTACTGAGCAATATTTACTGTGCTCTAAATGGTAACGGCTATTGGGAACAACCCCTCCAAGGTCTATATTAAAGAGTCTTATCATATTGTCTTGTGTCATTGCAGTGCAAAGCCAGGACTGTGTAGATGGTCTAACTGTGTTTTTCTAAATATGTAGCACGTTTGTATTACTTTAAATTTGGTGTTGATTTTTCAAGTTGTATATGCTTTTTGATGAGTTGACCACGTTGTTACTGTAATCACTTATTGGTGCTCAGTCTCAAAAAAAAATCCCAACAAACCAACCAACCAAAACACACACATTTTCTTATTGCTTTTGTTTATTTTTTTATTGTTACACTATTTTTTTTCCTAACCTCATGCTAAATAATAAAGTAGCTGTATCCAGGAATACAGCACTCTAGATTTCTGATATTCTCCAACATTTTGTGTGAAAGAAATAACAATTGAGTCATATTGGATATTGAGTAAACTTTAGATGTTTTGCCTCAATGCTTTGGTTTCCTTTGTATGAAATATGCTACCTAGTGACCACTGGGAATTAAACCTCCTCCAACCAACTGCTAAAAGAACATTTTTTTTTTTTTTTATTGCTGAGCACTAGAATAGGCTATAACCCCATAAAATAGTTTAACTTTTTTAATTGTGGCAAGTTTTGAAGTGTGTTTTAGTGTGAGAAACTGAGCTGCAAGAATGCCTTGAGTTCTGCCAATAAATACTGCTAGTAAAACTTGCTTTTATAGATTTGCCTATCTTAGTAGAGTTACGAGTAATGACAGCATGAGCAATGATCAAAGTTACTCATTTTCAGACCAGCTTTCTGATCTGTTAAGAATCTATGAAATTAGAACACTGAAATCCCACAGTTTCCTGATATGACAAATATATTTGGTTATATTTTAATAGAATATGAAGGAGTTTGCATCATTGCTGAATACCTGGAATGCTTGCTTGCTGATTTTAATGCTGTGTTTTTCTCAGGTCCGTGTTTGAGAAATACTGTTCTTTGTAAATCACAGCACTTAGCAATGAATTCTTCAACAAACATATCCATTGTGAAGTAGTGTGAAGGCATACAATCAACACCTTTGTAGATAAATTTTGTTATCCAGTGTTCTAGATGTATGTTGAACATAGTGCTGTTGCTGTGGCAAGGAATTAATACAAAATACTAGTGACAAATAGATTTCCCTTAGTGATGGACATACAGGCTTTTGGGCTCCTAAGTGCTTTCTTGTCTAAAGGAGCATCGCAGTTCCAGGGCAAACCTCATCTAGCATGGCCTCAGGCCATCACAGGTGCAGCAGATCATCAGAATTTAGAATTTTGTGTGAATTTAAAATCTAAGCTGCATAGCACTCCTGCCCCTAAATTGTCCCTAGGTTCAGTGCTTCTGTTTCTCCTTATGAGTTACTCCTGTAAGCCCTAAAAAATCCTGCGTTTGCAGCCCTAGAACAATTCTGTGGTCTTTTGTGGTTGTGGGTTTTTTTTGGTGGTGGTGTTTTGGTTTTGGTTGGTTTTTTGGTTTTTGTTTTGTTTTTTTTTTTAATTACTTTGTGGGCCATCAGCAGATGCTCAGTGAAGATGTTCCTCTGGGAGTTTGTGTGTGCTTGCTATGTGCATGACCATACCTGTTCAGGACAGAGGAAAGATGATTCAAAAGTACTTACTTTTCTTTTTCTTTATGATACAAACTGGGGGCGGAAGTATGATTTTCAGTTAACATCTCATCCATGGACATTATTTGAAACAAAGTAGATAAAGGGTTTTTTTTTTGCCTGCCCTTCTCTTATTAATACAGGCTGCAGTTCTGTAGAGTTGTCAGTCTCTGTTATGACTTGAATTTTCTAGACCTGCCATTTAAGTGTGTTTACTGATTAAGCTGTTTATTTCCTTAAGCAGTGTTAATGATAAATAAAATAAAAATGTTTGCAACATGGCAGTAATGTTTTTTTAATTTGGCAATTATGTATTGAAGTGTAATATGGACTTTTAGATTTTACAATAATGCCTGCCTATTTGTGAAATGAGACAGTAATGCACTTCAAATGTAACAGTCATTTACGCTTCTCTTATCTGGTCTTTTTCGCTGAGCAGATGAGCAGCAAGCATTGAATTCAATCATGCAGGATTTGGCTGTGCTTCATAAGGCCAGTCGTCCTGTACTGCCCCAGCAAGAAACAGGAAAACCAAAGTCATCTTCGCCTAAAAAACAGGTAATCTTTTATATGCTTACTAACCTATTGAATATGGAATGTCCTGCTGTGACTTCTATAATTATTTTTCTTGCCAGACCAGTGAACATACCAGAATGAGCTATTAGTCTCCCACATGCGCTGCCATTTTCTTTGTTCGTGTTCCTAAATTATTAGCAAAATGAAATGGTGGCATTTCAAACCAGATCATAGTGTATGCTTAAATGACTCCAATCCTGATAAATTGAAGATTATAGGGTTATTTTGACACTGTATGTAGATCGATATATTATTTTATTATTATTATTATTTGATTGGTACTAGACTATTTTAAAATACCAAGGTGTGCTAGTATCTCTTATTTAGAATGCTTCTTTAGAGTGAATTTTATACGTATATTAGATTGCCCAGTTGTCAGCTATATCATACTAAAGAATGCCAGTACAGCAGCAGAAACATACTTAAGCTCCTTTACTGCATCTGTGGCCTCGATTTTTTTGTTTGTTCATATGCTGGAAATGTGAGTTCTTTTCAGCTGTATTTTTTTTGTGCAGATAATGAACACAGATGGAAAAGTAGTGAGTACTTAGTTGATAGGTTTGAACTACTATATGGAGAGATTAGGAGAGTAGATTTTTACCCCAATTGTGGTAATAGCCCTATTGAGTTAACTGTATCTTTGTTGGATTGCATCCTTAATTGACAGTCCAATATTTCATGAAACTTCAGTTTGTACAGTCTTGTTTTAACCTGTTAAAGATCAAAGTATTTGAATATATTTGGCTCTTAAACTGTCAGAAACCAAGGGCTACATCTGTGCTTTAAAAGCTGTAAGAGTTCAGTATGTAACACAATGGCGCTTTGCTAGTGTCATATAACTCACTTCTGAGCTGTGACTCGAGACATTGTAGTAATGTGGATATATGGTCCAAAATGATTTGAACATAATACATGTTTAGAAAGTTAGAAGAAAAATAGTTGACCCGTTTCTGAATTTAAATGTGGTAGTGGTGAGGGGGAAATACGTTTGTCATTATGTTTAAATTTGTGAATTTTGAAAGTAATCACTTGTGAATCAGGTAATTTTTTGGAAGATACAGTGCTGTTATTTGGATATAATCTCTGTGTTTGAATGCATTATTTTTTTTCCTACAACAGTTGCTAATACAATTTGATTCCTAAAATTATGATTTTGCAAAACAATTTTATTTCCATGTAACTGCAGATATTTAGAGGTATCTTTGTTATTGGGAAGTTGATTGCATGAATGCTGGCTTAATTACATGTATGGATTTCTATGGTAATGCTTATGAAACAAGATATGTTGTTTAATTCTGGAACGCTCAGCACCAAAGTGCACATAAAAACCTGTTACGATATCTAAATCTACCTGCCTGTTCATGATAAAGAATTCTTTGGTAATCAGTTCCACACTGAATTTGAAATCATGGAACTGTTATAATAAGAAAATACAGTGATAGAAAATAATATACTTACAGAAGCATTTGTTGTACTTCAGAATAATTTTTTGTGTTTTTTACACACTTTAAGCCTCTGTCAGATACCTCAGCAGAAGTGGCTTGTTAAAATGCTTGGTATATCAGAAAGGATAGAAAATTAATATAGACTGCTTAAGGATTTTACTTCTGGCATAGGATTATTGAATGGGATTTCATGGCCTTCATTAAAGGGGGTAATAACAAACTAATAGTGGTTCCTTCATCTCTTTTCTTACAGAACGATGTTAGAGTCAAATTTGAACATCGAGGTGAAAAAAGGTAAGGTGGGAACATAGGAAACAATCTTGTCTTTTAATTTTTTATAGAATTTTGTTGGACTCCTGTCATAAAGTTTCAAATAAACTGTTCAAAGTGTTTCCGATAGCCGAGTGTATTTGGTTTGAGCTTAAATTTAATTTTGATATGAACACAATTTAAGGAGAATAACCTGTTTAAAATGTGGGTTCTAAGTATACATAAATGCAGAAGTATCTTACCGTAGCTATGTCCTATGTCATATCCTTCATTTGTTTACACTTCAGATAGATGTTTGGAGCCTAGAACAATTACTTAGGTCATTAGCATAGACCTCAAATATGAGTAGACCAGCAAATAACTTTTTTGCTGCATCATGTGCTTAATAAATGCATGATAATATGTTGTTACTGTGATACCCAGAGGAAGAAGCCTAGATCTCAAAGCTCAATATTGGATTGTACTTTGGAGGAACCAATCTGAAAACTGTTATAGGAAAAATTATTAGACCTTGTAATTAGATTTTTTTCATTGATAATTTTGAATAATCAATTAAAATTTATTTTCGTTTTGTGTATGAGAGGTGGATGATGTACATGCTTAAAGTATACAGACATCTATCTATATATCTCTGCTCTGAGGGCTGCTCAGAAGCTTTTACAGAAGTTGGATCTACAGTTCTGTGCAGAACTGGTTTGTGGACAACTCATTTTGTCTGTTTGTTTCTTTCTGAAAGCATAAACCTTCATTGCACCTACAGAGAAATGGTTATAGAATAAGATCTTTGAAAATATGTAATGAAAAAGGAAATAATATCCTGGTCACGGTATTTGTCAATAGAAATAGTAAATTCATTAAGTGAAGATTGCTTCAGAGTGAAACCTGTGCTACTTCTGGGCAGTCCTTAGCGTGATATGCAATAGATCAGTGTGTGTCCATGCCGAGTGCAGTGTGTGCCCTCTCTTTACATGTGGTAGTAAAATAGCAGGAAGTTCCCGGGCTATTAACGTTCTTCAGCTTCTTTCCATCGCTTTTCTGAACGTCACATGTAACAGTGCATCGGTAGTGGTTGAGTGCTGTAAGTAATTTGGACGAAATAAGTCTCTTCAAAAGCTTTGAAAATTGAGGACTCTTCTATCTAGCAATTTCTTGTGAAATAAGCAGAAGGATGAATTTAAAAGAGAACTGTTTACTCGCTGCCAGTCTGCATGAACAGTGCATTTTTTCAGTTTATCTTAATTCACTTTCACAGTGGACTAAGTTAATCAATTCAACATGAATACAAGCATAAAGTAAGTGTGTGGAGAGATACCTTTCCCAAGCTTTTATGCTGATGGGCCTAGCTCTGTTTTAGACTGTCCCAAATAACTTGAGCCTGCTTGCCCCGGGGTACTGGGCAGCCCAGGCTTATTGCTCAGCGTGAGTTACGATACTTTTGTTGCCTGAGTGTGTAGGTCTGAAGATAAAATAGTGACATTATGCAAGAAAAATAAGTTATGCAATGGTTTTCTCACTTGTTTTTTAAAAAGGGAAGTGGAAAAGAGAAGTGATTCCCGAGTTTCTTTCAGTAGTGAATGTGGCACTCTGTACCTAGGAGCGTGCAGTGTGACGGGCAGAGTTCCAGGCTTGCCAAATTGTTAAGTACAGTGAGAACTGGTGTTTTTTCCTTTCAGATTTTATTTTTCAAAATAATTTTTAATTGGAAGTGGCCTGGCTTCTGGCCTCATTTCAGTGAGAAATACTGTTCCCTAACTAGTGTAACAACTGAAACACTGATAAAAGAGACAGTTACCCTTTTCTGATCTTTCTGCTTCACAAAATTTGAGTGCTATTTCTTTTTTGAATGTGAATTGAATGTACCTCACTAGCTTAGTCACTTTTAAAAACTTTTTTGTGTTTAATGGTGTTGTGTCTCAAATAATACAATAGTGTTTATACAGTAAAAGGTCAGTTACAGGCATTTTGGGCTATTTGGTTTGATGAGACATTGAGTTAAAATAGAATCTGAGTTGTTGACCTGCAAGTGCACCATTCTTACTGGAGCATGCTTGAAGTGCAGTTAGTGATGAGCTCAGCAGTTTGAGCATGTATTCATTATGGTAAAGATGGTGATATTTAGTTACCTTACTCAGATAAGATAGTATATTGGATTTCCAAAAAATGGGGACTGTAGGAGCAATTGCTTTCTGATGCTTATACTTGTCAGCCTATGGTACTCCATTGTCTTAGTTTTCTGAAGCAGAAAATTTTAAAAGTTTCTGAGAATTTACTTCTGGAATGGAGGCATGCAAAGCATTATGTTAAGAAAGAAGCCATGTGCAAGCAAGTGAAATAGTCATAATGAGATCTAATTTTATGCATGATTAGCCCTTACAACTTTTTCACTGCTTTTCTTTCTTTAATGACTCAAAATGTGGGTGGCCGTGAATAAAGCATAGCTTCTGATGATCTTTTTAGTAATAAATTTAATTCTAAGATAGTTCTTAAGTAATGAGTTGCCAGATTTTCATAAGTAATGGACAAAAATTCTTTATAACTTAAATTGTGTTTCAGGATCCTGCAATTACCAAGGCCTGTTAAACTTGAAGATCTTGCAGCTAAAGCTAAAGTTGCTTTTGGACAGACTATGGATTTACATTACAGCAATAATGAGGTAGTATTTTGTGTCTTCTAAATTCTCGTTGACTCGTACATTGATTATTTTAAGGCTGAAATTTGCTCTCGTAAGCAGTGAGAACCACTCCTGTGACAAAACTTAGTCCTATGACAAAACCCCAGATTTCTAATGTGTGTGTTCTCAAATATGCAAGGCTTGTCTAAATTAGGATAGGCAGGAGATGCATGAAATGTTTTATGAGGAGAGTCATAATGAATTGTGTCTCAGACTTGAGTGGGATTGGGTAAATTGTCTTCCTGCTCTGCCGCAGTCCTGTTGCGTGACTTTGGGAAAGTCTTTAGGTCTTTGAGCTTTGTCATGTTTGTCAATTTGAAATAACGTTTATCCTTTCTTGTACACTTTATTTCCCTTTAAGGATTAATCTTGTTAGGCAATCGCTAGAATGCTGTATTTAGTCATGTTTAGTTTGGAGAACTAGGCTTAACTGTTGCTCCTCTTAAAGTGGCTCGTTCACAAAGATTTCTTGGGAACAGTGCTAGCACTGTCAAATCACTTATGCCTGATGAATATTTCTTCCAGCTTTCCTTTAGAAGTAGAGATGGAATTATTAATAGGAAGTATTTTTACAGATGCAGGATCCATTCTTAGAAGTTACTTCTGGTTTTTGCTTTGAGTCAGCAAAGTGCATGGAGGATTATTTGTGTGCCTGGTTATGCACAACATAATTGCTGTATCTAATCTGCATCTTTGCAGAATAAAATGCCTGTAATTGCTGTTTGTCGGTTACTCACTACCTTACCAGGCACTTCTGTGAAACTGATCCTCAAAATGAAGAATTCCAACAGAAGGCTTTTGGAGATTAGAAAGGTCAGGAGAAATGGCCATTCATGATGCTTCAGCCTCAGCTCCTTCCCCTGACAGATTTTTAGGCGTTTGAGCAGGTTCTCTGCTTGTCAACTTCTGCACTAGTTGGCAAATCATCCCATCACCTCTCCAAAATGTGATGGTAATAACCTGTCATTACCATTAAAACTGCAACTTTAATGAAGAGCATGCTCACTTGTTACCAAGACCTTCCTCCCTCTTTCCCATTTGTTTTTGTATAAAAGTACTGTATTTCAGCTGATGTTGTATTTGAGCATCACTGACTGAGGCTGTTTACAAGTAGAATAGATTTTTAAAAACCTGTATCGCTTTGTTCCTTTGTTACAAGCAGAAATTGTAATTTACACTCCCGAAACATAAGCCCAGTTTTAATCGTTGTAGAACTCAGATCTCAAGTGCACTATAATGGCATAACATTTTCTGTTCTAAAGATATATTTCTGCCAAGTTAATTCTAATTAATTAGATTCAAGTAAGATTCTAGAGAGGAATAGAGTTGTTGCATATAGATCACATCATGGCTGATACGCTTCCTTAAGAAATTCTGTTTTTCAATGGAGAAGTTCTGTTAGTGATGCAACTTCAAACAAATAGTTGTGATATTGTGAGATACAAAAATGTGCTTTATGCTCTATAAAATGGGGCTTATTTTTGTTTATCTGATAGATTTGCATTAATTTAGGCAATGGCAAGTACATTGACACTGTTGCACGTGTTTCTCTGAAACTTGTAGGCTATTAAGTTGTACATATGTAAAATGGTTGCTTCTTCGTTGTCAAGACTCATCCGCCATGCTGTACCTGTTGAAAGCATCTGAAGGAAGAGTTAAGGTTGAACTTCAGACGTTTTAGTGCTAACTTGAGACATCATTTAATAAATTTTATTTTCAAGTTGTTTGGAATGAAAGCAAAGATAGCATCAGTTACTTGTTTCTCTGCACTTTGTCATTTCTTTCTTGTGTCCTGTTTAAGACATCATTTAATTTTATTATTTTTTTTTACCCTCTGTTTCGTAGCTTGTAATTCCGTTAACCACACAGGATGACCTGGACAAAGCTGTTGAACTGCTTGACCGTAGTGTTCATATGAAGAGTCTCAAGATACTGCTTGTAATACATGGAAATACACAGGTATGAGTTGACACACTAAATGTCTTTCTCCTCTGTTTTCATATTGAAGTATAATTTGTATATTTTCTCAAAGATGACATTTTTCCAATTGAAAATATTACTGATTGCTTCTTCAGTTCACTTTAAGCATCTATTAGCATTCTGTATTGACTTGGGTTTAACTTTTTCCTAGATCCCGTTCTTCTGCCTTTGTTTGCCTTCCCCACGGTGGTAGAAAAGCGTTCCTTAATAGGATGATGATGTGATACAAAAGCGCATAGAATTTAAGTAACTGCAGTTATTTGAAACTTCTTTAAGTCATATGTTGGTGACACTCCTTTATGACAAGTTAAATGTTTGTTGTAGCAAACAGTAACAGTGGACTCTAGGCTAAATACTGAGTTATTTTGGTATTATCTAACACATCGTGGCCATGATATTGATAGGATTTGTATAGTGGTACATATTGAAAATTATTTTTAAATATTAAGAATGAGCTACTAAAATAGATTATTTTTGATATAAATTGGCAAGCTTCTTTTTGACTGCTTGAAAAAAGGAATGTGCTGCACAAAGCCTATAAAGTTTGCAAAGTATTTTCATTGTCAGGAGTATAAAGTAATAACTGCAGTTTGTAATATGTATGCCTTTTCAGTCACCCAGTGTAAATAACGTAGAACCCTTGCCGTCACTGGAAGATTTAGATAACACAGTGTTTGGTGTGACAGACAGAAAAAGGCGACTGTCTGTAATAGGTAAGCTACGTATTTCAATAGCTTTAATTGTAAAAACTTCTCTTTTGTAATATTCTCTTAATGAAGATCTTGCTCTCAACTGTTTGAATTTCTCTTACTCATCAATGACTCTACTATGAGTTCGCACTCGGGGCAGTGGATTTTGAATTTTAAGTCAAAGGTGGTTTATATATATAATACAGAAAATTAACCAAAAGAAATCACAAGTAAATAAATCTATGTGGAATCATTGGAGGTAACTGATGGGTCTCCTAAATAGTTGATGTTAGTACTCCCCTTTATTTTCAGATACAGGAATGAGTTACTGAAAAATCTGTTTGTTTATATGGCAATGCATTTCCTTGTTCAATTTAGGACTCCTGTATTTTTTTTAATCTTAATGTGTGAACATTTCTTCAGGATACTTATCTTGGCATTGATATAAGCTTTTTGCTTATTTTAAAATTGGTGTGATGTTAACTTCCAAATTTAATTATGAAACTAGAGAGTTTAATGAATAATTTTTCAGACAATTTAATTAATTTATTACGCATTTATTACAAACAGAGGTGTTCATGTTCTTGCGGACATAATCTACAAAGAAAAACCAAAATTGTCAAGAGTTGGAAAGGATTAGTTGACATGGATGGAAGGATTTGGATTTTCATTTTGTTTTAAAAGAATACATTCACCCAGCTAGATGTGTGGGCAAATTATATTTCTGTTCCTATATGATGAAAATTCTTTTTAATGACATTGAGGCAACCCTGCTCCCAATTCTTCTTAATTCCTGAATTACAGATTTTAAATGCTATACATGTCTTGTATTGGGTAGGCATTGGGGAATTTTCTAAAGCAAGAAGTGATCCAGGCAGGCTCAGTCCCTATGAAGCATTTGAATAAAGCCCCTGGATTCTGGGTGAGTGATGAGACTCTGACTAGCCCTTTTCTTTCAAAAGGTTCTAATACTCGTGATAGGAGTTCACCTCCCCCAGGATACATTCCAGATGAGCTGCATCAGGTGGCCCGAAATGGGTCCTTCACCAGTATCAACAGTGAGGGTGAATTCATTCCAGAAAGCATGGATCAGGTATGTGTGTGATTTATTAGAATTAAAGTTTTTGTTAGGTTGATTTATGAAATACTGCTATTCAGGAAGGATATGGAATTGTTACAAAGAACAGCTAAAAAGAGGATACACATGATCTGTGTGAAAAGGTTAAAATAATTGTGGTTGTTTAGTTTTGTAAAACCTGTTTTTTCTCTGTAAGTCTCTTCGATTATTTAAATATGTTGCTACAAGGAGAAAGATAACCTTAATTTCCATGATAGTTGAGTGAGGTAGTGATAGGTATAAATTACAGCAAGAGATGTCTATGTTAGAAAGCCCAAACCCCTTTATTTTAATGAGAAGGATATGTAAGCAAGACCAGTTTTATAAATTTCTCCCAGGTAATTAAAGGAGGTTTTAAAGAAGAGTTTGGATCTGTCAGAATTATTTGAACTGGGTTGATACTGTGTTGGGGTAGAGTCAAGGCAATAGCGATGGGCTTGGTATAAATAAGCTCTGAAATAGTTTCCACGGTCACATTTTTGTGTGAAGATCACAAATGTATGCTATTTTATTCTCCTTATTCACCTGCATTATTGGTGTGGGATATCAGCACGCTTAGCATGGATAAAAATCCTGCTCTCTGAATATCAAAATCGCCCTTAAAAACAGCAGGAAAGATGGAGGAAAGTAATGGCTCACAGAATTGGCAATGGAAAGAGATATTTTAAGGAGGGGAAAAAAGAAATAATGCTGCATAGCCGAATCACTTCAAGTTCTTGTTGACATTGGCACTGTATTCACAAATGGCAAGAGGCAATGGTTTTATGAGCTGACTAAATGAGAGACAGATGATAGAATAAAAATAGAGGCAAAGAGATTGTGCAATTTGTTGCACAATTTTAATGACTGAGCTGGGAATAGAGACTGAATCTCCTGATTTCCAGACCAGGGTGCTATTCATTATCATAGCCACGATGTCAGATCCAGCCCAGGCCTGGATTCATTCAGTGAAATGATTACTCTTGGCCTGGGCAAAGTCATTTTTGGTCACTGACTGGTCAGACAGACAGATAGATGATCTCTGAGGCTCAGGGATGTCCTTTCACTCCAGAGTACTCAAGAAACACATAGCCTGTCATGTACACACTGCTGTGTAAGATGTCAGCAGGGTTTAAATACAGGAATTTACTTTCATAGGAAGCCAAGTTAGTTCAACCTAAGCAGCCTCAAGGGCCAGAGTGGGGTATTGGGAACTCACAACTTCTGTTTCCTCCCTTACCCCTAAGTTGCCACGTCACCTTGGCGAGTGTTGACCATGCTGCCTACATCTGTCACAGCCTGCCCCACAAAGACAAGAAGGGAATTTGGGAGTGGAGGGCTTTGCTCTGCTGTCCTGTTGATCTGCCCGAGCACAGCTATTCAGACTCTGACAGCAGACCCCGCGCTCTCTCTACAGAAGAGCTCATGGGTTGGATAGAAGTGGGCCATGGTCTGCCAGTTGAACCATACTGCTTTAAATTAGAGGTAATTAGTATGGCAGCAGATGAGCTTTTTTCCCTTTCAGGACACAGTGTTCAGCATGAGAAAAGCGGAATATAATTGCTGATTATATTGTAAATGTTGTCCTCCCCGATGCAGAGTTCATTTAAGTGTCTGAATTTGCCGAGTGCAAACTCACTTTCTGGACACTATGTATTTAATAAATCCTTGATTGGTGCTTGGCAAAGTATGTGCCCAGGACCTTGAAGATGCAGCACAGACCATAAAAATTGGAGGGATGACTGCTTAATTTACAGCAGAAGACTGGTGTCTAATTCATAGAAAATAATAGATGTTACATAATACACCAAAACAAACTTTATTTTAGGAAGGAGCTCATTTTAAGATAACAGATGATCTTTCCACTCTGTTTTTGAAGGGCAGGCTGGTAAAATTGTCACATACAATAATTCAACATTTAGATTCTGTTTCCACTTCTTCTGAAAAATAAATCTGTAAAACATTTTAGATTGTTTTACTGCAAAAGAGAAGGGACTAATGTTTGCCTGTCATTGAACTTAGGACTTTAAGGGTGGTAGTGCGAGATAAAATGAATGTCAGCCAATAGAAATAGCTGGTAATCAAGAGGATGCTCTTTCTCTGGATTAGAATTCAAGAAACAGGGAAAGTGTTGATGATTGTTTTCATTATGTAGTAGATCTGGCCTAGATAGTCAGCTTTATGACTTCTTCAGACTGATACATGGCAGATTTCACACAGCCCATGAGCATTGATTACTAGGTTGTCAGAAGTGTTTTAGGTGAAAAAAAAAAATTGGTCTTTGGTGTTTTTACAAACTCCAGTTTCACGTGAAAGTTTATTTTATTTGAAACAGGATTTTTGTTTGGGTGAAAAGAGAGAGTGTTTATAAATTTTATGCATTCTCTTCCTTTCTCCTTCCATTTTCTCTTCAGCTCTATTTAAAATCTGCGTAACTCGCTCGGAGTCCTAACCAGAGATAAATGTTTAAAAGCTTTTTACTGTATGTGATTTCAGCTGTTTTCTGTGACCGCTAGTTGGCCAAACGTAAGCCACAATAGAGATTATATAAATCATATTCATCACAATCTGTGTCATATTTGAGATTTTTTTTCTTTGATGATGACAACAAAATCCACATTTTTTTTTTTAAACTGTCTCAGCTTTTTATCATTTAGAGGCCTTATTTTTGTTATTCTGTTAAGCTACTCTCATGCAGATATTGCTATAATATTAAGAGACAATGGCATATACAGGAAGAATGTAGCGGTATGACTTGTTATGTACAAAGCATGATAGAGGATTAAATACCTTAACTATATTCTGATTAGATGCAAGGAAAATGATGGAGTCCTTTCAGGATTGCAGAATGCAATGCAGCTTCAACTATAGCAGCTAACTTTTTCTCTAGTAATTAATATTTCTGGTTTGGTTTTGGTTTTTATTAGGCATTTCAAAGCAGAAACTGTCAAGTAGTTTTTAAAAAACAAAACAAAACAAAAGCTTGAACTTGTTGGTCTTTCTCTGTTATTTTTTAGATGCTGGATCCGTTATCTTTGAGCAGTCCTGAAAACTCTGGCTCGGGAAGCTGTCCCTCACTTGACAGCCCTTTAGATGGGTAAAAATTACTTACATTCATTATTTGTCTTTATTAGATTGCGTAATATATCAGTTGTAACATATAATAACTCTCCAGCAACAGCTATTACTGAACTTCTTCCAGAAATTCCTCTGTAAGTTATAGAACATTTATAAGAGCTTATTGAAACTTAATTGCTTAATGCATGGAAAATAAAGTAACTTTCTTTTTTTTTTTTTAAATCATTTGCGTTTGAAACACAAAAATTTAGACTTCAGATCCTACAAAAATGTACTGAAGTTTTTAAATAAATTTTGCCAGTGTTGTGTATATGTGGAGTATATTCCTTGGCAGTGAGCTGCCCCATCAAATTTACATTTCTTTGGTACTGCTATACAAAGTAAGCTTCCCTTTTCCAGAGTACAAGGTATCCAATTCAAGAAAGAGGGTAGAATCATTTAAAGAGTTCAACAGACAATCCCCTCCTTTTCTTTGCAATTACTGTCCATTCCTCTCTTCTTGTTCCCATTGCAGACAGAATCACAGAATCACGGGTGTTGGAAGGGACCTCTAGAGACCATCTAGTCTGACCCCCCTGCCAGAACAGGTTCCCCTAGAGCAGGTTGCACAGGATGGTGTCCAGACGTTTTTTTAATGTCTCCACAGTCGGAGACTCCACCACTGCTCTGGGCACCCTGTTCCAGTGCTCTGCCACCCTCAAAGGAAAGTTCCTCCTCATGTTTAGATGGAATGACCTATGTTCAAGTTTGTGCCCATTACCTCTTGTCCTCTCCCTGGGCACCACTGAAAAAAGACTGGTCCCATTCTCCCAGCACCCTCCCTTTAAGCATTGATGAGATCCCCTCTGAGTCTTCTCCAGACTAAAAAGACCCAAGTCCCTCAGCCTTTCCTCATAAGAAAGATGTTCCAGTCCCCTAATCATCTTTGTAGCCCTCTGCTGTACCCTCTCCAGCACTTCCCTGTCCTTCTTGACCTGGGGAGCCCAGAACTGGACACAGTACTCCAGGTGCGGCCTCACCAGGGCAGAGCAGAGAGGAAGGATAACCTCCCACGACCTGCTTGCCACACACCTCTTGATGCACCCCAGGATGCCATTGGCCTTCTTGGCCACAAGGGCACATTGCTGGCTCGTGGTCATCCTGTTGTCCACCAGGACTCCCAGGTCCCTTTCTACAGAGCTGCTTTCCAGCAGGTCAGCCCCTAACCTCTACTGGTGCATGGGGTTATTCCTCCCCAGGTGCAGTACCTTACACTTGCCCTTGTTGAACTTCATGAGGTTTCTCTCTGCCCAGAGACGTTCCACTTATTTTTCTTTGTTTAAACCTGTTAGTTAGCAAGAGGCAGTGTGTACTGTGGTGGGTCTGGAGATCTGTTTTGATTGACCTGTTAGGAGATTCATGTGTTTTGAGTGGGTCATGGTCCACAGTTTCTCAGCCACCAGGTAAGCCAAACAGAGCATACTCCTGTTTGGCTTACAGTTGGTCAGGCAAATAACCTTGGGTCTTACATTGGACAAATTAGCTACTCACTTATTTGGAACTGCTATAAAAATAATACTGCTAATTAAATATTTTATTTAATTGGTTGAAAGATAAAAAGTTGGAAATCATTGCCTGTGGCAATTAATCAGAGCTATTGTATTCCATAGTACCATTTCATTTGAGAATATGTGATTTGAGGACACAGATACATTTGGTCTAATGAATAAATGTTTGCGTTAAATAATGAGCCTCCATTTCACAAGCAAGAAAACAATAGACATAAAAAGTATTTTGTAGTTGGAGTGTGATAGGTTATACACACACAGTGGTTAATGTAGCTACAAAGGATAGAAATTCTACCAAATTGCCAAATTTTTAGTTTTTTTTGGGGTAGGGTTGAGTGGAAGAAGGGGAAACAAAGCAATCTTAATTCGACTCATGATGTTTCTTCTTCAAAACTTCTTTTGCTTGTTTGTTATGTACTTCATATGTCACCTCTACTTAGTTTGTTTTCCCTTTTTTTTTTTTTTTTTCATTCAAATATTTCCTACAAAGATGTAGGTTTTGTGTCTCCATTTAGCTTCTGTTACCCATTAGAGAAATTCTTACCAGAAAAAGGAGGACATTGTTTTGGTATGTTTATGGAAATATACTGTAATCGGTTTCTCTGACTGGCAATCCCATCCATTCCTTTTGATGGCTGGGAGTTACATACCAACTGTAGGTAAGAAACAGTGTGATCATGTAAGAACCAAAAAATTCTTCATCATTCTATAACTCAATAAAATTACTCTCTTAATCCTATGACTTTCATGGAGAGAAGAGACATTAAAAGGTTCTCAATTTCTTTGGTTGCATTTCCTCAAGAGTTTTTGTAAGTTGTATAAGATATTTCGCCAGTCTGTAAACTTTTGTTGTTAGCCGTAAAGGTGTTAAACCTAATAGTGCTCCTTTGTGGCTTTACTTGTGATAATTCATGGTTTTACTAATATTGCTCATTAACACAGTCTGTTGCTTTCTTACTACATGAAGCTCAATAAGCAAGCTTTTCCATTGGTACTGATCTTGAATTATTATTGATAACTATTAGATTTGATTTTCAAAATTAGGTTCCGCATAACAGGTGCAGCAACTTGTATAGCAATAAATTTTCATCAGTCATAAAGAATTGTGAGACAATAAGATTAAATGTTGAAGTACTAGATTAACAGCAGTTTTTAGATGCTGTATGTTTTTACACTTCCAGAGACAACTATCCCAGATCTCGGATGCCAAGAGCACAGAGCTATCCAGATAATCATCAGGAATTCTCAGGTAGGCAAAATCGCTGGACATACTGGCTTTCCAGAACTCTTCCTCTTGCAAATAATAGGGCTTAGAAAGGAAGTTCGCATTGAGAGGTTTTGTATTACACAAACTTAATGTGGTAGGAGAAGACAAGCCAAGAAAATCCAATCCAAATGCACACAGTAAAAGATACAACGAAGTACAAGATCTTCCAAATGTTTTCTTCTAGATTGTGTGTAACACCACTGATAGTGTGCACACTATAACATATCTGCTTCTCTGAAAAGAACAAATGATGCAGTGGATAGGGGCGCACAACACTTTGTTAAACTGGACTGTAATGTCCATCTCTAAGTTGGCACATAACCTTGGTTAATTTATTTAATGTTGGACTGTTGTGGTTTAACCTCAGCAGGCAGCTAAGCACTCCACAGCTGCTTGCTGACTCCCTCACAGTGGGATGGTGGAGAGAATCAAAATGGTGAAAATGAGGAAACTCATGAGTTGAGAGAAAGACAGTTTAATAGGTAAAGCAAAAGCTGCACATGCAAGCAAAGCAAAACAAGGAATCTGTTCACTACTTCCCGTCAGCAGGCAGAGATTTAGCCATTTCTAGGAAAGCAGGACTTCATCACACCTAATGGTTACCTGCGAAGACAAATGCCATAACTCCGAACATCCCCCCTTCCTCCTCCTTTCTCCTAGCGTTTATTGCTGACCACAACCTCTTATGGTATGGGGTATTGCTTTGGTCAGCCGGGGTCAGCTGTCCCAGCTGTGTCCCTTCCCAGCTTCTTGTGCACTCCCAGCCTACTAGCCAGTAGGGCATTGTGAGAAACAAAAAAACCCTTGATGCTGTGTAAACACTGTTCAGCAATAACTAAAACATCCCTATGTTATCAACACTGTTTTGGTCACAAATCCAAAACATAGCACCATAGGAGCTATTATGAAGAAAATTAACTCTATCCCAGACAAAACCAGTACATGGAGCCTTCATTTTCTCCTATGTGAAATGAGGATTGCTTTGAAGTGCTCATGACTTCTGTAGCTGAAAGCACTGCAAAGTGAAAGGATGAAGGAGAACTGTGTGCTGTGCCTATAAATTAATCATTACCACTAATGTTGTTTTCATATGATACTCTGGCTTGAATCCAAATTGTTGTACTTGATTCAGGATAAGTGCGATGGGTAACATTAAAGTGCTTTGAGGTCTCTCTCATGGACGTACCTCACTACGGAATTTTGCTGTTGAACAATAATTAAGTTTCCAGTGAATTTGGGGTGTTTTGTGTGTTTGGTTTTTTTTTTGTCTGTTATATACTTTAAGGCTTCTTTTTATTTTGTTTATGAAGCTTTATCCAGATAACTGTGTGATGGTTTGGTTTTTTTTCTTTTAAGGATTCTCCAGTGCTTAACAGATTGCACCACTTCTAAATGAAACTAAAACTATAAGAAGCATTTAGGTGGCAGTGATAAATACCAAAAATGTTGGAAATGTCAGAAATTAGTTTGCCTTTGGTAATCGTAATCTAGTTTACTTGTGGTTGTCTATTACGGTTACTTTTCTAATAAGATGATCCTGCCGTATTTC
>VFFE01006300.1:110079-124098 GCA_008921705.1 Burhinus oedicnemus
TTTTTTTTTTTTTTTTGTAACTTATATGGGGAGATTTAGGACACAGTCTCTGTTGTTGAAAAATGTAGTCTTTTAAAAAATTATTTTCTGTGTATTCCAGTTTTTCTCGATCAGCTGAATAACAAGCTCATTTGAAAACCAAACCATACTTATATTTTCAGCACCACGAGCTCCAACTAACTGGAGACTTGGTAAACTGCTGGGTCAAGGTGCATTTGGCAGAGTGTATCTGTGTTATGATGCTGATACCGGAAGAGAACTGGCTGTTAAACAAGTTCAGTTTGATCCTGATAGTCCAGAAACCAGCAAGGTAAGTGATACCAAAGAGAGAGTTTGTAAAGGACTTCTGCTGAAGTGGTGCGTTCTAGACTAGACTAGACTGATGTTCCTTCACTTGAAGAGGATGATGTTTTAAAACAGGTTGTGTTTTTATGTCCTTAGGAATCCTGTTTTGTTAGTGCCTCAGAGAATTAGTTTGGTTACCTGATTTTAATGTTACATCCCATTTTTTTAATTTTCAGATATATCCTTATGCAGTGAACATACATAATTTAATTTGGTGCGGTTTCAGTCTCTCAAATTAAACAATCCATTATGAAGTGTGCTCTGAAATAGCTAATTATTTATACTTATAGGAATTAATACAAGTTCCATTTATAAACAGAAAAATCTGTACTAATTTAAGTGTTCCTGAAAATAAATTCTCAAGGATTTTTTGTTTGTCTATGAAGACAGTTTGAGATTCTTACCTGTTTTGCTTTCCAGAGGATTTTTTTTTCTTTTTAAACTTAGGGCATGAGGGCTAGCTAGCTACTGTTACTCACTGTATTTCTCTCTGAAGAGCGAAAGTTTCATCGTCAATTTATTGTCTCTAAAATGGAATTTGTCCTTCTTTAAATACTGAACACTTGAGGAGAGAAACTATTTAAAAGTAGCACCGATCTTCTATTTCTTTTCTCCCAATCCGTACTTGCTGCTTTTTACAGGATGGAAAAAGAATTATTACTTTTCCTGCATTAGGACTGCGTTCTGCACTGTGGGGAGCAAGGCTGGGGAAACAATGGGTGTAAGCATGATTGCAGAACTGAGTGGCTGCCAGTTTTAGTTGCTGCTATTAGTGATGTAGGACCAAGGAAAAAAGCCAATAATTGTTTATGCTGTAGATTTCTAGTGTAGTTGTTGTTGCTACTGCCTTAAAACGCAACAAAAGAACTGATTATGCTTTGGAAATGTTAAATATAAAATACTGTAGTCTCTCCTGTAGCAATAGTTTTGTGACCTCACTTGCCATAGCATTTTGTAATGTGTGCCCATCAGTGTCAAAAAATCTGTTTTCCTTCTAACCTCAGCAGTGTGAGGGTATTGGTAATGGTCTGTGATGGATAAAAAGTAAGTTTTGATGAAACGTGAAATCTGGAATCTAGTCAAGTTTGTATTCATGGGATAGTATTCTTACATCATCTTACTGTACACTCCGTTTCAAAATATCTTACTTCCTGTTTGCAAAATTTTTAGTATTTCAGATAGCTCTAGAGAAAGCACCATATGTGTTAATGTTTTCCTTTGCTGTATTTCATTATTACAATATTAAGTGGTCATCAAAGGCATTTTTAAGGTATAGTCTGTCATCCTGGAAAAGTTAACAATTAATGCTAATTATTCCACTACAAAGATTTAAAGATTTTTTTTATTTTTTTTTTTTTACCCTACTGGAGGCTAGTGACATGTTGCATAATGATCACTGACTTCATACACGCATTGATATCTGTTGTGCTCTGTAGCAAACATAACTTCAAAATAAGAGAAACAATGAAATAACAGCAAAATCATCCCAAAGTCAATTTATAATAATGCCAGAGGTTTTTTGACTTCCCTCAATCTAATGGTGATATTTTCTTGTTATAAAATGTATGAACTTTACATAAGCTACAAGAGTATTTTGTTACTTAGTTTGCATAACCCTTCAGTATGTACATACTGCCCTGCTTTAAAAAAAATCAGAACGTTTTTATTACTACATCAAGCATGTTAAATCATGCCTGTTTTTTTCCTTTCAGGAAGTAAATGCACTTGAATGTGAGATTCAGTTGCTGAAAAATCTGCTGCATGAAAGAATTGTTCAGTATTATGGCTTCTTGAGAGATCCTCCAGAACGAACACTCTCTATATTCATGGAATATATGCCCGGGGTAAGCAAGAGAGCCAGTCCACTTCAGCCATCATTTCTACGCAATATGACAGGCACCCAAGTAGACAGCTTTTGCAGAAGTGTGCACAGATATTAAAGAAATGTCCAAGCTAAAAACAGTAGCCAAAGATGGCTACTGACAAGTGGTTACAGGAGCCTATCTTCTTCATTGCTTGTTTGGGTTTTCAGATTACAGTGGTGCGTACAACAGTTGCTTGCATTTGATTTTGGCATAAGACGTGCCTGGCAATGTTTTTGAAAAGGCAGTATTATCATAAGGAAACTCTTGAATCGTCCTGAATTTTAATGTTTATTTTTGCTGCGCTTCAGCTTTTGCTGTTGTGTAGTCACCATCTCAACTGCTCAATTATTTCGGGAAAACAAAATTAGCTAAGATGGATGTGAGAATTAAGTGCATACAGAAAATAATTCTGCTGCTTGGTTTTTGTATGGCACTTAGGTACATGCTGAACTGTTCTTCCACTCCTACTATTTTGTTAAGAAATATAAGGTCAGAAAAATGTAGATTTTCATTTTCTCACTAAGTGGGGTCAGCAGAGCTAAATAAAATATGCTTCTATAAAAACATAGGCTCTGTATTTCTGAATAGTTACAGGATTCTACTTTACTGTGAGACTCCAGAGAAGCAAAGCCGTGTAGGGTTTTTTTTTTTTGTTGGTGATCATTTGTTGGTTGGTTGGGTTGGGTTGTTTTGTTTTGTTTTTTAATAAGTTCTGTGCTTCGTTTTGGGGGGCTTGTTGAATGTTTCTGAGATTTGGAGAACAGTGTCACAGAAGTAATCTTAGCAGTTTGTAACTCTGTGTGACAAAGCCAGGTCATACAGAAATAGTGATGAAACCGTGAATTTCTGATTTAATGTCATTTTAAGCCAAGACTTGCTTACATCTTAATTTTTACATAA
Source organism: Burhinus oedicnemus (assembly GCA_008921705.1). Lineage (NCBI taxonomy): Eukaryota > Metazoa > Chordata > Aves > Charadriiformes > Burhinidae > Burhinus > Burhinus oedicnemus. The sequence continues at coordinate 113,190 of VFFE01006300.1, forward strand.
AGCACCATGCTCCAGCACATGGTGGTTTTTTCTTGACAACCTTTTCTTTTCCTGACTATGAACTAACCAGGGTAAATGCCATGTGTTTTGTCCAACTTGAGTATTACCATCAAAAAAAGTTAAGTGCTGTTTAAGTGAAAATACTGCTGTTCTCTTTTTCTGTATGTCACACTGGAACTATTCAGCTGCTTGACAGTTTTAAAGTTAATAGTTTTACACTTCAGTATATAATTTCTCTGTCCAGCCTCTGTTTTGTCAAAGTTTGTATTTTTCTCAGAGGAGGTAAAATTATGTCAGTGCTTTCAAGTTGATCTAGAGAAGTATTGCAACTTTGAATGTCTACATTTCAGGCATAAATTTCATTGAAGTTCAACTGTATTATTAGCCCACTTGTGATTCTAGAAATGTTACAGTTTTTGATTCTAGAAATGTTACAGTGTTTTATACTTCTTGTTTGCCATAGGGTTCCATCAAAGACCAACTGAAATCATATGGAGCACTCACAGAGAATGTGACTCGTAAATATACACGGCAGATTTTGGAAGGAGTTCACTATTTGCACAGTAATATGATTGTCCATCGAGATATTAAAGGTAATGGTAGTTCTGTGCACGGTTCAGTGCTCATTACTACAAATTCTTTTCTAGTCTTGTGTGAAGCGCTAAAACGTAATTAAGTTTGAAATGCCAAAATACTGACTTAAAATCAATCAGATTGCTTTCCGTCATTTATTCCTGTCACTGTTGTAACCTGAGGGGGAAAAAATAAGCATCAGACTTCTAAAAATGTTTCTGTAGTCTGTCAGCAAAACAATCATGATAAATTTCTTTCTGATTTTATTTTAGTATTAATAGTTTTGAATATATCAGAGGATGATGTCATTACAAATAGATAGCATGTGCAGAGGAAAGCATCATGAGTCGAAAGTTTATTTTTACAAAGTTTTGTTTCTATCAATTACATAGAAATTACCCAGCACTTCACCAGTAAAAGAAATGACTGGCAGAGGTGACTTGCCTGGTCAAATGACTCAGACTTCTTCCGGTTTACTACCAGGAAACCTGAGGAAACACACATATTTACTTTTTGCAGACAGATACAGGTGACTTCCAAGTGCTGCGTAAGGAAGTTACAAATATGTAGGAAGATGGTGATATGCAAAATAAGCATGTTGAACACAAAGCTGTTGCGTTGCCTAAAACTTTCACAATTTTCCTATTGCTTTGTATCAATAGTGTTTTGTTCCAAAAAAGGTTGAGATATCATGGTCAATTTGTACATGCTTATGCAGATAAGTGTTTTGAACCAGTTTGAGTTTTTTGTTTAATATAGTATGAAGACATTTTCAGTTGTTTGGAAACTTCTTTCCCATTTCTTTTTATTTCCCTTGTATGGCACATTCCTTATTTTGTCAGGAAGGCTTTACAGAGTGACTGGGACTTCGCAGAAAAGGCCTAGGATGCAAACCAATGTGTACAATTCATTATTTTCTGAACCTCGGAATAAAGTAATAGGAGTGAGCAGAGAAAGTAGATTCTTTGGCTTGAAATACTAGGCTGATCTTGCATTATATCACTGAATCCAAACTCGTTAATATTTTCCATACCAAAATGTTAAGGGGCCTTTCATGAATGTAACACTGTGTTCCCTTCCTGCCAGGAGCAAATATTCTGCGAGATTCAGCAGGCAATGTGAAGCTCGGCGACTTTGGTGCCAGCAAGCGACTGCAGACGATATGTCTCTCTGGTACAGGAATGAAGTCTGTCACAGGAACTCCATACTGGATGAGTCCAGAAGTTATTAGTGGAGAAGGGTATGGCAGAAAAGCAGATATCTGGTATGTTAAAAAAACTCTACTGAAAGGTGTCATGTCAGAATGGGTTCTTTTTCATCAGAGTGTGTTTGTTACCTGAAGTTGGAGTGTTTCATTCTGGGGTTTAAGCTGAGGAAGGTGGCGAGCGTGAGCACTGACAATCATATTTGGAGAGTGTAACACTGAAATTTGGGAAGCTTTCGTTTGGCAATTCCTCAGCCCATTGATTTAGGGATCATAAGAGAATCCTTTGAACTGCCCTTGCATGAAGTTAGGATTACCAGACTGTTTGTAAGTCCTAGAGAGGTACTGGGCGAAAGCAACACGTGAAGCTTTAAAGCATCAGTTAAGTCAATGTCCTGTAACGAAACTTTATCACTGAAATATCTTTGATGCAAGGCAGAAAATGAAATGCTGATGAGCACATAAGAATGAATTAGCCAGATTTAAATGGGAGGTATAAAAAAATAATTTGGTTTGAGTTGTTATTAAATATTTAAGAATTAAGAGTGAAAGGTAAATTTAAAAAATGAATGTGTTTGATCCATTGTCTAATATGACATAATCTAACATAGCTCCAGCCCAATGGACAGATGACTTTAGTGATTAGACTCCTTGCCCTGCAGGTGATCTGTGAATGCACAGAATAATAGGTAGGCAACAGTAAATAATATAGGAGTGGTAACGCTTTGTATGTTTAAAAAAGAACTACATTACATTCAACCAATGGCAATACTTTTAATGTCAGGGAAATTAATTTAGCCTGCTTCAGATCACTTGGCAATTACTCTGCTATACTTGAATAATAGAACAGCCTTACAGATTTCAGGCAGTTGACTTGTTCAACTTTGAAGTATTTGTACCAAGGCTAATACGTGTTTTTTGATGGAGAAAATCCTGGTTAAAACTAAGAAAAAGTACTAAAGTTTGACTTCTGTCAGTCAGTGTGTAAAGAAATGTACCTCTGTCTAACCATAAAACGTCCTGAAAATTGGGAAATTATTCCAGCCTATCCATTTTGCAGTATCATTCACTTGTTATTTGAAGAGGCTGATCTTGCAGGACTTCTAGAACAAAGTTTTTCTGGCCATATGCATGCCCTTCTGCCTTCCTATATCCTTTAAATATAAGCTTTGTATACAAAGATTGTTTAGGATCTTAAAATTTTGTTTGGCAATCTAAGTATAGTTTTAGTACCCTTAACTAGAAGAGGAAGATACCACTGAAGTACGGTTTTAAACTTTTCAGCTGCCATGTTATGTTTGCACATTATTAACTGGTGATAACTTGTGCATTTCTAATGAGGTAGCAATATATGCAGCATACTCAAAGCATTCCTGTTGCTTTGCATTTCCATGAGGCCTTAATGAGCAAGAAAGCTTCCGAGCGCATTCAAATCCTGCAGGTGTCTGAAGAGCTGGGGTACAAGGGTTGTGCAGCGCTCGTGGCCTGTGTCAGCCTGCTGAGCACGGAGCAGCTGCACTGCCATAACGCAGTTGGTATTGCCTAGATAAATACCTAATTATCTCTTCACTGAGGTAGGAGCTTTTGGCCCAGAAAAGTAATAACGCGAAGATACAGGTGGTGATTTCTGTAACTTTGAGGTAAAGCGTAGAGCTGTACATGCAATTTTTTAAACATCTGTTTTCCACTGAAGTTGCTCTGTCGATTTAAGCGGACACCACTTATTTGTGGTATTTTAGTCACTCTCTGCTATTTCTTGTTTTCCTAGAAGGGCATGACTGCTTTAACCTGTTGTTTCACTTCTGCCTCTGTTTCAGGAGCGTAGGTTGTACAGTGGTAGAAATGCTCACTGAGAAGCCCCCCTGGGCAGAGTTCGAAGCAATGGCTGCCATCTTTAAAATTGCCACTCAGCCAACCAACCCCCAGCTACCACCTCATGTCTCCGACCATGCTCGGGATTTCTTGAAACGGATTTTTATCGAGGCCAAGCTGCGACCATTTGCAGATGAACTGCTAAGACACACATTTGCACACTATCACTAACAGCCTGCCTCAACTCAGCTTGCATCTACTGCATTTATTTTCTATTTGACTGCACTTTTATTTTTATTTTTTACAAAAAAGGAGAAAAAAGACAAGAGAGAGAGTATTCTCTTGAATCTTTGTTTCACTTAGATTGTAAACAATCTAAATTTTGTATCTAAAATGAGAATCTTCTCTCCCCTGCTCCCACCAGGACTAGAACTTTTTGTTTCTATGATGTACTGATGTGGTTCATGTAGATAAAGCACTTTAGTACATATTTGTTCCTTATTTAAAGGGGGAAAAAAAAAAAGACAAATGCTTGGACAGTCAGGAACTGTGTGACTTTTTCTGACACCGCTGACTGACTCAGGGTGCAGGGAAAAATAGACATGCAGCTAAAGGACAAGAAGGTTACTTCTCTGTGATTCTTCTTCATATTGTAGGTACTTGTGGCAGAGAGTTCTAAGTTCTTATTATGTTTTAGCATTTAAATCCAGTTCTGGATTTTGCAGTTTAAGCTGGAACACGCAGTTCTGAGAGTTAATGATAAAGCTGGAAGAACTTGGAACTCTTTGTACAGCAGCGTGTCTAACCGGTACTTCTATGTGACCAAAAGAAAATAACAAAAAAGAACTCAACGCTGATGTACTAGGTAAAGGTTTTGGTGTAGAATTATTGTATTATCTTAATAGGAAAATAATTACAGGTAACCGGATTATGGACCCAGACTCCTAGGAACTACTATACTGCAAGGGGAAAATTTCCATAATAGACGAGGGTCAGCTGTTGGATGTAAATAGTTAGGAGAATGCCTCCTGCTGTATCTGCCAAAGAGAACCTCTGTTGCATAAGCTTGGAGGAAAACGGTTATCTTGGATAAGAAAAAATGGTGATGTTGAGAGTCAGTTGTCCTCCACAATCCTGAATAGCTGGAGGGGAAGGGGAGTGACTGATCCTTGCGCAGTATATGAGTTACTTGATTTAGAATGAACTATAAGAAATGTTTTCAAAGCTGTCGAGAGGCACTAGGATGGAGTGTATGTCAACATCAAGTGCCTGAATAATAAAAAATTATTCCCATTATGCACTAAAAAAATTGTTTTAGTAACACAGTTCAGTCATCTAGGATGTGTTGAAAATTCCTGAAATAAAGTTAAACACCTTTTTAACACCAGGAATAAGTCACTGAGAAAGGTAAGAATCCAGCTATATTTTTAATAAGGTAGCAATGATGAATCCACATGAACAAGGAGGCACAGCACAAAAGATGGTATGAAGAATAGGCCAAAAGCGCAAAGACAGCCAGCAATTAAACAACATGAGCATGATTACTCCAGTATGATAATCCAGATGATTGGTGTTTGTCAGATTTCCAACTGTCATAAAACGTACCTTAATCACTTTTTCCATTTCTGAAAAAGTATAATAAAAGAACAAAAGTAAAACTCTGAAATACTGCTTCTCAATCAGGTACTGATCAGGTGTAGTGAATAACTGACTTTTCACAACAGAAGAGTCAAACTTTCATATTTTTGTAGAAGAACACAACATAAATAATTTAAAAGGGCATTTGGAAATAAACTATTGGACTACAGAACTGAAATAATGTATACTGGTTTGGATGATTCATTGCTTGCTTTTGTTGTTTTGTAAAGGCAGAGTGGGCTGGTACTGTGAACCTTGTCCACTCTGACGAGACTCTACCTGTTTTGCATCTTTAGAGGCCTATCAGAATTACAAACTGCATGGAGATAGAACAGTAAGCTTACCCATTCCCATGGCAGTTCACTCATGAGATTTCTGAATTTATTCTGCTAACTTGCAAATTTTGTCCAAGAGCATAAGCCGGAGTATGGATCTATCCTAATCATTTTACCTGTAGGGGAGTAAATGGTTTTTTTGAGGCCTATCTCTCCTGAGACTGAGAGTGGTGGCTTCTTCAGTTTATGTGAGTATTTTACCCAGCTTGTAATTTTCTTGGTCAGGGTACATAACTGTGCAAGGTTTTCTGAGCATGGGAAGAACTAGTCAGACCAGGCAAAGTCTAGAAGGCTGAAAGGAAAGTCAGCTTGTACTGGCCTTTTTTTTTTTCTTTGCTTCTCTGTCACTAGATAAAAGCTATGAAAGCAGCCTTTAAGAAGAATTGGTAGGTACTCTGCTATGAAGGACCTTTGCTTTATAAGCAGAACTTAGTGACAGCAGGGATGGGAAGTCTAATGCAGAGCCTAGTAGTTTATGTAGGTAATTTAAAGATCATATAATTGAAATGATTGATTTCAAACAGATTAAGAAGGTACCAAAACCAAGGTGAAAATGTATATAAAAATCAGTAGTGGACAGTGATATCTGAAAAGGTAAGGAAATTTTATATTACCAAAAAAGGATATTAAAGGGAAAATGTAACCAGGTTTATCTGTAGCATTCCTAACATTTAAATATACTATTCTAAAAAGGTACTGCACTCTCTGAAGCTTGAAAATTTTCAGAATCTAGTTTTCTTATAATGTGTCCTTTTTGGGAGACAGTGCTGGCTTATGTATATTGCAATATCACTTCCTCATCGTGATTTTTAATTACTGAATAATCAAGTTTGCTGCTTTTGTGCCTTTTCTAAAAAATGGCACTCAGTCATGACAACGGTAAGCATTTTGGAGCCAGGAAAAAAAGAATTTGCAGAATGCATTTTCCTTAATTTCTTTGACATATCAGAAAGCTGCCAACGTAAAGACAGTGCTTCTTAAATGAAGATGATGTTTGCCAGTTCAAGTGATTCTAGTCAAATTTTATTAATTTCACCAAGATTAGGCTTGAGCTGTTTTTTTTTCACCCTATGGAGAATTTCTCTACTGACTTAAGGAAATTAGATGGTTATTAACATAAGTGTTTTGAGCTAGAAATAATTATGACACTAAATCAGACTTTTACCAAAACATTAGTTAATATTTATCCCCTATTGGGGTAAGGTAGTAAAAGCAGCTGCATTAAATAACATAGTATCGCTGTATACAATGTCTGTAAAACACTTAAATTGACTGTTGGCATAATGAACAAACCCTAGTTCTAGAATTTGAGAGGGCTCATGGAATTGCGTGTTTAAAACTCCATTGAAGGAGGGTTGCTCACAACTTCTCGTATCTTACTAACAGATACCAGCATTTTAGAATCATGAATCAGTCTTAATTGTTGAATCCAATTACTAGAAAATGGCAAGGAAAACAATGCTGTTGCAGGGTTGTTTTGCTTTTCTGTAAATGCCGCGATGAAACTATGCTCTCAGAAAAAATAAGGGTCAAGGTTCACAGTGAGTATGCGTATTTTCAGAAGACTTCCTTACCTGCTAATGCGTTTTATTATGCTGTCTGTCACATGTATTAAGTAACAAAAGTTAAGCTACTTCTGTAGTATGGTTTTAATGGTGTAACTAGCAGTCCTGTTAGAGCGCAACTCAAAGTTTCAGTTGAGTTAGAGCAAGTTGTTTATTTTTAATTTGGGTGATAAAAATATGCATGCAAGGAGTTAAAAAGCTATGGATCTAATAATTGTGAATTTAAATCTCCATAGTTTTTTTTCTTGTCAGTTTAAATACATTCTTAAAATTTTAACTTGCTTTGCAATTTGATTTGTAGCTAAGCAGTCCTTTCAGTATAACAAAATGAAAAGTTATTTTTAGCTAGTGCCTTTTTATCTGTATGCCTTAATTTTGTTCTTATTTGAACATTGTATTGAAATATGTCATACAATTCTATGTCACCAAAGCAGTCCTAGAGTATGGGTTTTTTCAGTGTGCCCAAACCAGAATTTGCGTGACTGCATTGAAAAGCGTACTTTAGTTATAATCTGCAGCAGACATTTAAATTCAGAATTTTTAAAAGTGATTTTTGGAGTGCTTCCTGTGCTAATGCAGGTTTTGTATTTGCGTTTTGGAGATTGTAGACTGATACACATACCAGAAAAAGGACTTCTCTGCACTCACAGAAATACTGTTAGAATTGAGATTTAGCTTCCTAGCTCTGGGTACTGGACTTGGGATTTACTGCAGAGACCGCAGCAGAGTTCTTAATGGACTTGAAATTATAGTTGGTACATTTGTAAACGTGGTACTGTATGAAAAGCTGTTTACTTCCAGTATGCAAGAACATGATATGTCTCAGCAACTCAATAGACTTCTCAGTGAAGCTAGCATCGTGCCCGTTAAATTCTTTCCTGTGCCTTTTGGATAATCCTAATCCTGCCGTTGTCTTGACTGAAAGCCTTGTAGCACTATTAGGTAGAGCGCAGTACAACAAGCCATTCTTTTGGACAACGTAGAGCAATGTCTAACTGCAGCTTCAGAGACCTGAGCAAATTGGTCAGATCTACAGTTATTTATAACCAATTTCTTACTTTTTTAATCTTGAAAGTCTTTGTCACGCCTATAGAAAAGCCTAATCCGTGTGCTTGAATGTAAGTCCCTATGGTGTTCCTGGAAAAGCAAAAGTATTACTGCCAGTGTCATTTCTTCTTGCTGGTAACTTGCTGTCTTGTGTTAATGGCAAGTCTGCAGTGTAAAATCACATACAATTACCAAAGCTTTTCTATCCCCATATACGTATAGCCAAAAGTGATGTTTCATGGATTAGTACTGTTACTTATAGATACATATATATCCATCAGTAAGCTATTGCTGACTGAGTAAAGCAGGTACTAGTAAAAAGTGATAAGCACTGCCCATATTTAACAGATTTGGGTGTTTATAGTTGCTGTCTTGATGTGCAAAATTCATACCAGCATTAAAATGAAGAGTTGGCTTTTTAAAACTCTTTAACTTAATCTTATTGTCGTCATTCTAAAATTAATGCATAAGCTTGGTGACTAAATCTGGTGACTTTTATAGCCGGGTTTGAGCCTCGGGACATTTAAGGAACGCCATGAAGATAAGTAGATTTGTGACCTGAACTGCTCTGTGTGCCATAGTAAGAACATTTCAAAGCTGCTGGGAAGCAGCCCACTTGATGTGACAGCCAAATGTCACCCACAGTCACAGGGGTGTCGATGCTGCCCTTCAGGAGGAGCCACAAATGCACACCGAAGGGGGCAGGCAGAATTGCTACCGACCCGGGGTTTCTGAATCAAAATCCTTGATCAGAAACAAAGGAGCTCCTTTCTCTCTTTATTCCCCCCACTTGGCCTGCACCGTTTATTTTTTCTTTCTAGCTGACATAACTTAAAATACTGCGTAGGTGGTGGCCACCGATAGCTCCTGCGTAGGGTGCGAGTTCACGTACGGCTTTATACCGGGGCCCCGTCGCTTGAGCCCAGGAGGCTGCAGCTCCCCGCTTGCTGGAGCAACCCTCGGGTTTTCTCTGGCAATAGACACACGTACACGTTTGAGGGGTAAATGGGGTGGAGGAAATGAAACGTCTCGCGTTTCAAAGCACCGATGCTAGCAGTCACGCTTTGGCTCGGTCTTCGTTTTCATAAAATTACTTTAAAGGGAGAGGAACTGGATTAAAACACGTAAAAACTGTATCTCATGGTTCAGCCCTTACGCTGAGTCTGCCGATGGGGACTGGAGGTCAGGGTCTTCTGTTGAGAGAGAAGGAAAAGGGTACTCCAACTCCAGAGTGGATATTCACGGGAAATATTTCAGAGGTTTTTCATGTTTTTTACCCCAAAACTAGACGATCCTTTTCCCCAGCGGTTATATAATGTGGATTTAAAAACAAGGATTGTGTTTTCTTTTCTGAACAGGCATTAGCTTGTCGGTTCCCTAGTGTTTGTTTCTCGTTAATAGCAGTAGAAAAGGTGGTGTCATCCTAAAATGGGAACAGTTGATTAAAGCATAGCGTCTGTCATCTCAGACCTCGCAGGAGTCGTGTAAAGGAATATCACTGTAAATACGTGGAGGAGACTTAGATGAATTGGAATGTAGGCTCTTAGTTTTCATGAAGCTATGAATAAAAATTTGTAAATTTACTCTTGATCTAATGTACATTTTTATGTAGCCATTAAATTCTCTATTTAATCTATCAGTTTCTCACTGTAAATGTTTTTACTCTCAGTTGAATGCTGGGCACAGTTTGTAATGTATGTACACAAAGGTGTTTTTTTCTATCAACGTTGAATTTTTTGCACATTTTTGGAAATATTTAATTTGTACACTGATTTACTACTCTGACCAATTGTTGATGGGTGTATGAGAATCACGTGTGTGTGCAATGTACTACTGTCTGGATGTATGGGTTTTTTTATTACTTTTGAGATGTTGCTACCAGTAACTGCACTGCTGTTGCTGCTTTACATGGAATATCTTGTGTATTAAAAAACAAAACAAAACAAAACAAAAAAAAGATAAAAAGAATTAAAAAATTAGTCTATGGTTATCTTGGTTGAGGAACTCGGGAGTCGAGCATTGCTTACTAGTTCCATTGGTCTAATAACCTTCCAAACTGAAACAAACCCCCCTGTAATTCTGTGTATGCATTGAATGTGTGTGTGTGTATATATATATCTCCCAGTAATCTTATTCCACAATTTCATTTCTACATTTTTATGAACTTGTTTTTTAAGGGTACTATGTTTAGTTAGAATAATTAAATATATAAAAGCTTTGAGAGATGATTTACTAGATAAATATATTTTCAGCTGGCTGATGTTCAAAATATTTTTTTAATTTTTGTTTTTAACCATTCGAAATGTATTTGTATTTCCAAAATCAGACACGAATTGTACTTAGAAATATATTAAAACACTCTGTAGGGACAACAGTGTGATTTCTCTTTTAAGAATTCTGTACTTCAGAACAATGCGGACTGTCAGTCTCATGCCCGAATTCCCAACTGGCTGCTTGCTTTTTTATTTATTTATTTATGCTTTGCGGAAGCCTCAATTTTTAATTATTTCTTTTTTAAACCCACGTTTCTCTGCCGTTCCCCTTCTCTTTCCTCGCTGTAACCGAGGCCCCGCTCCGCTGCCCGCCCGCGCCACCCACCGCGGCGGCGGCGGCCCCGGGAACAGAAAATCGATGGGTCTCCAGCTTCCTGCCTCCTCCCCTCTCGCGCGGCGGAAGTGACGCGCCAGCCGGGCGCTGGCCTGCGGCGGGCGCGGCGGCCATGGGCAGGAAGGAGC
>VFFE01006300.1:124118-219206 GCA_008921705.1 Burhinus oedicnemus
GGGCGGGGGGGAACCCAGCGGGGAGCCCGCCAGGGAGCCGGGGGAGAGCGGGGAGGTCCGCCCTGGGGTGCCGCGGGGCCGCCTCGTCACAGCTGCGGCTTTGCTCCCAGATAAGAAGAAGTCCAAGAAGCGCCATTACGATGACGACGAGGAGGATGAGGACGAAGCTCCCGGCAAGGACTCGCAGGAGGCGGTGCCCTCCGCGGCGGGGAAGCAGGTGGAGGACAGCGGCACCAAAGTGGACGAGTACGGGGCGAAGGACTACCGGCAGCAGATGCCCCTGAAGGCAGACCACTCCTCCCGGCCCCTCTGGGTGGTACGTGGGGCCGCGTCGCGCCCGCCTCGGGGGTCGGTGGGGGCCCACACGCCTCCCCGCGGAGCCGGCGGTTCGCGTCGGCCGCGGTTGGCGCGGGGTAAAGGGCGCTGCGGGCCTGGGCGGGCGACCTGGCTGCTGTGAGCTGGTCCCTCGTGGGTCGGGTTTGTAAGGGAAACCGGCGGGGACGCCTCCGTGGGTTGCCAGCAGCCTCCTGGCACGTCCCCTCTCTGTCCCTTGCTGCGGCTACGCCTTTGACCGACCGGGCAGTGGAGCACCTTAAGCCGGATGTTTCTGGGAGGCCAGTGGAAGTGACTGTGTTGGCTAATGACACAGGTGGGATCTGCCGTTGCAGTGACGCAGCAACGGGTTTTGCACGTTGGAACGGAACAGCCTTGAGAGGGGCTGGTCTCGTCTTCGGTAACTGGTACCGTTTCTCCCTGCCCTGAAAAGGACCTCAGTAGACTTCTCTGAGACACGGCCAGTAGTGCAAGCATACAGAGAAGAGGTGGTTGCCCTGCCTGCCTCTGCAGGGTGCCTGTTACTGAATGCTGTGACACACAAGTGCCATCATTCCTCCATTCTGCGTAAAATGAGTGAGGAGTTTTGTTTTGTTTAAGGGGAATGGAGCTGGAAGCTTGCCTCTGCTCAAGCAATTTGCTTAGCATTAAAAAAGAAAAAACACCCTAACGTGTCAGTCTGGAAAAGCTTCATCGACATGGGTATGGTTTATTCCTAGTGCCGTAGAAGGCTAGAAGGGACCCAGACAAATCAATGCCTGGACCCTCTCAGAAGACAAAAGTTGTATGTTCTTGTGTTTCCTTTCTTCTTTTTCTGGTAACTTCGTTGTTAGGGCAAACACTTCTTTTGAAACCCAGTGATGCATTACTAACTAAATAGCGGACTGTCTTTATGTCATAATGGCTGCTTTATAGGAAATTCCTGATTCTGTTCAACTAACACTGTTGCACCTTCAGCATTTCTTTGTATTTCTATAGGCTCCTGATGGGCACATTTTTCTGGAAGCCTTTTCTCCAGTTTACAAATACGCACAGGATTTTTTGGTTGCCATCGCTGAGCCTGTGTGCAGGCCAACCCACATTCATGAGTACAAGCTGACTGCTTACTCGCTGTACGCTGCTGTTAGCGTTGGCTTACAAACGAGTGACATCACAGAGTATTTGCAAAAACTGAGCAAGACTGGTGTCCCAGATGGAATAATTCAGTTTATCAAGGTAAGACTATTTTATTGGCATTGGAAATACATCTCACTGCTACTAGTGAAATCTTTTGCTGCTGCCTCTGCTTAATTGATGTATTTTTTTTTTAGTCATTCGTTGTTTTTACCGTCTTACTGTGTTCTGTCACTGTGTCAAGATAACAGAGGCTTTATCTTATTTTTTGTCTTTTTCTGTATTATGTTTCTGCACATATACTATTTTCACAATATATCCTGTGTGGGGTTTATACCTTTTTTAAAAAAAGTACACCAGAACATCTATGTGCACACTTTCAGCCAGTAGGAATTGTACATGGGGAAAATTTCCTCAGATTTGCTCTGGAAGAAGACTATGAATGCGGGAGGCAGTCTGGAATAGCTGCGCACTGTAAAACCTAGCCTATCTTGTCCTGCAAGTATGTTCTTGCAGCCTTGGAAGCAGATTGGAATTGGGTATAAAAACTTGAATATCTGTGACTGGTCTCCTGTGTGAGATGATGCGTGCCTCTTTTGCAAAACACCTTTTCAGGTTTGTTCCATAAGCATAACAACATTGCAAGTGTGTGTTTTGTGATGCCATGCTTCCCCACAAAGACCTAAACTGCATTGCAGCATTTGGTCCCAAACGTAGAATCAGTCGCTCTTTTGCGTATTCCTGATGACTGCTCTTGTTTGTTTACAGCTGTGTACCGTCAGCTATGGGAAAGTGAAGCTGGTGCTGAAACATAACAGGTAAGTGGCTTCTTCCTTAACGAGGGTGGCAGAGGAAGTCCTCCAAATGCACAGCCGCGCATAAATGCGTGCTCTCAGTAGCTGTTGAGTCTTACAGCTCCCAGCCGAGTGTAGCATCTGTCAATACAAGATCGCTTTTTCAGTTGTTGAAAGTGTTTAATACATTAGTCAACGAGTTCAGTGAGGCTGTCCTGAGCTACTAGTGGTTATCATTACATTTTTAAAAGTAGGTTGCGAATTTTATATTCTAGCTTGTTTCTTTATTACTTGGACTTACAATGTATCCTTGAGGTTTTCAGATAATTGTTTCATTCATTCATTCCTAATTTACATGAGCCCGGTTAGACAAGTTTTTCTACGGTTTCATATATTCTGACTTTTAATCTATTACTCAAGAAGGATAAAAAAATCCATTGGCAAGAGGTGTGTGCTTGTGGCTGGGTTGAATCTGGGCTGTTTTAAACTTAGAAGATAACGTTGGAAGGGACCTTGAGAGGTCAGCTAGTTTAGAGCGGACCGATTTTATCTAAACCTGTGATTCTGTAGTAGGGAGAGGGAAAGGAAGGAGACAGGATGAACCTAAAGCCTGTGTCTGTACCTTGCCTGTGTTTTCTATTTCTCCTTTTCTCTCTTTTGCAAAGTTCTCTGTTGTCCGACAGCCATAGGTAAGCCTTGAGACTATACAAGCTGTGCTTGTGCTGCTACTTTTTTGAACCTGCTGCTTTGGGTGGAACTAATGCTAGTATTACTAGCAGGTTTTTGTTCTCCTTGTAGGTGTTTCTGAGCAAAAGATTTATCCTCTGCCACGTAAGACTTAAGTCTCTCTTGGCTCATATTTTAACTGTGATCTCCAACCAGCATCATTATTGATGAATCTCCAGGGAGAGAAACAATTTCAGGATGCGCTAATTTAAATTTTTAGATGGTTTGTGTTTTGGAGGTTTTGGATTTGGGGCTTTTTTGGTCCTGTGGGTAGGAGTTTAAAACACCACATCCAGTGTTTTCACAGGCTCACCTCAATTCAGTCTCAAAAAAATTGACTTGTGTCACAAATAAGACGTGTATGTGAGAGCTCTCTCTAGGCAGTTCTGCTGGAGTTTTCCCACTCCTGTTATGTTAGGGAACATTTGAGCAAGATGGATAACTGCAAAGTACATGATGCTTTTGGTATGAGGCATCTTTTAAAAATTTTGATTGCCATCATTTCTTTATTTTTAAGTTACCGCCCCCAAGATTGGATACTTGAGAGTGCGTCTGGGATCATTATATATTTAAGCATCTATGCCACTCTTCCTGTAAGTTACTCAGTTGATTAGTTCATAAAAATGTTTTTCTTTGTTCTTTAATTTTAGGTATTTTGTGGAAAGTACCCATCCTGATGTCATTCAGCAGCTTCTGCAAGACCATGTAATTAGAGATTGTCGCCTGAGAAATGCTGAGGGTAAAGAAACAGAGCTCATTACAGAGACGTTCACGAGTAAATCAGCGGTATGTTCGAGCATGGCTTAAAATTATTAAATTAACAGTAGATAAACTGTAGAGTACTTCGGAGTGGTTGGTTGTTTGTTGTATCAACAGTTGCTTTCAGTTCTGTCAGCAATGAACCGTGCCTCCTTAATGAGCCCAAAGTGTGTGTGGGGGGGCAGAGTGTGTCTCTAATGAAACCCCTGGTGAAAATTCCTGTCCATCTATTTCAGATTTCCAAATCCAGTGAAGGTGGCTTTGGTCCGTCAACATCACAGGGAACAGACGGTCAGAATAAGCCAGATGTCCCATCTGACTTATTTGAGTTTTATGAACAGATGGACAAAGATGAGGAGGAGGAGGAGGAAACGCAGACAGTGTCTTTTGAAGTCAAGCAGGTATGAGTATTTTAGTCTCTGTGTTTGTAGCTTTGGACAATGTGCCTAGGACTTGCAGATAAGCATGAGAACTTAATCTGAACTACTGTGGCTCTTTGTTTGATAGGGAAGATCACTGGGAGTCATTAACATTTCTTTCCTTTTGCCTTCCAAAATCTTAGAATCTTCCTCTTCAGTACAGAGGGCAGCAGACTGAGTATTGTTCCTTCCTTGCCCACACGGCATAGTGCTTGCAGGCCAGAGAAAGGCTCCAGAGATTAAGGGAGGTTCCTGCCACGTGCAGATTAGCGTTTCTTTGTGCGAGACAAATGAGAGTTCAGTGGAGGGCAAATCTGCTGGTGGTGTCAGAGCTTTTTGTTTTTGTTTTGTGATTCGAGTTGGCAGAAGGGACTCTTGGTGGTTCTGATTGCACAGCTCGAGAAGGGTTGCTGGAGGTTGGAGCATAGTCCTGGCTTGACCTTCAGCGAGCTTTTGTAAAGTTTCTCAATTTGTTTTTGGACTGGGTGATTCTAATAATGTCTTACTGGGGAAGACAGATTTTTTTTTTTTTAAATGTAACTTAGCCGCTATTTTGTTTGTTTTAAAAAACCCAAAACAAACCAACAACCTCTTGGTGATTGAATCAACCTGTCATTGTGGTGGAATAACTGCATTACCAGGGTTTGAAGATGTTCCAGATAACAGATGTGCAGCTTTGGTGGGGCTTTCTGTGTAACACACAGAACCTTTTGTGTCTCTTATTGAGCTCTTTGTTGCAGGACTTCAGGGTGTAGTTTAGTCACTGCCAGATAAACAACACATCTGAGAGTGATGCATCGTGTTCTTTCATCTATCTAAGTAGCCGTCTCTCATATTGACTGTTACTTTAAATGTTTGAGGGGGGTCGGGGGTGGTCACGAATAAAATTTTTGGAATAAACTTCACCTCTTGCAGACTTCATGAGCATAAAAGGCAAATGTAACTTCACATGGTACTATATAATCTGGTTGTTCGGAAAAAAAAAAAAAATAATTAATTCAGACGTGGAGAATTTACTATTGAAGCTTTGTTTCCTCTTCAGGAGATGATTGAAGAACTTCAGAAGCGTTGTATCCATTTGGAGTACCCCTTGCTGGCAGAATATGATTTCAGAAATGATTCCGTGAATCCTGATATTAATATAGATCTGAAACCTACAGCTGTCCTCAGGCCCTATCAAGAGAAAAGCTTAAGGAAGATGTTTGGAAATGGGCGAGCCAGATCTGGTGTTATTGTCTTGCCATGTGGTAAGTTTCTGGGTTGGTATTTAGGGATTTTGTTCTTTATTTGTCTGTAGTAAAGTAACTTCCAAATATGACAGCTGCTTAGATGTGGAACAGTAGTAGGGACTGTTCTGGGTACCAGTATGCAGAGTCCTGTTGGTTTTTAGCGAGTAGGTGGCGTGGCTGGGGTGAGGGAGAGCCCAGTTGATAGGGCTGTCAGGCATCTGCTTAACAGTGCTGTCAGTATCCCCATGGTGACTGAAGAACTGATTTGTGGTTGTGGTAGCTTCAGATTACCGCTCATGCTTTTACTGTTCCCTCTAAGTCAGCTCTGCTGATCTTCCAGTGAAATGTAAAGCTGTTGGTATTGGAATCATTTGTTTCCTGGTTGGGAATAGGGAGACTGGAGGGAACTGGGAATACAAATACGGCTTAAGGGAGGTGCAAGGAAGAAAAGCACTTGTGTGCATAAGTTCTGGGCAGGGAAGCTTGAGAAAGAAGTGAGGAATGTGGAGGCTGGGACAATCTATGGGAAGCAATGGAAAAGGGAGAGAACAGGAGACTGCATGCCAGCGTCCTTGGTATTGGGGTTGGAGGAGGCACATGGGATATACAGCAAGGGCCTGAGTTTGTAAGGGGTACTGGAAGAAGTGTGAAGGAGGAATGGAAAGATTTAAGGACTTGCTGTGTGGGGGAATGAACGTAGCTGACGGGGGCAGTGGGATAGATCAGCTCTAGGGGAAGCTTTCTGTAGCCATCTGGAATTTCACATGCTTTTGAAATTAAGAAAGCGTTAAAATGGTTGCTTCTAATTGGCAAAGCCATTGTTTATAATGATTTTCTTGAGAAAATACAGTTATGTGTCCAGCAGACAATCCAGCTGCTTATTTAGAAGTGAACACTCCATTTCTTTAAGACTATTACAGTAAAGAAACAATGAAGAATTGCTCTTAAATGATTTCATATCCTCTCTCAGTTTCCTTCTTTGCTCTTTTTTTTTCCCCCCTCCTACTCAGTGATATCTGAGAGATGACTGATGAATATTACTGTTCTTCCCCTGCAGGTGCTGGCAAGTCTCTAGTTGGTGTGACAGCTGCGTGTACTGTCCGCAAGCGGTGTCTGGTCCTTGGTAATTCTGCAGTGTCTGTAGAGCAGTGGAAAGCCCAATTCAAGATGTGGTCCACCATCGACGACAGTCAGATATGTCGGTTCACTTCTGATAACAAAGACAGGCCTGATGGCTGTTCTATTGCTATCAGCACGTATTCCATGTTGGGACACACGACAAAAAGATCCTGGGGAGCCGAGAGAGTAATGGCATGGCTTAAAAGTCAAGAGTGGGGCCTTATGATACTTGATGAAGTACATACTATCCCTGGTAAGGAAACGGTGTGCAAATTTTTCATGTTACGTACACTGTTCATGTTACTCTGCTCTTTCAGAAGTGGTGGGGTTTTGCTCTCTTTCTGATGATTAATATTGTGAGCAAACCCATGGCTTAGGGTTTTGAGCCAAGCGAACTGGCTTGTTCTACTTTCTTTCATTTTTTTTCCTAATGCTAGAGAGTTTAGCTGACCATTAGTTTTCTGAAACCCTTCAAATTAGACAGTGTTTTCTATAATGGCAGTGTAAAATACAAGTGCCTTCTCCTTCTGTGTAGGTTGGTAAAGTGCTCTTAAGGTACCTGAATTACATTTGTATAATTTTGAACAGGGGAGGAATTCATCTGCCTTCTTTTCTTTTGAGATGTGGTAGCAGTGTAGGCTAGCTTTTAATATCTATTTCTAGTCAATAAAGTATGAGTAACCATAGTGATTACTGTCCAGAAATAGCTATTGTATTTGAAATCTATGTAATTGAGATCTCTACTGTTGGAAAGCAATAACGTAGTATTGAAGTGTCTGTGGAATAATCCTGGCTAAAAATACCACCCTGGGTTCTGTTAGCTGCTCTACCTTGTTCTCATGATTTCATTTGAATATAATTTGGTGTCAATAGAAATGATGGATTTCAGAAGCAGACCTTGATGATTAATTGCAATTTTGCCAAAGTAGCATATTGCTGCCACTGTTCTTTGCTTTTGTTCTTTCTTGGTTTCATAAAAATTAAGGTATAGAATCTCCTCTCTATCTTCAGATTCTGCGATTACAGGATCTCTAGCAATACTAAAGATGAGTAACTCTGCCATATACTAGAAGTCCTGAATGTGGCAGAGTCAGCCAAGAGTCCTTGTGCTATAGTTCTTTCTATGAAAAACTATATGACCTAAAAGAAGCCATGTGATCTCTGAGTATATTAATTTTCACTGGGGAAATGGGAAATAATACAGATGCCAGAAGGTTTGCTGGGATTTTCAGCATACACTGAAGATGTGAGCTAAAGCTGCAATCAGTGTGAAGTTTTGCTGTAAACCAGATTTGTTAGAAGTATATGTGAAATTTCACAACACTGTTTTTGCTTTGTGTTCCGGAGTTGATAAAAGTGTTTTTTTTAAGTTGCAGTATTTGTCTTCTAAATCCATTCGGGAAAGTAAACAGAAAATTTGTCTTGCATTTCTTAGCAAAAATGTTCAGACGTGTGCTCACTATTGTACAAGCTCATTGTAAACTGGGGCTGACTGCTACCCTGGTCAGAGAAGATGATAAAATTGTTGACCTGAACTTCCTGATCGGACCAAAGCTCTATGAAGCCAACTGGATGGAGCTGCAGAACAGTGGCTACATTGCTAAAGTGCAGTGTGCTGAGGTGATGCTCTGCTTTTTAGTACTACTAGTGTTTATTTAGTATGCTTGTAACTTGTTCTTTTTTAAGAAAGATGTATAAAATTGCAAGTATTTAACTGGGGAAAACAGGTATCATTACAACTTTTCATTTACTTTGTGGCTTAGGCAAGGCTGCCACTGGTAAATGTGACCATGTGGCAAATCCAGTAGCCACATGTTCTTCAGAGTGACTTCAGCACTCTTTCTCTTGGCCGGGATTGTGGTGCTTGATCAGCTGTCCCCAAGTCAGCATTCAGAAAAGTGAACAGTGGTTGCAGTATTGTAGACTAGTTTGACACAGTTGACATTTGTGTTGTCTGACATGACTTCATATCTTAAGCTCAGTTCCCTGTGGTAGCACAACATCGTGTTAGGATGAGCATAACATCGGGTGGTATGCTAGAAGCTGCTTTTTAGAGACTTCAACTGGAGAGGCTGTAGTTTGAGGAAAATTCTTGTAACTCTTAAAACAAAGAAGGATAATAGAAAGGTTTTAAAAAAAAAAAAAAAAAAAAAAAAAAAAACAAACAAAAAAAAACCACAAAAAAACAAAAAAAACCCCAAACACCTGCTTATTTCAAGCCTGAATGCATGAGGATGGAAATTGAAAACATAGGACTGGATTTTACTATTTTTTTCCAGTATATGGGTGTGACCTCTGCTCTTCCAACATATGGATGAGATAAAACTCTGGTATCAGAGAAGTGGAAACCTTTCACACAGGCACATTAGAATGTTAAAGTAACCTTTCTGGGTCAGACTAAAGGTCTAACTTAATATATTGTCTCTGATAATTGTCAAGAAAGATACTTAGGGAAGAGTATAAAAACAGGGCAAACATATCTGTTACTTTTCCTCATACTTCTCCAAGCCCTCAATCACTTACGAGCTGTATGTGGTTCCTCTGTAACCATCAGTGGGTTTCTTTTTCATGAGCTTGTCCAGACTCTTATTGAATGAAAGTAAAGTTTTAGCAGCTACAACTTGCTGTGGTGGATTTTCATAACTTAACTGTCTCTTGGGTTTTTCCTGGGGTTTTTTTGCTTCCTTTTTTTGTTGTTGTTTTTGGAGTTTTTTGTGTTGTTTTGCTGTTGGTTGTTGGGGCTTTTTTTAAACCTGTCTTGCTAGTTTCATGCAATTCTTCCTAGCTCTGGTACTGGAAAAAAAGATGCAGATGCAGGTCAGCTGTTTTCCTTTTGAACTTTGTGCAAACTGGAGGCTGTAGAAGGAAAAAAAACCCCACAACCGTTTTTAAGTAATAGAATGAATGCAAGTGAAGAGCATCTAGAAAATAACTAGGTTGAAGGGAGAGTAACCAATCTGTAGATTCAAATTTGACTGTTTAGGCACCTTGGTTAATTCTGCCTTGGAAGCGTAATTCTTCTCAGTCTCTGAACTGCCCTTTAGACATTGAAAAGTGAAGCATGAGCAACCTTTGTTCTGAATGGTGTGAAAATTCTGTAAGTTTATATTCTTTAGGCCAATGTTTTGAAATAACATTGGGTAGGACTACCAAAAGCAAAGAATCAAAAACAGCAACGTTGATGGCTGATAAATAACAAGTCTAATATATGCACAACTGCATTGTATATTTGTTTGGATTTTCTTGACATGTTGTTGAGAAGTATCATCTTTAATCAACTTGGCTTATTCCCTGTAGCTAAGAAAGAAGCTTAAAAAAGTTAAAAGAAGTTTGAAAAAGGAGCCTATTCGTTAATTATATTTTCAGAGTTCTGTAATTTACAAATAATCCCTTTCCCAGCTGCCATACTAAGTTTTTGACTTGGAGTGCACATCTTGCAAAATGTGAAAATGAAAAGATCACTGGGGTGAGAGGTAGATCTTATCCATTTCCAAATCCAGAAGAGAGTGCAAATACGAATCAAAATATATTCAGTTTGCTATGTAGTCAGAGGCATTGAGCAATAGATAAATTATTTTACTACTATCAAATGTTCAGTATTCATCTCTCATTCTCACTTTGAAATATTCTCTTCTGATTTAAGAATTTTAAATCTTTTATATAAACAGCATACAATAACAACAGAGCCTATTCAATGCATAAATTTATTGTTAATGTAGTCAAGGGATAAAAAAGCCTCATCTAGCATTTAACTCACTGGAAAAAATGCTTTGAAACAAAAAAAGGTAGTTCTTAACAGTACAGAACAATTCAGGTTGTTTAAATAAACTCCTGTAAATTGTCACATAACTTCTTAGCTGAACGATGGTTATGAAAGAGGCTTTTCTTTGCAGTCTTCTGTTAATTTGTGCAATGGATATGGGGGAATACCCCACATATAGCAGAATAAATGTCTTCTAAAGTACATGCTCTATAGATAGCATCATTATATGCTATAGATAGTATCATTGCATTGGCATAAACTTTTAAACTTCATAATTTCTTCTTTTTTTGTGCTACAGTAGAAAAAAAATCTCGGTAAGCCTAGACTTGTGAAATACTATAATATGTATTCACATAATAAAATAGCTGCTTAGGGAAACCCATTGAAAATTTCTAATCAGGCCTAGTGTTTTGAAAGCTGTAGACTCAGTAGCTGTTTAAAATACAGATTCATAGAATCATAGAATAGTTTGGGTTGGAAGGGACCTTTAAAGGTCATCTAGTCCAATCTCCCCTGCAATGAACAAGGACATCTTCAACTAGAGCAGGTTGCTCAGAGCCCTGTCCAAGCTGACCTTGAATGTTTCCAGGGATGGGGCTTCTACCACCTCTCTGGGCAACCTGTGCCAGTGTTTCACCACCATCATTGTAAAAAATTTCTTCCTTATACCTAGTCTAAATCTACCCTCGTATAGTTTAAAACCATTACTCCTTGTCCTATCACTACATTCCCTGATCAAGAGTCCCTCCCCATCTTTCCTGTAGGCCCCTTTCAGGTACTGGAAGGCTGCAGTAAAGTCTCCCTGGAGCCTTCTCTTCTCCAGGCTGAACAACCCCAACTGTCTCAGCCTGTCTTCATAGGAGAGGTGCTCCAGCCCTCTGATCATCTTTCTGGCCTCCTCTGAACCTGCTCCAAGAGGTCCGTGTCTTTCCTGTGCTGAGGGCTCCCAAAAGGTTACTCCTTTGTGGGTACATGCAAAAAAACATTGGTATATTTGTTCTGTAATGAAGACCGACTGTGTTCTTAGCTTCCAGAATATGGATGAAAATTAATTTTTATGGAAAAAGCTTTGCCTGCTGTAACAGGGAGATTACACAGACAGTTCATTCCCTTAATTCTGTAAAAAGTAGTAGCATTCAGTAAAATTATTAAGTATGAAACATAAAGGAAATAATCTTCCAGTCTTGTTCCAATCCCACTGCCAAAGCATTTTGGAAGGCCAGAATAGTAATGAGGTTAAACAGAGTTTGGCAGTGCTGGAGACTACACCAGCCGGTAGCTTTCATTTTGGTACAGAAATGACCATGTTAAAATACGTGGCCTGTGCTATACAGAAAGTCATAATGCATTATCACCCCCCCAGTACCTTTTGAATTCCCATTGGAATAAAATAAATAAATAACGGAGGGTTACTTTGTGTGTGTGTGTATGTCTTCTAATTCTAGGTTTGGTGTCCAATGTCACCTGAATTTTATAGAGAATACGTAGCTATCAAAACAAAGAAACGGATACTGCTGTACACTATGAATCCAAATAAATTCAGAGCCTGCCAGTTCCTGATTAAGTTTCACGAGCGACGGAATGATAAAATCATCGTATTTGCTGACAATGTGTTTGCGCTGAAGGAGTACGCAATCAGGCTTGGGAAGTAAGTGTTCACAACCAACGATGACACTGTTGTTTTCCTCCTCCCTGGAAAATTGCCTTGTAATCTTGCAGGTTTCAGTAGTCTTTAGATATTTCTTGTAATACTTTGATTTAACTCCAGTCCTCCTATAGAAAAAGGAGCTCGGGAGGGTATTTTCTTGGATGGATTTTATTGGCACTGCAACATTATTTCAGTGTAGAACTGTTTGAAAAGAATCTCTGTTTAGCATTTGCCTCGTAGGAGTCTTCATCCAAGATTTCTAAGAAAGATTGTCAGTATTTTTCCATCCGTTTTGTTATTATTAAAAGTCAGTGGAAAATATCACTAGAACTGTTTCTTTAATGAATGGTAGCTTCCCCTATCTCTCTGAGACAAAGGTTTTCAAATATACGCTCTCTGGATCTTTCAAGATCTTTTGGGACTCAGGGTGTTCCTCTTCAGGTTCTTAAAAGATCTTAACCTTGTCTAAAAAACTTAAGACAGAATTTTTGGGGATCAGTGCTGTACCAGTGCACTGCCTAGAACTACTGTAAACGTTTAATAAATGAAAGGATATTGCTCCCATGAGCTCCTCAGCTGCCTTAAGTGACTCCAACGTAAGTGCAGTTACGGAAGGTTGTGCAAATAGAGTTTAATGAGAGGTTAGCATCAGTGTGTTTGTAGGGTTTGGGGAGGAATGACTGGGGAAGAGTGTTCACCAGTATGAGGCATAGAGCAATTATTGGGGAAAATAGGCATAGAAACTGGCCCCATCCTTTCTCTGACAAGCCCACATAAGGCTTTGCTTGCTGGAAGCTGTGGGGTATTTTGACTGTGTATGATTTCACGTCTACGAATTTCAGCAGTACTTCTTAGCAAAACCACCTTCCAAAATTCATGATCAGTTTTGACTGTAGTTTAACAGCCATATTGTGCTGGCTTCCTCTGACATCAAATAGTAAGCAGAGCTAATGGTGCTGGATGCATTCCAACACCCATGGTCTCTTTCATCATTTTTTTTAATCTGTCTGGACAGAGATTAGCTGTAATGATGCCTCTGGAATGTCTCTAGCAGTGTTCAGTGCACCGCAGTGGCAAAGGCGATGCTGGGAGGGGGTGCTTGCTAAGTAGCACGGCAGTCATTAAGTGGGGTAGACACTGTAGAAGCATGGCAGGAAAAACAGTTGAAGAAATATTAGGTGCTTGCTTTTCATGTTCTTGAGTGAATTCTTGGTTCCTCACATCATGTATGGAGTTTGAGGTTATACAACTGTCAGTGTTAGAAAGAAAGAAGGCTTGCGGTGCTGGGTAAAGGTGAGGGAGTCTTTGTTTTAACCAGAGAATTTTCTATCAGAGTTTGCTGTGAGCATGCTGAAACAAAGGGAGCTGTTGCTTTGGGTGGGGCAGGAATTCTGTGTGTAAGGAGGAGAGAGCAGCCCAGCAGGTATGGCGATGGTGGCCGAGGCTGTCTGCCCGGCTGTGCTGGCGCAGCAGGAGGACAGTTCCCACTGCACTGCTCATGACCTGATTCAAGCACGTGGGGTGTTTCGGCTCCTGGATGGAGGGAGAGATGGCCATTGCCTGGCTGTCTCTGCTGGCTCCTCCCTTATTTCCTCCCTTTCCCTTGGTAATGGCAGGGAAAGACCATGCACATGACAGGAATTATTTTGACTATAATTTTTGGGGCTACAGAATTCAAATTTGCTTAGCCAGCTTTTACTCTTGTGAGTCTGTCATCCAGTGTCCTATAGCTCATGTGCTGACTGTTTTTTCCTGGTGTTGTTAATATGTTTAAATCATTTTTTCTGGAAGACTATGCCACTGTGGTTTTGACAGTTATGTCAGTTAATGGGAGAGGGGTCTAACTTTGCAAATCCCTCAAATGTGTTTTTGCAGTGAGGAAAAGAGGTCATTGTAGGGGAGGGGGGAATCAATCTAGCATTGGGTGTTCTAGGTTCAGGAAGGTACTCAGATATGTGTTAATGAATCACTGTCAAGTAGGATCTGGGGGTGACTGAAATGTAGGATTGATAGCCAGGAGTTCTAGGTTATTCTGTTCTTAATAAAAAATAAGTTTGAACCCCTTCTTGCTGGCTTTAAGAAACAGAAGGTTCACAAATACTTTAGTTTCAGTTTAAATCTTCCATTTAAGTTTTGTTGGGGATTAAAGTTGTCACAATTTAAATATTAAATGAAATTTCAAATAAGGCTTAAAAATATTACTGAATGCTACTAATTGAATAATAACAGTATTTTTTCAAGAGTTGACTCATTTGCCACTTTCATTTTCCAGCTCTGCTTTTCTAAAAATCTGGTTAAATACACTAAATAGAAGAATTAGATTACAGGTGACTAGAATTGTTTGGTGAAAGAAAAACTAGAATAGTTTGTAGTAAAGACAGCAAGAGGAGCCAATGCACAGGAATTAGTTGATAAGAACAGAAAACCTTAGTACTGTGCACTGCATGTTTGTGGTCAGCTACCGCCCATGTATATGCAATACTAAAAGTTAAATGAAACATTGAGGTTGGTTCCTTGTGTTAGAAATAATGTATGGAAGTATGAACAAAATAGAAATTGTAGAACTTGATTTCCTGTTACTTGGAGATGCTTGTTAACGAGCATTTGGAAAACTAGTGCAGCGGATCAAAAAGCAATGGCTATACACTCCTGCATGCCTCTCATTTTTATGTGGGCTTCACTGTTTCTAGGGTTTGGGGGTTTTTTGTTGGTTTGGGGGTTTTGGTGTGGTGGGGGGGTTTTTTGTTTTGGTTTGGTTTTGTTTTTTTTTAAACTCTGCTTAGGCAGGAAGAAAACAGCCAGACTCTAGAGAGAATCTTGGAAAATTCATAGCAGCCCAAGTTACTCATGAGGTCTGTGGGTGAAAAAGAGTTTGTGTGAGCCTGCTGGATTAAGATCTCGAATGTTCCTGGTGACTCATCAAACACTAGAAACCTTAGGTGAAATGCCACTGTGAGCTGCTCGTGGCCCTGGAATGTTTGGGACCTTGTTCTCATTTCAGTAGGTCCAGAAGGTATTAGGAGGGGCAAGAGGTTAGCTTCAAAAGCAAAAATAATTTTCCCAGAACAACATCCAACAGCCAGCTTGTGACAGTCAGTGTATCGTTAATAGAGAAGCCTGGATTTTCAAGGAAGCAAAGGTTGCAGCTGTCAATGTGCTAACTCAGTAGATTTGAGGAAAAAAAATCTCTTATTTTCACAGCTGCCTTCAGTCTTTCATGTAGGCTTAGCAAATGTATTCATTCTGTTGATCTACAGCTTCATTGGTGCACGTAATTGCAAAACGTTTATAACTGTCAGAATTTATTTCTGGCAGACTGGGTTGCTGCAGAGGGTTCCACAAACAACTGGGTAGCTGCCATAAGGAACCAAACAAGCCATAAGGAAGCAAACTGTAAGCTGTACCAAAATCTGTTTTGTTTTTGGATCAGTTCAAATGCATACTGCATTCCCTGCCATGGTATCTTAGTACCTCATAAGAAATAATTGAGAAATCTTGAATCGATGTAATTTGCATGTGTTTGGTTTTTTTCAGACCCTATATATATGGTCCTACTGCACAAGGAGAAAGAATGCAAATTCTACAAAACTTCAAGCACAACCCAAAAATCAACACTATTTTCATTTCCAAGGTAAGTGAGGACATTCAGTGTGTCATTGTACCCATCTTCAAAATGAACTTTATTTAAGAGTGAGTTATACATGCGTGTTCTGCATTTGACGTCTTTGTATCGCAGCTCACAAAGGTGTACTTTGTGTGAAGTCTTTGTTTGTGATATATGGAAATAAGATGCTGCTTAGAGGCTGGTTCTCTGTTACAGGTAGGTGACACATCCTTCGATCTCCCAGAAGCCAATGTTCTGATTCAGATATCATCCCATGGTGGGTCTCGAAGACAGGAGGCTCAAAGACTGGGACGAGTGCTGAGAGCCAAAAAAGGTAAATGAGGTGGTTGTTGGGCTCTGGGCCTTGGATCGTAGCATCATAGAACTGCAGAGAAATGGATGTTCGTGATACTTCTTTATATTGTCCTTGGATTTATGTTTTAATCAAAGAGAATATATGCCTAATACCAGTGGATGAAAATGAAGCATATTCTGGATCAGTAAAGCTTTGTGTTGGGAAGACTTCCAAAGGACAAAAAAAGCTGAAGGGAAATGAACTTTTTGTTCTTTGGTGATTCTTTCACTTTTTCATTCCTTGATAATTTCCTCAACATGAAATCATTTTTTAAAAATCATAGTATTACTCTAAAAAGCAAGTCTCTAGAAAGCACATTTTTGATACTGCAAATTACTTTCTTTTAAAAATGGGATTTGGTTTCCAGCTAGTTGTTTTTTTGCAAAACATAACCAAGGAGCTTTTTGTTTAGAAAAATGGTTCTTAAAATACTTTCTGTTTGCACTTAAGATCTGCATACACTTATTTTATGTGCAGTTTGTGTTTGTTACAGCTGAGGCTTTGTTTGAAAATGCATACAAAACCCATGTTAGTGAATTAACAAAGTCTTAGTGAAACCGTGGGTTTTAAAAGAGAACCCAGTGCTGTTTGGGTAGTAGATCTTTAGGATTGTAAGTTTGAAAAAATAAACTATATGCAGCCTGGTGTATCCTGGGTTTCAAATAGCCCTATGAATTCTTAGCTAAATATCTGTGTCTCACCTTTTTCAGTGCAAAAGTACTGCAAACTCTGGTTTACATTGATAAAACTTTTCCTTTGTCTTTTCCTATTGAACTTTTTTGACATGTGTTGCAATCTGGCTCTTGACTTTTTACTTCTTTACTTAATAGACTTTAAAATAATTTTATCTTTCACCTTGCCTGGTATAATAAAGAAGCAGGTTCTTCTCAGAGCACTAGTGTAATTGTGTTAGTCTACATTTCCTTTTGTGTTTTTTCCTTTTCACCCACTCTCAAATTACTGAGAACAAGAGTAGGAATTTCCATGCTGTGTACTTTGTCAATCAATTAATGTCAGGTCTGGGTGTAGCTAAACTTTGCAGATTGTTTTTGTGGAGAGACAACTTATTTAAACACCTGTTTTCAGTGTCCAGTCCTTTTTTGTTCTTGGTTGCAGTGTTCCAAATGGAACTAATCACTCAGTGTGTTTGTCTCCTAGGCATGGTTGCAGAGGAATACAATGCCTTTTTTTATTCTCTTGTATCCCAAGATACTCAGGAAATGGCATATTCAACGAAGCGACAACGGTTTCTTGTAGATCAAGGTTATAGCTTCAAGGTAACTTATCCCTTCTGTTTATTATAGTTGTGGGCTAAGAATATAACTTTCATATTCTTTCATGTTAGTTTTAGGTCAAATACTTGAAAATTCCAGTTGTGGAATGTATTAATGAAGGTTTTGCTTGCAAGCAAGAACTGTTCCAGTATTGGTTTATCATCTATATTACTGGGAGGGTACATACAAGTAGGTTAGTACGGCTTCTAGAAAGGTAAGTATTCTAACTTCAAAGCAAGCACCCACTGGGGAGTCAAGCAAAACGTTACTTCCATGGTTGGTTTATGTTTATGCTCTTCAGTTGTCCATCCGTGCAGGCCTCCTGTTACACATTACCATACTGGCTGTGCATAAAGCATTGTTGATAGGTGCTCATGTTGTAGTGGCCAGCAGCAATTCAGGAAACTTCCAGAACATCACAAGTCACAAATAATTTCCAAAGCACTCCTGTCTCAGACCAGTGTTTCACCATGGGGAGAAAATATTTTTCCATGTGGCTAAAGACAACATACAGGGGGCAGGATTTATCTGTCCTACATTCAGATATCTAGCTCTTGGAATCAAAGTTAGGTGTCTGAAGTGTCTAGCAACCCATTCCAAAACAAATACCTTTCAGGGATCTTTGTCCACACACTAACCTTGTGCACCATTTCCACAGTGCTGTCCAAAGCCTGCAGTGGTACAGGAAATGAGTCAGGATGCAGACATGTTGGTACAGTGGCTCTGTGTTAGCAGAAACTGCTGGCTAATGGAGGTCTTCAGACTGTGCTTATTTAGCTTCCGCCAACAGTTTGACTTTCCTCTTGTAACTTTCTCTGCATGGAATGAAGTACATCGCCAAAATCACTGGGTTGAATGTAAATTGATTAAGAAATGACAGAATTTACTACAGGAAAAGACTGTTACTGCAGAGCAGAAATCTTCCTACCTACAACTAAAACACTCCTCAAAATAGAGCACATTTTCAGTGTTGGCAATGTAACAGAGCCATGACTTGAAAGTCAGAAGTTTCCCCTAAAGTCCCTTTTGTAAAGGACTGTATGCTGTCTCATTTCTCCGGACGTATTTGAAAATGGCTCACCCCTTGTACTTCAGTTTATTATGTACGTCTATATGTTGTCTTCTTCCAAACATAAAATCTCATTCCACCAAAGCTCCTCATTTTACAGATTTCACAGTGTATCTCATTTATTCTTCTTTTAATCGATGGGCTGCCCCATCTGTTGGGCTGTTAAAGGAAACAGACTGTCACGACAGCTCTTGCTTTAGGTAAATTATTCCTTTACAAAAGTGGGGTTTACTGCTCTGATTAGAAGCCTTCCCAATAAGACATATTGCTGAGAAGATAAGTCTCCCGTATCTGCCTTTAGGGAGCAAGCTCAAGCTTATGGTGTTGACAGAATCATGCAAGGATTGCACGAGGTGCAAGGACAAGCAGCCTCCGCTGGATTGCACTTCAGCCTAGCTATTTAAGAGCTTTTCCTCGTGAGGCATACATGCAGTATGAGACATCCCTGTGGGTAAAACCTCTCTGAACTGCAGCTATGCTGAAGTAAATAATTGCTCGGTAATCAGTGGCCCATTAAAGAGAGCTTTAAGGGGGTCCTTACGCCGAAACAGACATGTCACAGTGTTTCTAGGTAAAAAATTTGTTTTGCATTGTAGCGAATGTATTTTGACAAAATTGTAGATCAGTGCTAAGCTGCAACTAATTACAGCAAATGCATGTGTGGCTATAGCCAAGAAGATTAGAAAAATCCCTTTACTTATATTTAATGCCTTGGATTTTAGAACTAAGAAAGAGGTTAAAATAGAAATATTTTATTTTGCAAGGATGACCTAGTCCTAGGAGCTTTGGTGTAATATGGGAAAAAAAGCAGTGCAAGTGGTAGCTGAGTATCTGGAGCTGACCAGTACTGGAATGTTCTTTATTTGCAGTTTAGGAACAAAATGTTAGAATATCTATTTTCTTCTGTTTGCCAAACTTTAAGCCTTAGTCATAGCTGGCATCAAAGAATAATAGGGCTGGAAGAAACTTCCAAGAAACCATCTATTTTCTTCATTCCAAGCCAGGATCAACTATGTGTTTGTCATTCCCAGCAGATGTTTGCCGCCTTATTCTTCCAAATATGGAGACCCTACCTCATCTTTAGATAATTATTTCAGTGCTGATGTCCTCTCCTTCAGAAATTTTTGTTCCTGAGTTACTAAAAATTCATTACTCCTTTAAAAGGGTAACAGTTTTCACTTTTTTTTCTAGGACTTACTTTCTTCTTGCCATCTCTCAATAGCTATATTCTCTGCCTTTCATCAAAAAGACGACTGGAGTAATATTTTTTTGCTAAATCACATATTTTGTCTTTGCTTGTTAAATAGGAGCTTTGTCATCACAATTTACTGCTTGGAGTTTACTGCTAGCGGGTTTTTTTGGTTAGCTAACCATAGTTTAGTTATTTACTGTATTGTGTTTTTATTTAGAGTCTGAATGTAGGATATATTAAATTTTAAACCACTAGCAGAACTCACTATATCAAAGAATTGGGGATGACTTTAAACTTGGCATCTGTTGAACAGCTTAAAAAAATGATGATGCAGTGGGAATTCTTTCCGTTCTATGAATCACGTTAGCACTGTTTTGCAACCACAACTGGAAACAGGCTAATGCAATTTAAAACCGCTTTTTCTGACTCCTTTTTCTTTATTTTTGAGATGATCATAGCGCATGCCCTTCTAAATAAGCAAGAAGGGGGACCGTGGTGTTCCTTTAGCCATATAGTAGGACAGGTTGCTTCCCTGCATGGATTCTTAAAGCTAGGACATTTCTCAGAAAGACGTCCATTTTTGAATTGGAAATTGCCCTTGACAGCAGCCCACAGCACAGATTATTCATTCTAGTGTTTCGCTACCCAATTTTTCAAAAACAGGACTTTGTGTATAACGTGGATTTGTTTTACCTTAAGCTGTTTCTATGTTTTTAATCAGTCTTTGTGATGAGATCCAGCCCAGATTATTGAGGTAATTAGTTTCTAATTGTATTGACTCAAGATAAGCTGAAAAAGGAAGATGAGGAGGGGAAACACTACATAATCAAGGGAAATGGCTGAATTAGAATGTCTTTCTCAAAACCTCTTCCAAGTTGGAAACAGTGGGGAAAACTGAGATTCTTGTGTGTAAACATATGTTTACCAGAATGCATTTAACTGCAGGAAAATTTCTTGTTAAATTTTCAAAATACCTGTAATTAAGAAAGCGAGCTGCCTATTGTAAAGCTTCATAACTGAAACCGGAGAGCTTTTCAGTTCTTCAGAAGAGGTTTTTCAGCTAATTGAGTATGTGGCACTGTATTGCCAGTAGATGGCATGTGCCCTGCATCCATGTTTATCAGATGAGTTACTACGAATTTCAGAGAGAACAAACGTAACAGTGAAGTTATCTTGTGTCTAAGTACACAAACATTGAAAGCCTCCTTTTGCTCTGCTGCTGATGCTTTGTTGCAGGTTGCTGCACTGTCTCTCAACAACTGATGCATACCTCTCAATTTGTTAGGGCTTTTTTCCCCCCCCATATTCCTCAATGTTTATTGCAAAAATTCTCAGTGTCTGGAAAGCTAGTGGATTGTTTTTGTTAAATATAAAGTACTAGTTCTTAAACTAGATGACTCTAGAGCCCACATCGTAAAGCTAACCTTGCAGTAAGTTGAATGTGCGTATGAGGTATATGTGCTTTTGTCAGGTTCTTGGTCAAGCTGGTATGGACAGTGTTTGGCTGACATCCTCTGTCCACAGCTTTTCTTTTTTCTTACTTTTTGTTGTTGTTGTTGTTCCAAAAGTTTGTATTTTGCATTTCCAGCTAGAATATAACAAGGGATGTGTGCGTGTATATATATGTACACCACTTAGCAAGATTTTGTATGTATCTGTGTTATCCATAGTGTTAAGCTGTTCAGACCATTAGTAAAAGTTGAAGGCAGTTCCAACAGGATATGGAACCAGAAATCCTTGTCTTGGTTTTGAATAGCTAACACTGAGGAGGAAGAGCCCTCACCTTGTACTGTGCTGTGTTTCTTAGGTAATAACAAAGCTTGCAGGCATGGAAGAAGAAGAACTTTCATTTTCATCCAAAGAAGAACAGCAGCAGCTTCTCCAGAAAGTCCTGCAAGCATCCGACCTGGATGCTGAGGAGGAAGTAGTCGCTGGAGAATATGGCTCAAAGTCAGCTCAGGTAATGAAGAATGCTTTGAAAAGGATGACCATAAATGCGACAGAAATGGACCATTCCATTTCAATTCTAAATGTGATGCCATCGTTGATGCCCTAGTATCTTCGTGAAACACTGGAGAACAGATTTATTTTTTTAAGCTGCATTAGCGCTTAGCTATTTGAGTAATTCACTTGTTGGACACTAGAAAGAAGCTGGACATGGAATTCATGTTCTCCATCATATTTGAGAGAGAAGATGACAAATACATTGTTACAGATTTTGAAGTAAATCTTTGAAGTCCAAGCAATGAAAATATTTTAAAACATTTTTCAGATACACATATGTCAGAGTACATACCCTTTTGTGGTGGCACTGTGCTGCCTGAATCATGCCCTGATTTCCTCATGCCCAGAGGGCAGAACCGTAAAGGCCACTCTTGTGCATTTTCAAGAGAAGAACTATTGTTGTAGGTTGTAGTTTGACATTTTCAGAAACACATATAAGAAAAATAAATAGCCTGACATATAAGTTAAAAAGAAGCTACAATGTGATAATTAATTTTTTAGAGTTAATTTTTAACTAAGTGGTATTATGCAGAAATGGATTATGAATCCCCACTGCAAGGTATCTTTCCGTATTAAACCTTACATATGTTTGTATACTTATGGTGAGTGGCAGGCAGTGACTTTCTTTGTAGAAATTCTTCTTAAGAAGAAAAACTTCGAAGGCTTTTTGGCATTAAGGTCACTAAATGAACAGTGCTGCCCAGTAGCTAGTGAGCATCCATAGGTTAGAGTTGGTCTAGCTAATCACACACTAAGCACGTATTTTTTCTTCTCTTACTTGCAGGTGTCACGTCGTACAGGCACAATGAGCTCTATGTCAGGAGCAGATGATACAGTTTACATGGAATACCACTCTTCACGGAGTAAGGCATCTGCAAACAAACACATCCATCCGCTGTTTAAACGCTTCCGGAAATGATGTCCTTCATGTGTGCATTTTGTTAAAACTGTGGATCCACGTACCTCTTTCCATAACTAAAAATATGGAGTTGAAATTTTTGACAGGTCCTTTAAAAGACTTTTTTTATATGCATCTATATAGCCACATATTTACTTAGCAATATATGTGCTCTCATGGATGAATGTGAAAGGAAAAAAAGGAACTAAATCTTACACAGGAAAGATAGTATCCAGTGACTGGATCCTGGTTATACCTGTCTGGTTTTCAGGGTAATTAATAGAATATATTTTTATCAGCTGAAGACCCTTTTTCAGAAAAATTCTGGAAAGGTTTTGTAAATTAAGTTTGTACTGATGTTTGAAATATTATTTATCTGATTATTGTGTCTGCTCAACAAAATACTGTTTTTTAAAATGCTTAAATAAAAGTCATTCATTGAGCTGAACAAATCCTGTCAGGAGCACTTCACATAATATTTTTAAACTGGGAGCTAATTTATACTTATGGCTTAACCTGTCTTAAAATTCTAACAATTGTTTGGAAATATTTTGAAGTTCAAAGACAAGAAGAAAGAGGGACTCTGTCTCCAAAGTAAACTCAAGGAAAGCATTAGTAAATACAGATACATTCTGTGCTCCATTTTCCTCATTTTTCTTGCTACTGTTGAGAAGTTGCTGAAATAAAAGCTGTTTCCCTTGTCGTTTATATTCTATTTATTAGTCATGCAATAAAAATATCATAACTGCTGAACAGTGCAATGTCACTACAGAAGTTGATACTGAATCAAAAAGTGTTTTGACTTGTCATAAGGTGAGTTGGAAGCAGTAGCGTAAAGGAAAGATTCCTGAGTTTGGGGCTTTTTTCTTAATGAAGACTGCAGTACGTGTCTAGAAGATTTGAGGAGAGGTGGAGGTGGTTTGCAGCAGAAGGCTTTTTAAATAACCTCTGCCTGATACTGTAACATTTATGCTACTTGGTGTTGTGTTATGAGGTGGGTTTTTTGCTGAGAGTTTGCAGAGCTTTTGGAACAACCTATGAAATAACATTCATCTTGATCTGTTGGTTCAGAATAAGTTAGTATAAGTCTTTACCATACTGGAAGGAGTATGTATGGTAGAGCTATTCTGGTTACACGACAAATGTGATTCAGAAAAATATTGATTGTTTCTTATTAGCATAAATTCACAAATTGAGAATATATAAATATTGGCAGCATAAACGTGCTTCGGAAAAATACTGATTTTGTTTCTTATTAGCACAAATTCACAAATTGAGAATATAGAAATATTGGAAGCATAATTCAGAACATGGTGCTTGTTTTCAGTCTTGGTATCAGAGTCAGGTAATTTTGAAAATGGAACTGATCTGCTTCAGTTTAAAATGTGTTTGGTCTCTGAGCCCTACCCCATAACGTGTGGTTCTTTCTCTTGTTCTGGGTCTTCTGGCTGACAAACTGGGACCAGCCATGACAGCGCGTGAGTGGCTTATGTGGAAGAGATTAACATGCAGTATTCTGGTGCTGATTTCCTCCCCCAGTTTTAAAGCATTTTTTACTTCTAATAGTAGTTTGGACCAGCTCTTGTGGGAACAGTGGAAAAATGATTACCTTAGTATAATAGGAGGGATCTGTGACAATGGGATAGCTGAGCAAGTCAGCCAGCATCCCTCTGCATAATTCTCTCAACACACTTTATGAATTGCTTTGGAACTATTCTCCACTCTTCATAAACTTGAAAAAAAACCCCAAACTTACTAAATGTGGAAATGGCTTAATAGTAATAATGATTTTTCTACTTGTGGCACTAGTAGTGGCTGGATTTAGGAGAGCGCTCTGGTTTTATGTAGTAAATCTTGGCTGCAATGACAAACGAACTTATTCTTCTAAGTAATGGGTCTGTGTGGGATGCAGTACTTCAGCATCAAATAAAGCGTAATTTTATGAGGTAAGAATGACTCTATGCTTCAGCAATAGTGTGTTGGTATTAAAACTTTAGATTTAATTACTTTGTAATTAATTACTGCAGTAATTACTGCTTGCTGTTACTCCAGACTAGCTGCGAGCGGCAGACTGGTATGCGTTTACTCACTACAGAGCAGTTGCTGCTGCGCATGGTAGCATCTGTAGTGGAATATGGTCAGTTAGACCATGCTTTCCAGACGGGGGTCAGTCGCTGAGAAACTGCTGGTTCCTGAGGCTTTTGTTGTACTGGCCCCTCGTTACTCCCACAGTCCGGAAGCGCTTGCAGGTACCACTCCTCACCTGAAGGTCACAATAGACTGCTCCAGAATTACTCTGTAAACCCGGCCCTCTGGGAAAATACATCGTCTTGTTCAGCCACAAAACTCAGCACTGTACTTTGTCAGGCGGGTGTCTTTATTTGAAGCAGTACTATGGACTGCATTCCCGACACTTCAGCGTGACCAGACAGTGCACGGAGGGCTCTCGCTGCCCTGTAGCCTGAATCAAAGAATCTGGGACCCTGCTCTCTTGGAGTGCAGTCAGGTCCTCAGAGCCTTTATCAGACACTTGTTGGCTAGTGCTTTTCTTGCACAAATGGATAGTGAGATCCCTTGCTAAGTAGAATCATAGAATCATTTAGGTTGGAAAGAACCTTTAAGATCATTGAGTCCAACTGTTAACTGCAACTGCCCAAGTCCACCACAACATGTGGAAACAACGTGGCTGAGCGCTCCATGTTTGCCTTGAAAATGGTGCAGATGAAGAAAATCTTGCTTTCTGCCGTTGCAGTGCTGTATATGTACCCTTCTGAGGTGCTACCTTTATCCCTCCAGGAGTATGCTTAGACAACACTGCATGTTTCCTAGCAGCAGCAAGGGGCAATACAGGTCATGGATCCAGATGACTTCCAAATGAACGGTGATAGCTAGATGATTACCCAGGAAGGATTTGTTTGCTGTAGGACTCTCGCTAAACTGGGGGTAAAATAACAGATTGGTGTGGCAAAACTGTGGTTCAGACCATGACCAATGGCAGAGGCAGGTGAACTTTGGCATAAGTACATTATCTCTCGGAAGTCTGTGGACAGAGGAGGTGCGATTTTCTGGGATGTAATGCAGATTTCCTTGCTGAAATAAAAGCTTTTACTCTGCTTCCTGGCCACCTCCTTAGTTAGGCTGAATTCAATGCTGAGGAAACTTAATCTTCTTGAGGAATTATCATTTTTTAATAGTACTTTTCTTTGTGCTTCTGATAGGCTACAAGAGCGAAACTTGTGTTTCTGTGTTCTTCATCCTCGTGGCAAACCAGCAAGTGCCTGTGAAGGGATTAATGCTTGAAGGATCTTGTTGTTATTCATTAAGATGGCCTTCTAGAACAAAAGGACACAGTGACATTGGGGTGACAATTTCAGCAGCATTACAGCTCAGGAAAGCACTAAATTACACCCGGTTTCTATTTCTTTGGTTCCTTATGCCCTGCTGGTGGTCGTAATGTTTAGTAGTGCCTCACTTTTTTCTGGTGTGTTTAAGAACTTGGGACTTCGGGGCAAGTAGTTCTCAGGATAAGTTAATGTGGTACGCAATAAGAAGCATAGGATAAGGATCTAAACCTGCTACAAAAAGTCTACAAGTAGAGCTGAATTCTTTATTTGTTGCAGTGGATTCCGGGGTTTTTTGTTTAGCACTGAACAGTAAATGATGCAGAGTGCTATCAATACCTGGGATTGGCTAGCTTGCTCTGATTTAAATATTTTCTTTTTGGTATTTGATTAAGGTTTTAATTGTCATATGGTAGATAAAAGCAAAGATTGAGAGAAGCAGTTTTCATTTTTATTTTAAACTAAAGCTGCTTCAGTAGTAAATTACCTGTAAGCTCTGTTCTCTCTCACCTCATAGCCTGTTGAGTTCAAATTTGTCCCCTTTTTGCAAATTTGGAAAGCACTTAAAATTTGAAGGAGTAACTTCACAGCTTGAAAAGATCTTTTGAGAAGATGGGTTTGAGGACAGTCAGAAAAGGCAAAAATCATGACTGTGTGGCTTTTTCAGTGAAGAGATGTTTCAAACTACTGAAAATTTTTGCATACATTTCTGACATTTCAACACAGTTTTTCAGCTTTTCTTCCTTGCAGATGTTCTGAAGAGGCTATTTGTACAGTCTTAGCTGAAGGTGTTAATTGGGCAAAGTTAAATGCTTGTGATCAAATCTGTTTTTTTTCCATAAATTATAC
The DNA here is from genome assembly GCA_008921705.1 of Burhinus oedicnemus. Taxonomy (NCBI): domain Eukaryota; kingdom Metazoa; phylum Chordata; class Aves; order Charadriiformes; family Burhinidae; genus Burhinus; species Burhinus oedicnemus. The sequence goes on from VFFE01006300.1 coordinate 150,608, forward strand.
TTGCAGATGCATTAGCTATTTAAACAGTTATGTAAAGCATACAGTACAATGTTTATTATACTGTATATCATAAAATAATGTTCAAATAATTACAAGCCAGATATAACCAAGGCAGTTAAAAAGTGAGAATAATTCTAAGAAAACAGAATTCCTGGTGAGATGATAATGGAATCATTGACTCTGAATACCGATGTTATTAGGACACAAAGAAAGATTCAACTGAACTTTGTCAGAGTTCATGCAAAGAGGAGGGCAAGTTTAATTTGGATTTAGAAATGACTAAGTGAAGGTAACAAAGTACAATTAATATGACCCCACTAGGGGGTCTAGACTGAAAGAACAGTGTGACTGCAGATTTGGAGACAAATTATCATCCAAAAATTATAAATAATTTAAATTATCAATAATCAAGTTTAGCTTATACTGTGATCCCGTTACACACCAAACATTAACTAAAATTGAAGCACTTCTACTGCAAAGAGGCATGTGTTCCAACTTGTCTGAAATAACAAAAGCCCAAACTGACGAGTTACATAAAACAAACTCAACAGACCGACAGGCTAGGACAAACGTCATTGTTTAAATTTAAAGAACTGTGAGTGTGTTTGCAAGTCACTGTTAAGACATCTGATAAATACACATGCAGCAAGATGGTAGAAGTAGGAGAAAATATTTATCTTCCAAGTCATGTAAATGTGTTTTTGTTGGCTAGTGCTTATGGCATAACTTCTCCCTTCTTTACAGTTTGGTGGGTTTATATGTATTGGAAGGAGGTTTTATACCATGGCTGCTACACTCACCGTTATTCCTGGTAATTCTGTGGAAATACTACTGGACTTCTGTTAACTGAAACAAGTCTGCGATCATATTTGGGAGGAAAATGGGAGCAGGCAATGCCGATCCTTCTACTGGTTAAGGTGACACCCTAAACCTTTCGCTATGTAAAACCCTCTACCATTCTTTCAAATGTTTGTTGGCTTCTTTCTTTCACTCTTCCATTCTCTTTTTCAAGTCTACTCTAGGAAACTGTTATTTCAGCTTCATCTATGTCTTGTAGCATAAATTTTGGGATTTACTCATAATGTTTATTATTTAATGTGCTGCAGTTTGCATGTTTGACCTCCAACTCAGATTCTGCAGTAGTAAGGATGCTAAGTGTGTCAGTGAAGCAGCAGCCTTAGTGGCACAGTAATAACTCTAATTTGAAAGTCAAACAGACCCACACAATTATGATCTGGCACAGCAAAGAGAAGCAAATAGTTTAATTGCTCATTCCATGTTGTGGTAGCCCACATGTATTCATTCAAATTCATAAATATTCGCTTCCTGTATTTGGCTATTTAACCACCATACAATTTGACTATTGTTGTCTGGAGTATTCCTTTCCTGTAGTTTACATAGAAAAACAAGCTTGTATCTGCACTGATGGGTTAGTATGGTATTATTGATAATTATTGTATGGTAGTGTTGTAATAGTGTGCCTGAGCCTGCATCTGTTAGTGGCTTTGCATTTCTACTCCGTCTAACAAACCTCCTAGAAATATCTATTATTTATAATTTTTTTTATTATTATTAAACCCGGGTTATTTGATAACCTATTTTGTGACCCTTCTGTCATGTTATTCACTTCTGACAAACTACAGTATATCCGCCTCTTAGGCCCACCGGTCCTCAGACCTACTACTGGTCCACTACCTGCACTACGTAAAAATCATGTTTCTGTGGATGTCAATCCACTCATATCTTCTTTTGTACAAGGAAGGCTCTCTTTATACAGATTTGCAGAATCGCATCCTTATTCCCCTCCTTCTATTATATCCAAGAAATTTGGCAATTTTCATTGTTAATGCGTTGCTACTTTGTGCTTTATTCATTTATTTCTTTCTGTTATACTCAGCTAGTGCCTCAAACCTACCCTGGAAATTCTTCAGGATGGGATGTTTTTTGTTTGTTTGTAAAACACTGATGGCACTTGCTAATAAAAATACAAGACAGTAAGTAGTAATGGAGGTGTCTCATAGGTGCTCCCTGGTTAGGACTCTTTTCTCAAATGGCACATACATTCCACCATTTCTTTAAAAGCAGATAGTAAGTATAATACCTTATTCAAAATTAATTATGTACTTCGAGGTTTTCCTGTAATTTTTCTCTTTTTTTTTTGTACATTAATAGATATTTGCATGTGAATAATGGGAGAAACTTTCTTAGACTTTCCATTGTTGAGCGCTATCTTAGAAAGCAACAAAATCTATCCAGACAGCAGAGAGAACATCAGATTCCTCAGGAGAGTTAGCACAATGGATAGCTAGAATTTGCTTTGCTGTTACTGTGTAAGCTGCACATATAAACTTGATAGCTGGTAATCACAGAATGTTTGACTGATATTAAAGATTTGCTGAAGATTGCCAATAATGAGATCTGAAGGTTTGCAGCTGTTTTACATGCCACGCCAGGTGAGCTAGTAAATAGAGAATATATATAAATGTATACAGGTAGCCATTCCATTGGAGGATTCATTAGTGAACAAGGTAACTATTTAAGAACAGCTTGACAAGGTAGATATTATGTAATGAATAATCCTCCAGAGACACGACAGAAGTGAAGGAGCATAGCTGCCTTGGCTGCAATTAAAGACAATTGATAATATTAAACGCATAATACAGCAGTCTGTCCTGTATTGTTGCCTTGCACATTGTACTCAAGTTCTATGGTTTAGTGTCTCCTGAAGTGAATGGCACATGGATGATTAGTGCTGCCTTCAGCTCCCTGTTTTACTGAAATTGCATATTTTCTGAGTGTTTACTTGTGTATTTTAAATGGGATCTGTGTTTCAGACCATTTTAGTGCAAACAAACAAACAAAAACCTAACAATAAGTAAACTGCCTAAAAGACTGAGTGGAAGTGGGGTTATACAACACAGTTCCTATGCTGGGACTACTGCCACCTCCAGAAATTCCTCAGAGGGGAAACAGGTACTGTTCTGGGAGGTACTTACAAGGCAAAACTCCTGAAACTCTTTTTCAAGTAGCTTGGCTAGAAACACTCTCTCCTACAGTGATTTTATTGGAAAAGAGGTAACGGTGGGAAAAAAGTGAATGTCCAAATATGGAATTAACTGCAAAAATGTACAACCAGAGAAAGCTTCTGCCAGTTGCAAAACTGTAGCCTTTACAGCATAATGTATCTGAGTTTATCTCACTGGCATATTAATAGATGCAGATGCTTAACGGTGGATGACTTTAAAATAATAAAAAAATACCTACTGTACTGATAGCTGTAAGCAGCAGTTAGGAAGCAGTTAGGAAGGGTTTGTGTATTCCCTCCATCAATCTAGACATTACAATATGAATATAATTTTTAAAAATGGAGAACTACTGCATAAATTTGAAAAAAATTCATTTTCAAATTATCAGTACTGAGATTAAGATATTTTTTTAAATTTTGATATAACCTTTAATATGTATACTTAAGGGATTATATTGGTGTTCATTACAAAGTGAATTCATATTCTTTCCATTCTATTTGTTGACTTAACATCAAGGGACATCTCTTGTTCAATAGCTTTAAAGTTTTGTTATTGTTCTTAGAATATGGCAAATGTAATTTAGTGTAGATAATTTAGGTGGTTTGGATTGTTCTTTGCATGTTCTAGGGCTTGTGTCCATCTTTTCTGTCAAACAAGTAAATGTTCTGTTTTTAAATCCTCCTGCAGACATCTCAGAGTGCATCTACTTGCTCTGGGAGATATTCCTTGTTGTTCTTGTCCTCCGCTATCCATGAGACATGGAGTTAGCCTTTTATTTACTTATGATGATAAACTTGTTCTGAATTTCACACTCACCAGCTGGTTTTAATGTTTTTCCCCATAAGTATTTATTTTCTGAGTAACTGTGTTTCTCAAAGCATCTTCAGATAAATATTAAAGAAATAATGTAGTTACACCATGTAGGAGGAAAAGGGAAACTCCAGAGGTAACCTAGATCGTGATATACCCAGATGTGACTGACAGATGTTCCTCAAACCTGTTCTTACAAAGTTCAGTGACAGCAATTATATAACCTCCTGAGATACCTTGGCTATCTGAAATATCTGAGATATCCCAAAAATATCTGAGATAGCAAAGCTACCTGAAAATCTAACCAAGAAATCTGTACCTGCAAACTAAGCCCATTATCTTCTGTCTTCTCTCTCTGACATATATCATTTTTAACAAAATGTGCACACCTGTAGGCTGTTGTCATGCTCCTGGAAGTCATCTTTCCCAGATGAAATAAGCCTCTCAACCTCCTCCTTCTGTCATTTTTTTAAAAACTTTTATTTTTTTTGCTGCTGTTCTCTGGACTTTTTCAAGTTTGACGAAGCCTATTTTAAAGACACTTTCAGCTTAAACAGGTGTGTACTTTATAGATTTTTGAGACTTTACCATCTGCCTTTTATTCTTGTAATATTTACTGCTGCATCTACAAAGACTGATGCACATGTCTAACTTTGGAGGTGGATTTATTTCAGTGGAGTTATCAGTGATAAAATTAAGCATGTACACAAATCTTAATTGGATTGCGGCCTCAAAAGTATAAATGTAGAAAAATAAACAGAAGGAAAACAAAGACAAATAACTTTGAAGCTCACTAGACTTACTTTTCCAGAAGTTTATTCATAACTAAGTTCTGGAAACATGGATTTTCCTTGAGACTTTCCTCTGTCCTCAAGTTTTACCTGAGCTTCTGATTCAGATAAAACCAAGGTGGTGTCTTCCACATAATTTCTGAAACTAATCAACATTTTACAGATTATCACTAACACCTTCAGAATTATAAAGAAATAGGTATGAAGACAGTACAAACACTTTTGAAATTGTGCAAAACAAACTGATAGAGCTCAAGTTCTCAGTGTGTGATTATAGATCTATGCAGCTGAATTGAGGAAAAACTGTGGTGGGACACCGTGCAGTTACAGGGCACTGGTTATTTTCTACAAAAGCTGACACAAGCCGCTTATGGAGTATATCCTGTCCAAAAGATAAATCATTCTGCTAAAAAATAACATCCCTGGATCTTGTAATTTACAGGAACTGTTTGTAAAGGTAACTGTGTAAAACCATTGCTATTTGTATGTGGATGCAAAAATGTTTTCCATATATGTTACAGGATGATGAATGGTACTAGGAGAACTTCTGGCAGGAAATATTTTCTAGCATATGGGAATGAACTAATGCCACGGGAAAAATAGCCCTAAACCCACCTTTTTAATGAAGGAGAAAGATGAGATAATCCTTGTGTAAGCTTTTTACCAAACGAATGGGGGAAAGAGGGAAAAACTAAACTTCGGTTGCATGCTTAATGGGTAAATTTATCTGATTTGAATTATACAAAATAATAGGTTCGTTCTATTCAAGTCTCATCCCAGACCCACCCCCCTTTTCCAGCCCTAGGGGAGGGAGCGTTAAATAATGGTCTGTGTAAACTGATGCTCATGCAGTAAGAGTTTGGAGAAGTGCTGCTTGTACAAGTTAAAGCAGGCAGTGAAGAAAGAGCAACCAAATAAAAGGCAGCTGCAGGAGCAAAGTGGACCTTTCTGAAATTAAAGAAGACATGTCTTTCTTCACGAGAGTTTTGACAATGAAATGCAAGCAGACGCTTGAACCTGAGAGGACTTACTTCTACCACGCGATCTTTGTCAGCAGGTTTCACCAGCTGCCCAAGCTCTCCAGCAGCCAGTCTCTGGAGGTGCGGGACGACTCGCCGGGGGCCGCGGCGGAGAACAAAGGCGCGGAGATGGTGGCAGCCCCGGGGCGCGGAGGGGAGCTGCTGGAGCCCACCCCGCTCCAGCTTGGCAGGGTGAAGAGCCTGCAAGAAATGCCTGGACCCAACACCCTCTACAATCTCTACGAGTTCTTCTGGAAGGACGGCTTCGGTCGCATTCACGAAATCCAGGTACGGCTTACTCGGCTATTTACTATTTTATTCACGCCGGGATTACTTAAACCTTTGCTTTTCGCCCCTCACAAAACATCGCTGGGTCACCGGGTTACCAGCACCGCAGCTAGCCACCGCCGCGCCGCCTTCCCGCTGTTACAGAAGAGCCGGGGTTCAGGGGACCCCCCACACACACACCCCGTCCCATCTCCGCCTCCCGGCTGGAGGTTCTTAGCGTTTTTGTTTCGGTGAGGAGCCGACCAGTACGTGGCTTGCGAGCCGTGCCGGCACCCTGCTCCCCGGCTTCCCCCCTCTCCCTCCTCCGCGGGGCGACCGCCTCGCCGGCAGCCCCGGTCTGTGAGCTCTCCCCCTTCTCATCTTTATGCGTATTTTGAACTTTTAGGTAGGTGCCTTAGACTGGAAAAAATACAAAAATTAAAAAAATCCCGACTTTTTGAAACGGGCTGTTTCACAGACTTGCAGAGGACTTGTTTTTTGGCGGGCAGAGCTGGGAAATGCGGACTTTCCTCGCATCCCGGCCCGCAGCACCCACCCTGAGGTGCCGGCACCCGGGGGCCGCCTCAGTCCCGCAGCGGCTGTGGGGAGGTGTGCGGACTCCCGCCGCTTTCCTTCCTTCAGCCCGGCCCGGCGCTCCTCCGTCGTGGCCAGAGACCATTTTGTCTCTCCAACCCTCAGCTTCTACCCCGGCCTCCCCTTACATAAATATGCCTCGCATATATAGGTCCCCTGAGGGGGCGGTAGATGCGCCTGGCCCCGCTGCCGTCAGCGCTGGCCGGCCCACGGCTGCCGCCCCCCTCCCCTCAGCAGGAGGCGGGCGGTTTGAAACCTTCCCGGGGGTGGGGGACGACAGGGGGGCGGGAGGGGGCAAGGGCTGCCCGCCCGCCGGCTCTGCCGCCCCCTCTCCCGGCGGCCACATCGGCTGGGTGCGGTGTGGGGGGGGAGGGGAGACGGGTGGCGGGAAGCGGGGCCTGATGGCGGCGGGAGGTGAGAGGAGGGAGAGCGGCTCCTGTCACCTGGCGTAGGGCAGCTCTCTGGAGGACGCGCTGGGGTGGGGGGGAGACGGTAAAATAGATCTTCACCCGGGGGGGGAAGGTTGAGAACTGGCCTCTGTGGCTTGGGCACCGCCACTGCTGTGGTGGTCCGCAGGCCGCGGCGCGTCCCCTGCCTCAGTCGCACCCGGCGATCCCTGCCCGGGAGAGCAGGATTCGGGTGAACCGAGCATCCTTCCTCTGTGCAGCGTTTCTTGGATGTTGGCACGGGCAGCTGTCTTACTGTAAGGCTGTCTCTATCCGAAGATGATTTTTTTTTTTATTTTTGTTGGTTGGGGTTTTTTTTTTTCGGTTGCTTGGCCAAACACGTGGGTTTCATTCCTAAAAAGTCACGGTGCATCTCCTGGGGCCCCTTCCCCAAGTAGTCCAAATGATTCTAAAGTGAGCACCTGTGTTTGAGGGAGTAAAGCGGTGGTTTTCACCCTTTTCCAGTTGTGGATCCATAACGCTTTCCACTGGCAGTACAGATCTCTTTGGGAATACCTCAAATGTGGCATTTATTATTTTGCTGTTCTTAGTGACCTTTCCCAGATCGCTAGGAAGAGATTCACAGCCAACCCCAAGAAGTTCACTGCCTGAAAATCACTGAATAAAGAAAAAAATTAAAAGAGAGAAGTGAAAACAGAAAAGGGAAACCAAACAGAACAGGACGGAACTTTAAGTGGTTTGAGGATCAAAACTTTGAAGTTAGGATTTACAAAGGGCCTTAAAAACACCAGGAAGAGGCAGAAAACACTAAAAAAAACCCAAAAAACAAACAACCAAAAAGTCACGTCTGGCTTTGTCGTACTTACCATTGAGGTTTCTAAAAAGAAGCGTTCGGCTCTTCAGTCTATGGTGTGTTTGATGGCAGCCAAACTAGATTGCTGATGATGAATTGCTGAACTTAATTGCTTGCTAACCAAGACGCATGCAGATGAAACTTTATGATTGCTAAAACTTTTTGTTGCATTATATTTCTTTTTTTTCTCTACCTCTGTGGTGGTGCACAGAATTTGAGAGGCGCTTACCATAGTATCATAACACTAAAAAAATACTACCATTGAATTCAAGCTTTCACTACTCTTTCACTGTCAAAAGAGTGAAAATTATTCACATATTAAAAGGAATAATAGACAACCCAAATAGTATATGCTTTTCACTACCACTGCCTGATACAGAAATTTTCTTCTTTAATAAATGTTATTCATAGAAAGGAAAGCGGGAGGAAGGGTAAGGAGGAGTTGTAATATGATACTAGTTTTTATTCTGTTTAGAGTCTCAAAAATCACTTTACAAATCATGAATGCCCTGTTTGCATACATGCTGGATGCAAATAGGCATTAACTGGATTAATAACAGTCTGTGAAATTTAACAATACAGTGAACATCAGGAATGAATTAATCTGAAACCCTTTGGTAACCAGCACAGCTACTTAAACCGTGTCCTTTGGTGCACACAAATATTCGTACGCTATATGCAGAAGGGGTGGGGAAGCCAAGCACTTTTTCACAAAGGAGGTTCTGTTCTCAGTAACATGATTCCAGTTAGTCCTGGCCAAAGCAGTAATGCCTACAGCAATTATGACAAAGGGAAAGTATTTTTAATTTGATGAGGTTAGATCTCTTTTGTCTCATCAGTGCTATGCAAGTATAAAAAAAAAAGAAAGGTGAGGGGGGAGGGCTTCGATGCTGGCAGTTTGAATTTATGATGTGTGAAAGAATGTCTGGTGTGAGAGTGGTATGTGAGACATGAAAGTGTAATATTTTTAAGGTTTGGAACAAGGGAAAGAAAACCTATGTTGTGATAGAAAATACAGAAGAGAAATTCTAGGCGTTTCTTTAAACATGAAGTTGATATACTGAACATCATTCTGTTGAAAGCAACAGATGTCCAAATACCTTGTCCTTGTCTGTTTCTGGTTTAAAACTAATGTTTCATTTATTTGATTGGATGGCTTGACACTTGATTTATTTTCTGTTGAAGTTTATCCTCCCATGTAAACCTCACCATCAATGGAAAAAACAAGCTGCTTCATAAATAGCAGTATTTGTTAAACCTATTCTTCTGTGGCTGGTGACCTGTATCCCCCTCACTCCACTGCCTTTTCCTTGCAGCACTTATCTCCCAACTCATGCTTTTCTTTAAAGACTCATGCTCTCACTTCTCTCCAAGTTCAGTTTCAATATCCCTAAAATACCTCCAGAGCAAGAGATACTTTGGGTTTTGGGAGTGCTTGTTTGTATGTTGGTCTGCATGTGGTGTTTGGTTAGCAGCAGACCAAGCAGAAATTGTAACAGCTGAGTTCCTACTGTAGCATTTCCCTCACCAAGGTGACTAATATGTGTGTCTCCTCTGAATCCAGATGCTGATTTTTGAAAATAGTAAGCATATAATTGCAGCAGACCTTTAACTCTCTATTAACTTGACTGATATTGGCCATTGTGTTCCAAAAGTAGTTAAGAGCAGACTGGTAGAGACCACAATTGCATAACTCTTGTTTTATTTGGAAACCAGGCAAAAAGAGTTACATTTTTTTATAAGCACTTGGTACCATATGCTGGAGAGTGATTCATGTGTCTTAAACTTATTGTTGGCAATTAAACAATTCATCTCTGTAACCAAGACTGATTAAAAAAATATTTCTCATGAGTTAATCTTGGGTCAACACTAGACTTTCACTCGTGTAGTTCTATCAAATGTCTTTGATTTATAATCAACATAACTCTGCAAGCAGATGTCTTTGGATTAGATGCAGGTAACGTGTCAAAGTTACACTTTGGTCAGTTTAATTTGTCTTGCTACTTTAACTTCAAAGGCTTTAAAATTTAAAGCTTTCTTAAATCTGAAGTCCTAATAATATCTCTTTAATAACTCCTTTGCAGTTTTGTTGGGTTTTTTCCCCTAAAATGATGATGTACCTCTAGTTCAAGTGAATTCGTGGTAGTTGGGTGTTTCATTTCATGACCATGTCAGAATGAAATTTGTTTGAAATAATCAGTAAGATTTCGTGGGACAGTGATATCACAATCTTACTGGAAAACTTTGGGGGTTTTTTTATACATAATTTAATGTTTTCCAGTCCTCTTTCTTAATTGCCTGTTGCTTGCATCCAGCTTGAGTCATACAACTTGTGGATCAGCCACTAAATAAACCTCACTGCAGGAATAAGACCTTAACTTTTCCTTCCTTTTGCAGAATTAATGTATATCATTCTAAAGTTCACTTCTGATGAAGCTGTCCCAAAATGCAGTTTCTCACTAGGCTGCTATGCTATCATCATCCTTGGTTAGGTGTGAGAAACTTACAAGTACTTTTTTGTAAAGAATAAAATGGTAGATTAAGTCTTTATTTACAAAATACATTGAGTAAATTATTATATCTTTGTATTATACTGTTAATTTCACCCTATTTACCTCTATGTTTTTTGTTTTTTCATACATTCTTTCTGACCTGTTTGATCTGAAGAGATGTGTTTTTAAGTGCCCCAAGTCCTTTCATCTTCTTAGTATTTGGTTTCACTCATGCTTTGTGCCTTAGAGCTTTGGTTCTTTTCAGTCAGGGGTCCTGAACGGTGTGACCTCTCTGTTTGCCTTGTGAATATTTTGCAGTAATGCTTAGACACTTTCTCCTAACATTTCAAACCATTCCTTGACTGGAAAGCTGAGGATCAAGTTCTAGATGTGATAGATTGATTTGTTGTATGACAAATTGTCAGTTTCCTTTTGTGTTATTTTTCCTTAGTAATACCTTACTTCTGTTTCTCTTTGTTGGTGATATTGTAGCAAAAACACACTCAGGAATATGGAAAGATCTTCAAGTCTCACTTTGGTCCCCAGTTTGTTGTATCCATTGCAGATCGAGATATGGTTGCTCAAGTCCTCCGGGCAGAAGGTAGAGCACCACAAAGAGCTAACATGGAATCTTGGCAGGAATACAGAGACTTACGAGGGAGAGCCACGGGACTTATTTCTGCGTAAGTGTTCTTACTCCATTTTCTTTGTTTTCTTGTAAAAGTTTAGTGATTTTCTGAAGGACTGTATAGATCATCTGGGAATTCAGGCTTTTCTGTCTGGGGAAATTTGTGTGTCTAGTGGGGTGAAGAGGGTAGAATTTATGGTGAATTTTCTGTTCTGCTGTAAATTTTCAAAGGGGTGGTAATGGTGCATAGTTTGAATGTGGAGTAAGCTACCTTGCATAAAAACATTCTTGAGAAATGTGTATCAACTAGAGATGTTTGAGCTGACTTGCTTACCTGGAAGCAGTATTGCAGAACAGGGCTTACTAACTTGGGCATAGTACTGTGCAAATGTGGTTTTATTGCTTCAGATTTAGACTGTTGCATCCAGTTCGCAGTGTACTGTGTGGGCTTGTTGGCTCAGGCTGGCTCTAGCTTTATCGTTGACCGAAGTGCCCCCTCAGTAGATTAGTGCAGAGAAGTCAACTGTATGGTAAATTCACACTGTAGTGCATCCCCACGCAGATATTTTTATAAGTAGCTGATTTTAGAAGAGTTATCTGTCTTTAAAGCTTGCATAAACTGGCAGTGCATGTGGGTGTGGTTAATCGCCACTGGGAACTACTCACAGTCCCCACTGACATAGGTTGTTTATTTAGAGGGAAACTAATTTCCTGAGTCATGGACAGTCTGTTTCTTTCATGGTGGCAAAAGGCATTATGTATTGCACTGTAGGCTCAAATCTTAAGCTGCAGTTCAGAGACAAAATAACAGTTCCTTGATATTTTGTGAAATGAGATCTTAAATTAAGAGATAGTCAGAAAATATCTATTAAAGAAATTAAATTATTTTGCTGGCAAATAAGTTTCTGTACCTTGCAGCAGTGTTGCTCCAGCTGAAAGAATTTAATGGGAAATACTTACATAGCAATTTAAAATAAACACATAAAAGACAGTTGCCTATTTTCACAAGGAATTGAAAGATATCACTGGAATCACTGTTCCCAAATACTCTACTCATATGAAGCATGCAGATGCTACAGTTCAGATTTTTCGTCTTCATTTCAATACGTAGCTCACATAAAGGAGAACCTAGTTGTAAATTGTTTCTCTATAGCTAGGTCTGCTATCCCATTACTTTGTAGATTTAGAATTAGGGTAACTGAAAGCGTTGTATCAGTAATGGCATTTATGGTACTAGCTCAAATCATTGATTTGTCAGATCTGGATGTGATACCTTTGGTAATTAAGCACCAGTTCTAGCTAAAAGCAATTTTGCGGAATATCCATTCAAATATTTATTTAAAGTAATTTTAATAAGCAAATTTTGCAAATTCCTTGTGTTAGCTACTACGATAAATACTAATATAGAGACACTTTTAAAATTCAGAAGACTGAGTGGTCAAGTCCTGTCACTCAGACCAGAGATTGACTTACAGATGTACATACATGTTGCAACACTGAAATTTAATGAGGACGTGCAGTAAGTACAGAATGTTATGGTTTGAGAAACCCACTACAATTTATTGTTGTTTAGACAATTATTCTATTGCTCAGTGACCCCTCCCCACTTGGATGGGGAATCAGGAAAAACAAGGAAACCCGAGGGTTGAAATAGAAACAGATCTAATAGAATAAGACTAGTTAATTAACATTAATAACACTAAAGAACCAATATTGATCCCAATACCAATATAAAATATACAAAGCTTATACTCAGCCAATTATAGCAGTAGGAAGCTGTGCACTCCCAGCAGTGGACAGCAAATGTTGGACACTGCGAGCACTACGGCTTCGGGAGGAAGGGAAGACCTGAGGGATCCAGCACCAGGGCAAGAAGTTCTCCAGATCGCAGCCATCATAGAAGAGAGAACTTTGCAGCAAACTTTCTTTATATTGAATGTGATGTTCATAGTATGAAATAATCCTGTTGGACAGCTTGGGTCAAGTGCCTGTCTCACTCCTCCTCATCCCTGCACATGGCTAACTCAAAAACATTGAGACCTTGAAACCCACACCATAGCTGGCTATAAAGTAAATATTTTCAGAAATTCCAACACTAAAGTCTTCTAAAAGTACAATTTTCCCAGGCATTAGAAGAGAAATTAGCCCTGTGTCACTCAAACCAGGACACAGAATAAAAATGTAGGAGCATAATACCAAATATACATTATCATAATTTTCATTTCACCACTTGCTTTCATTTGAGATGAAAAATCATGAATAGTGTAATTGCGGAGCTCCTACCCAGTGAATGATTTTTAAGGAGAATTGTGTATAGACATTATTAATAATTTCTTCTAGGGAGGGGGAACAATGGCTAAAAATGAGAAGTGTACTGAGGCAAAAAATTCTGAAACCCAAAGATGTGGCTGTTTACTCTGAAGGAGTCAATGAAGTTATCACAGACTTAATTAAAAGAATCTACACTCTCAGAAGTCAAGAGGATGATGGGGAAACAGTGACCAATGTTAACAACCTTTTCTTCAAGTATTCAATGGAAGGTAAGCGCAGGCTGTATAACATCTGTAAAGAAAATGGATGTAAAGCAGTGTGCTTATGGTTAGGCATTTTTGTCAGAAGGCTTGTGCCCCTTGTGATTAATCTGAAAAGGGACGCTTGATATTCTGTGTTCAAGTATCTTCCTACTTAGTGCAGTAGATACCAATAGAATTCCTTTGTAGAGTCCAAAGAGATGATACCTTGTATTAAAAGACAAGTCCTGTGGAAATGCTGGTATATAGGTAAAATGTACAATCAAGGCTCTGAGCAGTTTCAGTACTCTGTATTTCTGTATTAATTTCTCAAGAATAAGGGTGTTGACCTTCTAACAGTGTGATTTCTAAGACGTTAAATTAACAACACGCTGGCCAAATTCCAGTCAGAAAATCACTGTGTGATATATCTAAATTCCGTTCATAGGTTGTGGGGAAAAACACTGCTTTCCTCTGCCTACACGTGCCAACTGTGGGCTTGTTGTGCTTGCCTTAAAATCTTCTGCCGCTGGCTACCGTTAATGAGGGAACGCTAAATGGAACTCCAGACTGAGCTAGTCCAGCATTTCCTATGTTCTTATAGAAATCTAATGGTGATTCATATTTCATGCATTCCTGTAAATGATTGCATACAGTCTGATCATGTTATATGTAGTGCCTTTTAAAGGAGTTGGTACTCTTTGCTGACAGACAGCTGAATAAGTTGAGATTTGAAAGAACTTCCAAATTGCTCACCTATGAAGATGATGTATCAAATGGCTGGCTGTTTGGTAAACTAACCTGAGTCTGTTCTACTTTTATAATGTCTAAAAATGGCATTCAACTAAGAGTTACCAATTTTATGGAATTTTAAACTCTGAGCTTACAGATTCACTTTAACTGATGGGTTAGTGTAAATTCTTCACATTCCTTTTGCTTTTCATTTATAACTTGTGCCTGGCACGCACTTATTTCCTATATGAATTGCAGTTTTAATTAACTTACACTGTCAACTGTTCAGGGAACCAATGTGTAAGGTTCTTTTTTAAAAGACCATGTAAAGAGCAAAAGAATGCATAAGAGCTAGCAGTTGCTGAAAGAGGCACAAGAGAAGTAAAAGGCACAGAAAAAGATCTCCCCAGGGAGGAAAATTAAGGAAGGAAGAGTGAGTTGAAAATAGCCAGATTTTAAAATTATTTTTGTCAATAAAGAAGAAATATGAAGCAGAGAATAGGGAAAAGAAAAGTTTCTTAAAAAATATACACATATATTTGAGAATTTATGGAACATTTGATGAAGGGCAAGATCAAGGTTAAACATCATACCTATTGTACCTAGTTTTAATAGGAGAAACAGAGAAAAAAGAGACCAAAGTGTTAATAGACTGGTTACTGTAATTATCTAGTTAACAGTTATTCTAATGTTTCCTGAAAAGATGTGGACAAACTGTTAACTAATATATTTAAAAGCACAAAATTTATTTCAAAACATTTGATTTGCTGCAAATAGCTGTGAGAATTTTATCTAAATGCCTTTTTAAATCACCTGGTTGCCCCACTGGATGTTAGAGAAATCATTAAATAAGATTATTTTGATAATAGAAATGCTTTTTGTACCATACTATGTGATATTTTCATAAATAAATTGGGTAACATGATCTAGATTTTGCAAGTTGGGAGGAAAAATCACTAGAAACTTGTGTTCAGAAAGTAATTAAAAATGGTTTGCTGTCAAACTGAGCGAACATTTTGACTAACTCCGTCTAGTAGAGAAGTTTCTGGCTGAGTTCTGTCTAATATTTAATAATTTGGATATGTTTATAAAAAAACTGAGCTGAGAGATTGCAGGGACACTAATGGATGAGTAAGAATTAACTTGATAAATGGAAGAAATGGTCCAGAGTTGAGAAAAAGAATAATAATTTAATAAATATATACAAAAAGTACTGTTATCTGAGGGAAGGGGGGAAATGGTATTTCTAGTAGGGATCACTGCAATACCGCAGACAAAACATCTGAGGAAATTATAGCAAGTCAGGAACAAGATTGTCACTTGCAACAGTGTCTCACACTTGCTGTTTTTCAGGACCACGTGGAGTATATTGCGTGCAGTGAAATCACAATAAAGAGTGCAAGCGCTTTATCCATTTATGCATACTAATTATTCATTTACTACCAGCTTATGATGAGGAAAAGCATAGCCACTGCTAGAAACTCCTGTATTATCACCAGTTATCAGAAATGTCTTTGGACTTGCATATCCCTGTGTGTTCAGAGGCCAACACGGCAGGTGCAGGGTTTGTGGTGCAATGCAAAACAAAGCAAACATGCTGGAGGGCTGCTCTACTTCTGGTGGAATTCCTGGCTGTTTTCTCATGCTGGGCATTATTGACATAGTAGCCACTGTCTCCTACAATGTTTAGCTGGGATTTTTTACTGTGCTTTACGTTTCTGTTTTGTCTGCTCCCAACTGCAGTAACAACTAAGTATTTTTGGAAGGTAGTTCCATTATGTTAGCATTATAATTCCTTAAATTATTGATATGTATAAATGCATGTGTATAGCAAATTCTTTGATTTCGTACGTGCAGGTGTGGCAACTATTCTGTATGAATGCCGGTTGGGCTGCCTGGAAAACAACGTCCCACAGCAGACTGTTGAATATATTGAGGCTCTGGAGTTGATGTTTAGTATGTTTAAGACCACTATGTATGCAGGTGCTATTCCCAAATGGCTTCGTCCACTTATTCCAAAACCCTGGAGAGAGTTCTGCAGATCCTGGGATGGACTCTTCAAATTTAGTAAGATTTAGTAGTAGAAAAGTTCAGCTGTATTTCTGCAGGTTCTGTGTGTGTTTGAACAGGACTTGCTACATTTCTCTTCCAAAATATAAGAAAACACTGTGGTAGAAATTTCATATTAAACTCAAACTGGCCAAGGGAACCATTTTTAAAAGTACTCTACTGAAAAAGAATTTTACCAGTACACTTTAAATATTCCCCTATTTTATGCTGCTGTTTCTTTATTTGCCTTCATCTGTTTCAGTGCCCAGTCCTCACTCCAGGTCTGAGTTCTTTGCCAAGGCTTTATCTTAAGCCACTCAAATTTTAATGAGGGTAGTTTTGTTGACTTCAGCAAGTTTTCAGTCAGGCACTCTGACAAATAATCACCACTAAAACTGACTAGAAAGTTAAAAAATGGGATTCTAGCAATTAATTAAACTCTTCATGAGTTTTATATATACACATAAAAACATGTAAGTAGACATAGAAGTACAATGCTATACTGAAATATGTTTTTTTGTGAATAAAGCATTCCAGGCTACTTTATCAGTCAGCTTTCATGTAAGTAGGAAGAAGGAGTTGTCTTTGCAATACATTTTTTTCAATATTCTGGAGTGTTTAAGAAACCTTGAACCTTTTTACCCTCTCTAATGTTAGAAAGCTGCAGGCATTTTTAATTTTTTTTTATTAGCACTATTTGTCTAGGTAGGTCTGCATACATCTTCTTGAGGGTAGATTCTTTAGTTTCTTAACTTTTAATATGCCTAATATGCTTAATTTTTAATATGTATTGATTTGTACCTACAGTAGGCATTAGGGTATCCATTTAATGCTGATACAGGTGTGTTTTCTGTGAAACATGTACTTTTTTACACTGCCACTTTTAAATTATTTCCCATGATAAAACACTCTTGTTCCCTTTTGTGGGTTAAAAACAACAGCAGACTTCAGCTTTATCCTAGCAGCAGCTGAAAAACTGTTCTTGAGGAATTAGTTTCGTTTGAAACTTGTTATTCTGTTTCTTTGTTTAATCCCTTTGTGCAAATGGAATTAAGTCATGAGAATCACTGTATGTGATGTGTGTGTTTGTGTAGGTTTCATAAAGGAACATGTTGATTCTAGTTGGGTTTTTTTTTTTTGGTGAGCTTATTCTGCGAGGGATTAATTTTCTGAGGAGTTTTCCTCTTTTAAAGCCCTGGTTTCACTGAAGATGCTGTTTGTAGTCACTAAAGTATAAATGGGACTGTGGGTGAAATTGCTCAAAATGTCATTCACTGCAGTTTTCAATTTTTGTTATTACTTGATGCTCCTCATCTTTCTCTTTAGTGTGATTTAGTTCTGTGGCTTTGACCTTCTGGTTGCTGCTAACATCTTGTAGCAGCCGCTGTGTGCTGACTTGCAGCACGCTCTGCAGAGTTCACCACTTCTTGCAGAGTCGTCAGAAAACAAGCCAGGTGGGCACGAAAACTTGACATTGAGCTTCCTTTGCTGCCATTCAGAAACTATAGCCTCTTGTGTCCTTTCCTTGTGCTCAGCATTCTCATGCTGTGGGCTACTAAGGTTCCTGTCAGCTCTGTCTTTCCTTACCGTGAGTACACAAGGACCTCCACCACCACTCTATTATCTTTTTCCTGAGAAAACAGATTCAAATATTTTGTCTTTTTATGGCTATGTAGTGTAGTGTAAGGGGGAAATGTCATTACTGAATGGAACTAGCAGAAAAATAAAAATGGAGGCTTAATAATTTTTTTGAATCCCAAAGGTCAAATCCATGTTGACAACAAATTGAAGGCTATTCAGTCTCAACTGGACCAAGGAGAAGAAGTGAATGGTGGGCTACTGACATACCTCCTAGTGAGTAAGGAACTTAGTTTGGAAGAAATCTATGCCAATATGACAGAAATGCTTCTGGCAGGAGTGGACACAGTAAGCTTGTTACCATTTTTCTCATGCACAATTGTTTTTGTAAACGGGTACCATTTGCAGCTATCTTCGGGGGGGGGTTATGTTGCTTATAAGGACATAATTTCTGATACATTTAAGTCATTACATCTTTAAAATGATAGAAAATACAGCGCTGTGTAATCTCTCTACTAGGATGAAGTCAGTGTTGTTCTGTTCTAGCCATGGTCTACAGGAACCCATCATTTGGGATTCAGTTCCACAGTTTATTAAATGGCTAAAATACCAATTGTCTTTACATTCAGCTTGAATTTCATACATTTTCTTTTCCTAGTTTGAATATCAGGTTTGGTATTTGTGCTTCTTTAGGTAGACCACAATAGAAAAGGCTGCTGAAAGTTAGTGTGAAAAAATTGATCAATAAACTCATACATAGAATTTGGTAAAGGATTTTTACATATGGCTAATCAAATCAATTGGGACACACATTATGGATCAGATACCTGGTTTGTGCCGAAGTCCATTAGGAGGGGGGTGTTAGCCCAACAGTAATGTAGGTAAGGCATAAGTTCGACAACCGTGCTTGTGCTGGCAACATACAGTCAGTCTGAGACAAAGAGCTGTGGTGATGAGGCTCAGCATTAATGAGGCTAGCTTACGAGGTATGTTAACACCTAGTGAAGCATTTTAAATGGTCACTTTTCCTTATTCTTCTGATTTGTCATTTAGAGCATTTGAAGAAACATTAATATCATGTATATATCTTACTCTCCTTTCATTCCTGTCATGTGAAATCAGTGTAGCTTAGTATTGACTGCAGCATGACAATCAGAAGAATAAGAAAAGATAAAAATGAGTTATTGTATCATATATACAATGTATATGGAGTTATTTAGAATATCGATGAACACTATTATTGTAAATGAGGAATTTTTAAAAAGAAATCTATATGAATTTGATAGAGAATGTGCTATGTAAGACTGCGTTTAATAGTCTTACAAAAGAAAAGATTAAAATAAGTAAAATAGTAAAGTAGCCTTAAAGTAAAAAAACCCTCTCTGGATAATTGAATTCAGATTTTTTTGACTTGAGAAAGTTTGTAAGGTTTCTAAAAAAAACCAAAAAACCCCACAACAGTAATACTTCTGAATTCCAAAATAAGGAGCATATGTAAAGCTTATTTATGTGCTGAAGATTATTCCATTGGTTAAATATCCCAAGGGCTTATGAATTTGGAAAGCTTTTTTGATGTTGGTTTCTTAAGTAAAGCACAGTTATTCATCCCATTCATTTTCTAATCTTTCAGACCCTTAATTTTCCATTTTTAGCATGTGAGAGAGTTTTCATTAAACTAAAAGGACAGTGTTCAAGTTCATGCCAACAAGAGTTTCTCTTTCTGTTTGACTCAGCTTTCTCAGCTGGCAACAATCATTTTGCAAGAGGGTGGTTCTTCTGATTTCCTCATTTCCAAGTACAAGACAGAAATTGAGGGAACCTTTTTTCCCCTACTGCTGTCACTTCAGATCTCATTTTATCAGAGAAAATGAAAGAGGTTTTAAAGGATTATAAAAGCTTTCAACAAAATTGTAAGGCAGTTTTTGTCTACAAAGCATTTTGACTGTCCCTGGAACAGTGCTCATTTTTAAGAGGTTATGAAGGAGCTGGGAACCTGGGAAGAAACAATGTTTCTATCGAAGAAGCTTTGTATACAGCTGGCAGGATTGCCAGCTCCTCTGAGCTCTGAGGAATAGGGCAGGGTTGCGTTTTAGCAAGGGACAGCCATTCAATATCACAAGAAAAAAAGAAAGGTTCTGGGAATGATACTTCATTATACCCCAGTTTGAAGACAAGACGTAAAATGTCACCATCATGATGAATTTGCATTCTAAATTGATCTTAAATGTAAATCCAAAATAAGACATTTCCAGAGGTCAGGTTTTTTACCCACACGTTGTTTATAACCTTAAGCTTTGTTGTGCCAATGAGTGGGAAGTTGAAAATGAAATTGTTTCCTGCAAAGAAAGTGAAACTGGTTGTCTGTCTTCACTATACAAGTTGAAAAAAATACATTTAAAAATAATTCAAGAAAATTAGGATAGAGGTTATAATTTTTCTCTCTTAAATGCTGTAAGATACTAAGAACAACACAGGTAAGGAACAGAATGATTACATTGGCACTTTCTCTGCCGTACTGAAAATACTTTTTTCATGCTAAACTTTCTGTCTTCAATGATGGTTGTGAGGGAAACAGGCTCAAGTGAGGCCATTTGCTTAACTTTAATGTCTTGCTTACAGCTGACAGTAGAAGCAAAATGTCCTGAGTCTGTCTAGTATTTGAATGGAATAGTCCCTGAAATCCAGGTAGTTTAAACATAGGGACTCATAGTTAAATGAATGGTAAATATTGGATCACAAATAAAGAGTAGAAATAGTCTACTTAGTTCCGTGTTAGTACAGATGGAGTGAGTTCATGCTCTCAGACTGTATCCTAAACCACAAATGTGCATTGAAGTGCAATTTTTCCAGCTAAGGTGAAATAGGATTAGATGATGGGTTCCTTTAAATCATCTTGTGCTCAAAGTTGACCTGTCTTCTGCCTTGCATTCTGTTTCTTCCTTCAGACAAAATACTTTTAAATGATTTTTCACACAGTACCTCTTTTCTGGTGCCTTGATGATTATTAGAATCACTATTTGCGAGATATATTTTAACATTTGGGGGCCACTTTAAATACATAAACTCCTCTTTGAGCTTACTTAAGAAACCTTTCAATAGGATGCTGAATTTCAGTGAAGTGGGAATTTTCAAGAGGTAGAAAGTGCCAATTGTGGTGTAGCATTCCTTACCAAAAGATAAAGTATAATCTTAACAGTGGTAATATCAATTCTGTGGTGTGGATGCTATGAGGAGACCACTGTAATGCTTAAAAGGAGTTGGTAACATTCTGAGTAGTATTCTCTTATCTTGTTTCCTGTGAAATATCTTTGTTGGGAGGGATGTTGAAACACATATTGAAAACTAACAGTTAACTTAATCCATTGCTGTTTAGAGTCTTTATGTTTCAGTATTGTTTATGTAGTTTCGTTTGCATTTGGGTTTTCTGTTGTTTTTTAATATTTCACTGGGAAAATATCAGCATGGGTTGTTTTGATATGTGGGGGATTTTTAGATGGAAAAGGGATGAAGGAGGTGATGGTGAGGTCTGACAACATCCTATTGAATTCAGATGTGAATCATTGCCAGTCTGTTTTATAATTTTAAATGTATAAAACACATAGTTGAGAACTGATTGTCTTCCTTGGCTTGAAATTATTTTTAATCTAATCTTGTTGGACTTGATGATGATGGTTGTGGTTTCTTCCTTAGACTTCTTTTACTTTGTCCTGGGCAATATACTTGTTGGCAAAGCATCCTGAGGTTCAACAACGTGTTTATGAGGAAATAGTCAATAAGCTGGGGAAAGATCAAGTTCCTATTGCTCATGATGTCCCAAAATTGCCTTTGATTAGAGCTGTGCTAAAAGAAACCTTGAGGTAAGTAGCAGACAACTGCAATCATTAATTAAAAAATTTATTCCATGTAATTCTAATGGATTTTGAATCCATGCTAATGTTTTTATTCAGTTGTTGTTACTGCTATTTGCTGCTTCTGCTTTTATTTATTGTAGCAGTATTGCGTCCAAGGATGCCCAAGCAATGAAATATAGTTAATGTAATGTTTAATGTTTTTAAGTACAATAGAAGTAGTATCACATATGTCGGACATGTCTGTTAAGGTAGGTAATTGAAAGCTTGATTTTTGCCTTTTAAGTATTAGTCTGTATGATGGACTGCAACAAACTCCTCTCCCACACACTACTGCAAAGTGGTACTTTGCAGTGCCACTACAATAATTTTAAGCTTCTTGACTTAAATTGAAGGCATGTGACATGTTTTTTTAATATGTTTATACCAAATGTTCATAGTGAGGTGAGGGGAGTAAGAGGATTTTAGAGAAGGCACCAATAAGGCTTTTTCAGCTCCCTGTAGTGCTAAAACATCTCCAGCTTGACCAACTGGTTGCATGTTTGTACATGTATAAAGCAAATAAATATATAGACCAAATAGCTCAAACTCCAGTTACTAGTGAATAACTTTTCTCGGGTATTAATCATATTCTCACAGATGATTCAAAGTCT
Source organism: Burhinus oedicnemus (assembly GCA_008921705.1). Classification (NCBI taxonomy): domain Eukaryota; kingdom Metazoa; phylum Chordata; class Aves; order Charadriiformes; family Burhinidae; genus Burhinus; species Burhinus oedicnemus. The sequence goes on from VFFE01006300.1 coordinate 172,865, forward strand.
TTGAATCTCCAAGGTGTTCTGTACTTTTGAAAAAACTTCTTGATGTAAATGCATACTGCATTCATATTGCATATTTGTGAATGCAAATCAGAATCCAAACTTTTAAAGTTGTATTAGTTATTACTGTTGAACTTCTCATAAAAATTTGTCTCTAGGTTATATCCAGTTCTGCCAGGAAATGGAAGAGTGACCCAAAAAGATTTGATCATTGGAGGATACTTGATACCTAAAGGGGTAGGTTCTATTGCAGTCCCCTGCAGAGAACACAGTTTAATTTTTGTGTATGAAATGTGATTTGTTACAACATATATACACTTCATTGATTTCAAAAGATTTCACCAAGCTATAGCATTAAGAGGAAAGTATTTCAATAATACACATTTATATGAGAAAAATGGATTTTATAATTGACTTGTTGCTGTTGGGTTTTTTTCAGATTTGGGTCCTCACCTGCTAATCAAATTTACCATCATGACTTGTTCTTAATATTCTTGAGGGTGGAGTCTATTGATAACATCTCTGTGCAATGTTACAATTTGATTTTAAAAACATTCATTATTCTTGTGGTTTTCTAATTCTTTGCCTATTATTTCCCTTTGTAGAAAGAATTTGATTTCTTTTTTAAATTATGAATCTTTCCTTTATGCTATTCAAAGATTACGCAGAGCTCATGGTAGAACTGTATGGCTCTATTGTAAATGACAGCACTTCTGTGTTAGAGCAACATAGCTTTAAAACAGTCGGGATTTGTAATTCTTAATATACTTATTTAAATATTATTCCACACACATACCTCCCCTGCCCCCCCGGATTTATTTGGAAGCATCATCACATCAATTATTGCTGTTCTTTTTCCTGAGGGGGGTTTTTTTTTCCTTCCCATCCTCCATTTTTTCCTTTTCCAATGTCATGTATCTCTCTTCTCCCTTTCTCTCATACTGTCTTCTTGAGACAATTTCCAATACTTGTGACTTTTGTTTCCATCTCCTTCCCCATTGCATCTTCTCTAATATATCCAGCAACATTTAAAACAACTTGAAGATTATTTCATTTGACCAGTTGAGAAAGGAATCTGATTTTCTAGGTATCCTTTTTTCTTCTAGAACTACTCAAAGGTACTTAATTTTTATTACCTCATATTGCAGTAATTACAGCAATTACAAATGTTTTTTTATTTTATTATGTGTATTTGAGTTAGCTAAATATAAATACCATTTATTTCCTCAGACGCAGCTGGCACTCTGTCATTATACTACTTCATACAGTGAAGAAAATTTCTCAATGGCAAATGAGTTCCGACCTGAGCGCTGGCTGAGGAGAGACAATTTGGACAGAGTAGACAATTTTGGTTCGATCCCTTTTGGTTATGGCATTCGAAGTTGTATAGGAAAAAGAATTGCAGAGCTGGAAATTCATCTTGCACTGATTCAGGTTAGAACTATGTGACAGCATTACAAGAAGAAAAATATATTGGTATGATTCTTTTCTATGTATACCATTTCTGGATATCTTACACTGCACAAAAACTTTGTTTTGGAATGTTGTCTAGCATACTCATCCTGCAAAGACTTTAAAAAATTGAAAATAATCATGCTTGAAATGTAGCATACTAGTTAAACTACACTGCAGAAGAAAAATTCTTTATAGTACAAATGAAGTAAAACTGAAGGTAAGGCTTTTAAGGAAATATATGGATTTAGTACAGAAGGTTTTTGTAAGCAAATCAGAAGTCTGTCTTAATGTGTATTAGAATGGTTACCTGCTCAGTGTCAGTATTTTACTTACAAAGAATTCAGTTCTTACAAAGATATAAAAAAGTTTTATATCCTTGTACTGATCACAGTGTTACAATAAATAGTAGAATTTTTCTATGTTCTGTGGTTTTCTGTCCCTTCTTGTTCTTTCTTTTTTATTATCATTTTAGATATACATAATTTATAGTTATACAGGTAGTTAGTACATATTGATATATATTGTTTTCCATTGCTTTATATCATAAAGAAAGCTTTCCCAACAGCCGCTACATTTTTCGTCACTTACAAGACACCCTTTAACTCAAATACTGAGCTCAGATTGTGCAATCAAAACGCAAAGATTTGGGAACTATTTATAGTTACTTAACTATAAAAATATTTAGACCCATTATATGTCTTCAAAGCAAGGCTTGATTGAATTTACCTTAGAATTTCCTTAAGTAAACTCCTAGAGCAATCTCTGAACAATTAGCATCTGTCTTTCGGAACTCAGAGTGAGATAGCTCTCAGGTGACTGGATAAAGCAAACATACTTGCATCTTTTTGAAAGGGAGGATCAAGGAAGTCATAGAGAGCCTGCTTTTGTTTTCTGGAAAGAAACTAGAACAAAATAGCACACAACCTATTTACAAGCATCGAGATGATATTTAAATGATTTAAAAATAGAAACACACGAAGCATGGAGCTGATCAAGGAGAAACTGTTTCAGACCAGTCTGATTCTTTCTTTGACTTGATTACTTACCTAATGTGGTGGATATAAAATACATCACATATTCTCACTTCAGAAAGTATTTTCACATGCCCTATACATTGTTCTCACAATTAAATTAATAAAATTTGTTCCAGATGGAAGTACCTGTAAAATGCACGCACAACTGTTTGGAAAAAAGAAATAGCTGGAGGCAGTAGCTGTCAAATATATGCCTTTGAACTGCGAAAGCATTTAATTAAAATTCTATGAGAGTCTGTCCTGCATTTGATTTAGGTTGGTATTTTCATTAACAGTGTAAATGATGGATTAGAGAATGCTTTCAGAGTTTGCATAGGATACCAAGCTGACGTGAATTAAGTTGAAATCAAAGGATGTGAATATAGAATTACGAAAAAATATAGAAATGTTCCAGAATCAACACAAAATTGTTCACTAAGGACAGTTGCAAGTTACTGCTCTTGAGAAGAAATCAAATGCATAAATACAAACTGCTAACCAACTGGCTGGGTAATTAGTACCGTAGAAACAGACTGGAGTGATATAGTAAAAAGCAGTCAACAATAATGATGCTAATTCTGACAAGGCAGTGTAATTCTTGGGTATATTGACAGTATTAACAAGCATATTGTATGCCAGAAAGAGGAGCTAAATTACTCAGTCTTACCAAACACTGGCAAATCCTCAGCTAGACAATGATACACAACTGACCCCGTGCACTGCATTTCAAGGACAATGTAGTCAAATTGGAGGAAATTTGGAAGCAGAGAGAATAAGAAGAATGAGAGGTTTGAAAAAGAGAAGAATGAGATGAAAATTTGATCAAACATCTAACACTGAAAAGGTAGTTACGTATAGGAAAATAGTGCATTGTTCATCATACTTACTAGGAGAAGGATATGAGAAGATTGCTTAGTTTAAAGGAAAAAGTGTTTGAGATTTAATATTAGGAAAAGTTGAGGATGTTGCGGTATTTCCTTCTAAAGTTTAAAAATAGATAGCTGAGGTATTCTATGTTCAGCTTCAAAACAGGTGAGAGAAATCTCTTGAAGTTTCTTTTAGCCCACGATTTCTGTGATTTATGTTTGCAACTGATTCTCTCAGTTTCATTAAGTGTATGGAAATAGAGGTTTAATGTATAGAGAACCTGTGTGATTGAATTACAGTGATTCTGTTCAGGAGAGGTTCTAATATTTGACTCCTTGAATTATGACTGTTTCACTTGGTGCACTGGACAGTTGCTGTTGTGTATTTGTTTTGTTTCCTTCTGCCCAGGAAGAAAAATGTGTGCGATGGGATTGGGAGTCTTTTATTGATTTCTTTTATAATTGCACATATTGATCTCTATTAAAGGAAATAAAAAACACATAGAGAAGGAAGCTCACGAGGGCTGAAAGAGACCTTAGTTTCTTTGATAGCTCAGACTGTTTAATCAAGTTGTGTGGAAATTCATCAGAAAGGACTGGGTCAGTCCTCCCTCAATCAGAGGAAGGAGACTTTTAACTATAATCTTCACCTTGTAACAACTATTTTTTCTTTCTTGTGTGGGAATTGTAACACTTAGACTCCACAGAATTGGTAACAAATTTTGTTTGTGATAGTCTGTTATGTTCTCTTTTCCAAAATCTAATCTTCATCTGTAATTTTGCGGCTTTTCTAATACTTGTCCTTTTTATCTTCACAGTTGCTTCAGAATTTTGAGATAAAAATTTCTCCCAAAACTGAACCAGTTCGTGCCAAAACCCATGGACTCTTGGCTCCTGGAAACTTCATCAATGTGAGATTTTCTGACAGAAAGTGAGACTCAAATGTCTTGGAAATACTTACGTGATTTTCATGGGAGCAGACTTGCATCTTATGGACGTTTAATCATGCTTGTTCTCTGGTTTGTAGCTGTTTGGCAAACTGATCACGTATTATGTTCTGCCTTAGTTCTAGCAGTACATAAGAGAAATTACCTCTCCTATAACAGGTAATTACACATATGAAAATATATGCTGAAAAAATTCCTTCTTGCACTGGGAATCTCCTTTTACCTGGAAAGATTTCTAGTAATAACAACACATGCGTTGAAAAAAAACAAAATTAAATTCAGACGTATCAGTATCATTCAGTGGTTTCGTTACACTGCTTTGTCATAAAAGTCAACTACTCAGTGAGTCTGAGAGCAAGAGGATTACTATATAATATGTGAAGATTAGCTGCATTTATGAGTTTGTGTTTTCCTGTTTCTTGTCCTCCAGTGTTTTTTAGGTTTTCACCTAATAATGAAATTATGAGACCATTTTTCTCTTGTCTGTAGAAACATTTACTCTGTGTGTATTAAAAAATTAATACAGTAATATGAAAAGTAAGGATAGAAAAAACCAATTTATGTCACTGTTTAGATTCAAAATACAGAACAAGTAAAAATTTATTGAAACATAATCCCCATAAAATGTTTCTATATAGTTTGGTTTTTTTAAAATAAAAATCTTAAAAATAAAAGTTTAAATGTCATATTTTAGAGTTATGAACGCAGACATTGTCCTCATTACCAAAGCATAAACTGAGTGGAATAGCACAAGCCACTTTCACTGTTCTAGCTAGTATTACGCCAAGACCAAATATAAGTAATAAAAATGAAGTAGTTATTACATTTTTAACATTTAATTAAAATACTGCTATTAACTATCTTCACAGTTCTTCAAGAGTAAGAACTGGAAACTTCCCATTGTAACATACGGAACCCATAGGCAGGTGCACAGTTGCCTTCTGTAGGATGGAAATGTGACTACTGAAGTATTTGGAGTTTTTTTTACTATCTAGTGTCTAATACAAAGAGTGGACACCTGAAAGGTTTTTTGTTTAATTATTATTTTGTTTGTCCTATGACAACTAACAGAAAAGTCTCATTTGCATGATACTTTAGTCTCTGGATAACTTTAGTATCACTGCACTAACCTTACGTTCTCATTTTTGAGAGAAACCTTATACCTTGGGTCCATGTTATGCCTTGAACAATGCTCTAACCTGCATATCCTAATATGAAATTAGCTATGTAATTATGTGTAGTTAACTGTTTACATGTCAGGCTCTGGCTGTTGTCTGTGAGGTAGTTTATATACTGATAATCTTAAACTTTTCAGCCATATGTAGAGTTAGAAAAAAGTTGTGCAACTCTTTTTTTAAAATTACAATATTTTTCTTTGCTCATCTAGCTATAAGAAGTCAAAGACAGGTTACAAATGAAATAACACTGTAATTTTAATGGTGTACATGACATTCTACATAGTTAACTACTACAGTCACGTTGTAGTATTTTGGTTACTTTTTGTAGTGCCTTTTCAAGGTCTTGACAAAAGACAAATTAAAAAATCTCCTTTGTATGGATCTCATATATAAAATAATAACACTAAATAAATTTGCCCTGATCTGTGAGATCAAATGTTTACATGATGGCTTTAAAATGTTAATCCTGTATTGAGCATATATATGTACTATAAGAGAAACAGGTAATCTGTGGAGGATTCAATCTCCTTGAATGAGCTTGCCTTCTGGTGCTGTTTTCCAGGGCTTCAGATTATTCCTTTTCTTTTTCTTTCCCATTGTTATTTTCGATTGTCCCCGTCTTAAATAGAATGAAGAGCGCTGTATTTGGCAGACCCAGCTGACATCCCAAAGGAGACATTTTGCAAAGGTCTGCTAAAAGTCTGCGGATTGAGTATATGATTCCATAACTCTGTCTGTTTTTGTTGACTTGAGGATGAAAGAGCCCAAGCCTTGAATCCACATTTGGATTTTGTACGGTGCCTTCCTTTTGCATTGTCAATAGCATCATTAGAAACACCAGTCATTGCTGTGTTGCTGTACATTTGCTACTTGGTATCAATCCCTAAGTAATACAACACTATAGAAGAAGGAAGAGGCATTTTAAAATGCTCTTTGAAGCATTTGAATCTTTTCATGAAAACAGAAAGCCTGTGATTTGTTTTAATAGAGCATCTATCCATGTAAGTTGTCTTTTATATGTAATAAAATATTTATACAGAATTTACAAGTCCTGGTTCTTATTTTAATTGCTATTTATGGTTGCATTTTTCTTTAGTGTCTTAAAGTTTTTAACTTGTTGGATAGAACTGGAAGATTTACTGTTACGTGGGAAATTACTTGTTCAGCTAGAAAAGATGGGGATTCATACAAGAATTAAGGTGTGTAATGATCTGGCTGAAGGAGAGATAATATATTAAGAGTATTGTCATTCTGGAGGAAAGTTACTGGTAAAGTTACCCAAGAAATACCCTAGGACTGATTCTAATGTAATATTTTGATTAATGATAATTGCTTAATACATAGAAGAGTATTAATGATACAAAGAGTGAAGGTATAAAGTATAAAAAATCCTCAACAGCCCAATAGAAATGGGTTGGAATTTAATAACAAAAGCCATGTATGTAGGGAATAAAAAGAATTTATTTGAGGAGCTCACCGCTTGAAAATTAAATGTGTAGAGAAAGACCTAGCTAATCACAGATGACTAGAAATTGCAGGTGTGTTTGCATAATGAAAAATACAGCCGAGAATGTATGAGATGAAGTATCTCTGCTAGAGACTGGGGAAGAATCAGTGAGACTGCATCTTAAGTGCTAGGTACAGTGTCATTATTTGCTCAAGAAAGGTGAAATTTGATTTGAACACGTAAGGCAACTACTAAGACTATCAGGTTAATAAACTTTCTGCAAGTGGACAAAGGGTTACACTACAATGCTTTTTTTGCTCTGCCTCCCTGTGGTTTGAGTAGACCACAGGCTTGCAGATCAAGCCCTGGCACATCTGCAAGCTGTGTAACCATGGGCTTAGGAAAACTTGTTTCTTTGGACTCAAAACTGTGCTGACTTGATTGCGCTCCTTCCCGTTGCATTAGATAGCAGGTAGCGGAAACATGGATATCTGCGAGAGACTAAATGTATCCTCAAAAATATTCACATAGTTAGTCTAAAAAGAGTGAATATTGAGAAAGGAGGTAAATGTTCTCTTCAAATACCTTCAAGTTAAGGTGGTTACTCCTTATGGTAAAGGGCAATGCTTACTCAAAACAAGTATTGCCAGCTAGCAATGAATAAACTGGTGTAGAAATTTTCAAGCCAGCAGGAGAATAAGAGTTTAGCATAAATTTACTGTGAGAAATGGTGGACAAAAAAAAAAAAATCCCCAACCAGCCATGAAATGATGGAGTATGGTGAAAAGAATTCTATAAAGTGATTGTTTAACTAGAATAACTATTCAGTCAGTCTATTCTCTGGTTCTTTTTGCTCTGTTGTAGGTACATAGGTGTGGAAGGAATCTATGAGGTCAATGGTGAAGTAGTCACAACTCCAGCAAAATTGTGTGCCAGTGCTGAATGAAGCTTATGAGCTCCTTAAATATGCCAGCATTGATGTGGCTGTGAAGATGGAGAGCAGCATGCCTGGCAGCTGGGAACATGAGAGCAGTAGGCGCTGGGGATGTGTTTGGAGCTAGAAACAGAAGAGTTGTGCTGTCATGCACGGGGCTCGGGAAGGGGAGTAGGACAGCCACACAGAGTGGAGGCTTTGGGGCTTCCATAACCTAACGGAAGCATACGTGAGTTAAGAAACTGGAGAGGTGAGCTGTTGACTGCATGTGGGATGAGGGAGGACGAGAGAAATGGGATGAGCAAGAGCAGTTTGGGCGCCTGATGTGTGTGCTATTTGCACCATATATTAAAAAAAAAGACCACTACTGGTTTTGATCATTGAGGGTTTTCCTTCCTATGTTATGTCGTCACATAATGTTAATAACAAAAAAATGCTATAATATAATTGCGAAAGATTTGTATCTTTGGTAGTACCAAAATTCCCCTGTGCATGCCCAGAGAAAGACTCTGAAGGGATATAAAAAAAATTCACTAGTTCTTGGTGTTCCAGAACAACGTTGGTTTGCCAGGCTCCCATGAAGGCAGATGCTTTGAGGGTTTTTCATCTCCTTACATGTCAATAGAGGATTTACAGGGTCATGTGAAAAGTAGATGTTAAGATGATTTAAAATGTCGCCAAATTATAGTCGCAGCGCTGTACAGCTACTTAAGATAGATGTAAATACATATGCCGATACAATCATTACGGAAGATGCGTCCAGCTGGCCTTACACATTGGACCCTTCTGGTTTTTGCAAGGTGTGATCGTCTGTGTCATGGACTGTATATATTGAAGCAAGATAAACTATGGTTCACTGGAATGTGTATTGGAAAATATTACAGAAGAGGTCCAAAGTTACTGTGTATTTTTTATTCATATGTAGGTTTTCAACTAAATTTTACACCAGCAGTAGTAAATAACAAAGATGGGAAGGTGTGAGTAGTAACTATTTTAATACCTCATCATTTTAAAAATATATTTTCATATACATATCTATGCACAAAAAAAGGAAAAATATTTTATCCTCTGTGATTAATACACATATTCACACACCTTTTTCCCTTTCAAAGGGTATTAAAACAGAAAATAAGTAAATATATACCCAGAGTTTGCAAATATTATTTATTCATGTTCATGCTGAGTTAAAGAATACCCAGATGTCATGCGGGTATTCTAAAATCTGAGGCTTTCCCCTGTGGTTTTCAAAGTTTCTTCAAGGGAACAACTAAAAATACTGCACTGGTTTTGGTACCACTAGGTGGTGCTGCTTTTATAGTATTCCTTAGCAAAAGTCCGTGATTATGTATCTATGGGGAAAAAAAGAAAAAAATTATAGCTAAAAGCAATATACTTACTATAGCTTCCTAAAGATAAGGAGGTTTTGCTATACTTGTTTGGCAAGGACTCTTAGCCCTTGTATGTGTAAATGTATTCAATTTGTGTTCATCTTTTGCATATGCCTGCTTAAAATGGGAATTTGCATGTAGTAAAAACTATAGTACGTCCAAAGTTTCATGTACACCTCATCAGAGGAAATTCAGCCTTTGCAGTCCTGTATAGCTTCTGCTGAGATTTATCTTTAACAGAGTTTGTTAATCATTGAGCTTTGACACTCTACCTGGTATCATGCAAAATTCAAAATAAAGATAGTTCCTGCTCTGAAGAGATTACAGTCTAGGTGAGATACGAGTAAAGACGACAGGAAATAATTGAGAGGGATATTTGGCGTATTTCAGACACTATTGTAAATTTCAGCCCTAGCATTGCAGTAAACAGCAGATCTTTTGACACTATTTAAAGGGTATTGTACCAATCTTGGCAATGTTTGAAACTTACTTTTTGCTGCGAAGTGTTTATCTAGTTGGGAAACAGTTAAATTGAAGCGTAGACTCACTGAAGCAGCCCACTTTGCTCAGATAAAAGGAGGGCTGGAGTCAGGGATTTTGGAAGAAAGTGTCTAAGGGATAAACAACTTCAAGAAAATATTTGCCGAAGTTAAGTTTCATAATAAAATCTACTTTTACCATTTTATTGTTTAAAATCAGTCAAACGTAGAATTAGTCTAAATCAGAAGCTGAAATGTGTGAGCAGATTGTCCAAATGGCATTGTTTCTTTATTTTTGAGAGGAAAAAATGGAAAAATTTGTAAATATGAATGAAACGTTTTTCTTAAAGGCAAAAAGTGGTGTGCTTTTGCCTATGCAGGACATGAGCTATGAAATTGCCCAACTTTGCTCAAGTTAACCATTATTTTTTCAGAAAGCAAGTTGCTCAGGCAACTTCAAGAAACCAGTAAGCAATAGTAACTGTTTGGGATACTTTTAAAGTAGGTTAAATTTCTTTGTCTGCAAAATGCAAATAAGGATTTGCATTCAGGTTGCCACTTGTCAGGTGAACTGCAGAAAGTTTGTGGGGGGTCTTAGCTCCTGACAAATACAAAATAATGCAAGTAAACCTGCAATACATAATATTAAAGCGAAGTTGTCGTGAGCCAGGAGTATGCACATAGGCAATTAGCAAACTGACCTGATACGCATTATTGTGATCATTTGTCAGAATATTAGCGTTTATGGGAGATTTGTACAGTTTAGAGTGCATGCTGGGACACAGACTGGAAAAGGTATAATAATATGAGACAAAGAGATGCCCATACAAAAAGTATTTCATATAGCACATACATAAAAAAACTCAAAACCATACAGAAGCAAGTAACTGTTACAAGTGGTCTGAAAAATAGCGTCATGTGGTATCTTTCCCAACAACAAATGTTGATGTTCTTAAAATTAGAAAGCATGCCAAAATATGAAGGTCATTTTTTTTGAAGTGTTTATGGGAAACGTCAAAGAACTGCAGACAGAGAATATGACTAACATGCTAAAGGAACTCTTGATGCAGAAACGTAGAATACATCAACATTGACACATCCACAATTATGGCAATCTAGTCTGAAAAAAAATCCAGTTTATTTATGATGAAAGAAATTGTAACATGGAAAACCTAGGGTGTGCAATTTAGTAAAACACCTATAATGTACATTAAAGATACTGATTTATGATAGAAGAGAAATCTTTGACCTGGGTCTAAGGGAAGCTGATAAGACAGGATACTTAAGAACTTCCCTCAAATAAGTTCTTAGGTAATATCATAAGGTTTCAGCCATATTTACATTAGCAGCTAGGTTCCTTTTGGCAATAGGTTATCAGCTGTTTGTTTTTCTAACTGAATTAGTGCTTGCCTTGGTTTACAATTGCAGGTGTAGACAAAGAGAAGATTAAAAAAACATTTAGACAAGACTCTTTTACTCTCAGTAGTTCAGCTTGTGAAGGTCTTTGTCTCCTTTATGCAGATAGCGTTAACCACTTGAATTTGCTTGAAGATTCCCAAATACTGCAGAGACAGCCTCATCCCCGATGGAGAAAGGAAGCATTAACTCTAGATGTTTAGAGAATCAAAGGTATGTGGGGAATTAGTTACACATATCTGGAAAGGCTTGGTTAAAAATCTTCTTCTAAGATACCACTGAAAAGGCAATCAATATTTCACTATCACATTTATAGATGCTTCTTTTATGTTATTGTCACAAATTCGTAGATAATAAATGCATAGTAATCATGATAACTCTATCAAACACAAGTTCTTTTCAGATGAAGTTGTGTGAAATAACATACAATTCCTTTCAAACAGAATGTAAGCACCAAATTCACCCAAGAAATACTCACTTGCTGGTTGCTAGTCAGCTTAGTTTTGCAATATAAATAGGTATTAGCGCCAGAAAGTGTAGGCAGCCATTTGTCTCAACTTCTATCCTACATTGTATTTTAAAGGTGGTTGCTAAAAATCCCAACTGTTGCAGATTTCTGAGACATTAGTCTCAGCTGGCAAAGCCTTCTAATTCATGTCATGGTGCAGTGGATCAATCACCTTCTCAGCAGCTAAGACTGCAGGGAATGGCTACATTTGTCCGTTCACTGGCTACGTGAGATTAAGTTGAAACAGGAAAGGTCTAATTCAGCCATGCCACTCTACCAAAGCAGGTGTCTGTAATGTTTGTATGTTTGCAAGACTGTAGACTTATGGCCCACAGTGAACAGTTTCAGTGTGTTGATTTCCACTTTCTGCATCTTCTGATGTTGGGTCATCTTGATTGATAAGGCATTACTGGTGAATGTATAGTAGAGATTAATGTTTGAATCTGTCATGACACTGGGCCACGTTGGAATGCAAGAGCAGTACTTGTAATTACTGCAATTATGCTGATGTGTAATTTGATATTATGTACATTTATAATTATTTTTTTTATGTTGGCATTTCACCACCTAATACTATGGGAGAGAGCAAATGAAATTTGTGCAATTATTTGGCCAGAAAAAGATTACAAATAGCACACTATCCTCATTCTACTGGCACAGAATATAGTGGTCTGTTAATGAGTTTCTGTCACGAGAAGTGATAAAATATCAATCGTTCAATTCAGGTAGAATTAAGAGGAATTAAATTACAGAAAAATGTATGGTGGGGAATAATCTTATGTTTCCCAGATGATGGGTTAGCTCAGGGTACTAAGGTTTTTCCACTGTATTAGCTACATCTCAGCGGAGAAAATCTTTCCTAGGCCACTTTGCTTCACTTTTACGACTAGTATTTCTACTGCATAGTGTTAGAAAAAAGTTAGGAGGAAAGAGTTCATTATTTTTCAGATGTCTTTAAGATAATGCAACAAGTGGAACCACCCTTCAATTCTTTATTCATTATCAACATGCATTTGGCATCTAAAGTTTGGAAGTCTAATGTTGGACAATTTGACTGGAAGAGTGATGTTTAGGTCATTAGCTTCAGGACCAGGGAACAATGAGAATCTGTTATTTATTTCTCAGGGATTTGTAACGAAGGACTAAAACAAGGAACCCTATTGTGTCATACTTTAATGTTTTTATGGAGGATGGCAAATCAAAAAATGGTAAGAACTGCTAGCTAGAAGGTAATTTCCTTGGTTTTGTGATTCTGATTGGTGTTTTTAGTGACTGATGTTTTTAGTGACTAGTGTTTTTGTAACCAAAAGGCCAAGAGAAACGGATATCAAAGACAGTATGATTCAGTATATTCTTTGTGATCAGCTGGACATTCCTGCGGGATGGAGAGGAGCCTGTAATTGCAAGAGAATGGGGGACTAGTACTTGTTGTGTCTGAAGATCTGTCTCTACTCTTCCATATCAATGAGCAGGAGCCTGTAAAATATTTTTTCAAAAAAGAGCATTGCTGATCTGATTAGCTTTATCAAAACATGACTAGGGCACAGTTCCATCCCATATGGTATAAAACCAAAAATTGTGTGTGTTTATATATATCTCTTCTGATATTTATGTAAGATGATGAAGACTTGTTTGCTGTGAGTTTTGTGGATAGGATGATTAATTACATACCTCAAGGAAACATTGCATTAATGGCAAGGTCAAACCTTCTTCTCACCCTCCCCCCCCAAAAAAAAAAAAAAAAGAAAAGATTCCTATATAGAATGGGAATACATAATTTCAGTAGGAAAGAATTGTGTGGTTTCTAGGATTATCACACTGCTATAAGGATATGAGTAGAGGTCGTATTCGTAGGATTTGCAACTGACTCGTACTAACTCAATGTAGGATCGCTTGCCTTGCTAGGTGTTTACCATGTAAGTCTTGGTAAACCTGGGGCATATTGGCATGCTAGGAAGGGATATTCTTTTTTAAAATCTATGATCTCAGAAGATCTGTCAGCATATATACACCCAGAGGATAATGCTGTGCAAGATTATTCTTATCTGGGCAGTTTGCTTTGTCTTCCTGCAATGGAGCTGACTGGTGTTTTGTAGACCAAAAATACTGTTCACTTATAATAGCTGCCTTTTGGGTTTCTGTTTGTTACCAGTTTCTGGAAGTTAATATGAGTAGCTATAGTATGCAATGGCTTATTTTTTTCATATCTATTTGTGGGTACGAAGTCTACTATTGCTCACAGTAGTGTAACAACAGTATTAGAGGTATAAGTAAGCTAATGACCTCAGTGAAGCAGGAGTAGATGAGGAACAGTCTCTTCCAAATCCCCAGAGCTAGAATATAGAAGAACTAAATCCTTTGGATTTGAAAAGATCAGAGCATAACTGAGATTGTAATTTTTTTTTTTTTTTTTGTAATAAGACACTCAAAATGTCTAAAATCACAACACTGGTATAGATAATATCTGGGGGAAAAAAATGTGTAAATGCAAAAGCCATACAGACAGAGTAGGAGAAATTAGATGAGTTTATGACTTTGATCTTGCTTTTTTTTTTTTAACAACAGACATTTTTTTGATGTTTGTTTGAATTCGAAATAAGCAGTTTCTCTTTCATTCCTCGCTTTGTGTAAGATGCAATTACCGGTGGAAATATGTCCTTTTGAGAAAGGGGAGTGGAACCTAGCTGGAAATTTTACTTTGTTTTCAGAGTTTCAGGTTCCCATTTCAAGCAAGAATTTATTTGACATATTTTCATGCAGGTTTCTTTGCTTCCTCAAAGGTATCAGATAGTGGCAGGGAAGGGAAACATCAAAGCCTTTCCTTCATGGAATGTGGAGTTCCTCTATTTGGGTATTTCTGGTTATTTTCAGTTTATTATTTAGACTGAAATGTGTATGTGAGCATTGCAACCCAAGAAACTTTCTTCCTTTATAGGGACTGGTCTTTGGGAAGCTCAGCAAACTTTCAACTACTCAAACTCTCTCCCTTTGGCTAAAGTGTCAGAGGCTCAAGCTTCTAGCATAGATGCATCCAGGTTTAGTTCATGCATTCAGCCCAGGCCTGTGCATAGAAAGTTTGATCTAGTTTATCAGAATTAGCCGGTTAAATGGGGTTAGTCTGGCACCATGCACTCGTTTTAGACCAGGTAACTTAAGTTAACATCTGCCTGGATGTGAAGATGTGAGACTGCCTCCTCATTTTGTGCTGCTCTTTCTTGTCTTTCTCATCACTGTACTGTTTTTTGTCAAGTTTTTGCCAAATATCAAACCAGGTGATGCTGATTGTGACCACATTCCCCTGTCACTGTTAGGCAGGAAAGAGATCCTCACTCCTTTTAAACTGTCAGGGCTGTACCTGTAATAGCTATAGGAAGTCTGCATGAAGGGATATAAATGGGGAGAACCAAGTATTTAAGGATTTCATACAGAAAAGGGAGCAGTGTCTCACATGTGCAAGGGGGTGGGCTTACTGTTCCTATTCAACACATTAGGAGCAGTGCGGGGAAGAGTAGGAGATTCTCTGGTTGTTTTCCAAGCAGCATATATGCAACATAGAAACTAAATTTATCTTTACCTCCATATCCAGGAGAGAAGTATCATGGCTCGTGTCTTCCCTTAGCTTATGACTCAATGTCACTATCATCAAAGCATGCAGGAAAAGAAATGACCATGAACACCTTACAATACATGAAAACATTGAAGCGATGGCTTAATTCTCCCTGCCCTTCTTTGGTTTTGAGTTTTTGCGATTCAGTTTTTGAAGTTTTCTTTCTGTCTGGAAACCTATTCATGTGATTCTAAAAGGTGGGGTTTTGAGAGAACATCCTGTATTGCAAAATTCATGGTAAAGCTGTTGAGATGCTGCAACATTTCCAGACTTGTTCTTTGGCTTTCAGAGTAAAGTAGCAGAAATAGCATGCGCTTCCATCACTCGCACAGTGACATGTTAAGAAAAAGTTTCATAATTTAAGATGTTTGGTTGGTTTATCTGGTAGAGTTGCCTTGTTTCAAAATTGAGTTTGGAAACAAAACAGAAATTTAGCTTGACATTTACGTTTATTCCTTCTAGCATGCTGATGACCCTGATACCTGAATACACAAGGCTGTGACTCATTCAGCCATCAAGGAAGCTTGCTTTAAGACTCTGTACATGTATTCTGCTAAACTTGGCAGGGACACTTCAAGATGTCAGAGCATTGAATGACATGTAAAAATGTCACATAATCTGTGAGGAGAAATATATCAATTCTAACTAGATGACCCTCAATTCTAAGTCTCTGTAGTATTCTATTGTCAATCATGGATCAAATATTTGTCTATGAATAAAAGAAAACTGGTAATTTAACTAAGTTGGAAACAGCTAAGTATCTGCAGCAGTTGAGTACAGTATTTAGAATTTAGATAAGAATCCAGGTTGGAATAACAAAGAGGTATTCATATTAAAAACCATTTTGATGGGATCATCTGCTCTTTTCCTTCAGAATGGCTTATACTTCATTCCTGGTTTTCTAAGCATGTACTATCATAATGCATGGACCCAGATTATTTTTAAGGTGGTATATTTGAGTGATGCAGCTGGCATCTAGATAATATAAATGATTCCAATGCATGAAGGCTTACATACAGTAAACATCTACTTTAATTCTCTTGAGCCTGCTCTTTTCTTTCCACTAGAAATTAACACTTCAGTGTGCACCAAATAATGGTGTCAAAAATAAAGCACATGGATAGTTTGAAAAGTTCCTTAAAGCCCTTATAATATCCAGAAGAATTGTTTTCCTATATCAGATTTTTTGACTAGAAATGCCAATATTTGTATTGATATCCCTTTAATAAAAACTAATGACTCCAAGAGTGGGTTTTTTTAGGTGTACGGTTAACTTTTAAATTACTTACTGTGGATCTTTAATTCTTTTGAGGTCTTCACTGTTTTTCACTGAATCTTTATGAAAGTCTTTAACAGAGCTGATAAAGCCAGCTGGTGGAAATGGCTGAGTTGTTACAGGTAAAAATAATTTTTTTGCATTTGTCTGTGTTCTATTTTCTGCAGTTCAGTCCTGGTCCAGGACTAGGAAAACATTATTATAAATGTCAGTAACTATTAATTAGACTAGATGGCATAGTAATGGTGTATTGAATATGTGCAGAAAACCGCACTTGCCCAAACTGGAAAGTTACTGTCCTCATTTTCTGAAAAGTCAAATCCGAAAGACCAAAAGCAAAGAGTTGGATAATTTTGAAAACTGAACAAATCTGAAGTGATAGTGAGCTTACAGTAAATGAAGGTGAGATAGCTCTTGTAAATAATTTGTAGTGAATGAGTCACTCAGTTCCGTTACCAAGGAAATGAAATGAGGATATCTGTAAAGGGAAGCAAGGAGGAAGACACTGCAACTGGGACAACTGTTACCATCACATAAGTCTACCTGGTATGGTTATCACCAGTGTGAAACCTTGTGGAGGCATGTTTTTTAGAAAATATTTTCTAGATGTCACTGATGTTTTGTGCTGTTGATATGGTATCCTGGTGATATGATATCCTTTGTGTGATTCCACCAGATGGGCCATGTGTTCTACCATAGTTATAGATGGGGATAAACTGGCCCATCTATTAGAATATATAATTAATTTCCATTTTAAAAATATTTTAATACATAGTAGAAGGCTTCCAGAATTCTCAGAATAATTTCCAAAGCAAGCACATGATTCACTTACCTGCTCCCTTGTTGACTAACAATAATGAAAAACTGAAAACTTTTGTTTCATATATGCCAAATCCCTTCTTTTCCTGCACGATGGGGCACATCATAGAAATTTTGGTAAGCTTCTTGGAAGTACATTTGTGCAAAGCTTACGGACCATTCCCATTCTTTACTCACTTCATTTATTAGTGAAGGGTAGATAATCTGTTACAAATCCAGGGCCTAAGATGACTTTGTGGTGTCCAAATCCCCACAGGCAGAAAACAGACAATAGCTACATGCAGCTGAATCAAGCATCCAAACTGGCACATGGATGGAAAATAAATTTGATCTGAATTTTGAAATTCAGTTAAAAATCTGCCCGAGTTGCAAGGTCCTAGTAAGATATATCATGACCACCACATAATTATCAAAAATTCAAGCAAGGTTATAATCAAGGGACAGTCTTCAGTGTGACATGAGACGAAGTTTTAATGTCATTTTATTTCCTGCCCCTTCCCTGCTTCTGAGTGAGTGAGTCTTCCTGAACTAGACTGGCAAAGCTCTCAGCTTTGGAGCCTTCCCTGTGCTCTGGTATTAGGTATTTTTTTGTGCTTGGGACATGAGAAGAGTCACTTAGGTATCATCATCTGTTTCTCATAACAAGATAGTGAAGAGATTCAACGGAAGTTGTGAGTTTGAGAGATGTGGGAGAGAACACCTTCTGGACACTATTTCTGAACCAAAGCCGTTTCATCTTGCTTTTGTTTTAAAGGACAGAACATATAATCAGCAAGGTTTTTATCTATTATTTTTATGGCAGAAACTTCCTAATCCTTCCCAGCACCCTTCTGTGGGAGAACAAAGGGAGAGTATGCATGAGAATACAGTCAGTCAGAAAGGAACGCTAAGGCAAGCTAGATAATGGTGAAACTGATGTCTGAACCACCCTTGATAATGTTATCAGGTTAAAAGGAAAGATAGAAGTCACCTTTACAAGCTCTTCCTGAATGCGTAATCTGCAATGGAAAGAAAAAAGTGAGCAGGCTGTTCAAGACAAGCAAGGTTTGAGCCAGAACTCGATTAGATTTTGCTGCATAATGTATTTTGTGTAATTTGTTGCTTTCAAGGTGTTGGATTTACTGTCTTAAATTAATCCTTCAGCTGACACCACTAAAGCAAGGGAGCTGTGCTGGCAATGAGTGAGGCCAACTGACTGGTAGTGTTATAGCTAGAGTTAGAGCCGGAGTAAGACTATGGATCCAAACAACCAGAGGCTTTGGGGTTGTTTAAAATGTGAACCTCAGCTTTGAATACAAACAAGAAATCATGATTGAAATAGACTCATCTTGCGTTATATTAGTACTTGGGGAGAAGGGCTTCAGAGTTCTTGAAATAATTTATTGAAAATAATATTTAGTATGAATATAAACATTTTAAGAATTCAATAATTATATACTTATATTTACCATAAACATATTTAATCAACTGACATACTACATATTTTTAAAAACCCGATAATTATAAACTTAAAATCAGAACTCTTTGCTGAAAAGAAACAAAAATCAATTTCAATTTCACTGAGTTTTAATCTCCTCTGTAACTGGCAAAGAGAATATATATATCTAGTTCTATGAATGGTAGAGGCCACTACTATTGTAATTTTAAAATTATTTTATTTAAACAAATTGGATTATACATGAAAGATTTTGCCACCCGTAGCAGAGAAGCAAATACATTTTGATTATCACAGCTTGTAGCACTAAACACACAAGCTACCATTAAAAGGTCCCAGTCAGAAAAAGTAAAGATACGTTAACAGACACATTGCTGAAAATTTTATACCAATTTAAATCAGGCATCATGAAGAAAACATCCTGCTCCCAGATGGACAAACTTGGCAAAACAGGAATAATAATTAAAAAAAAAGAGCTGTAACAACAATTTGTATGATGAAGGGAATAAATTGTACCTAAACTAGAAAGTAATAGGCTCTAACCCAGCAAGAATTTAAGCGTATGCTTAATTGTAAACAGGTGAGCAGTTCATCTTTCTTTAGTGAGACAACTGAGAAGTGAAATGCAGTTACGGGGCTGAGACCCAGCATAGACATTGTTGACTAGAGTATTAATCAAGTAAGAAAGCAATAAAAAAGCAATGGTAGGTATGTACATGTTAAATATGTGCGTTTGTGCTATCGTGTTTGACAGATTTGCTTCTTCCCTATGAACTGTGTAACTGAATCATACTGTCACCAGGGAGATGAGCTACAGGTGGGTTTCATAACCCACCTGGCTTTCTTAACTTTAGCTATTTAAGCTATTTATCTAATCTCCCTCTGTAGCCAAGGGGGAAGGAAGAGGTTTCTAGAAGCTGTTTTACCTTTTATCATCCTTTAGAGGTACTGATTTCTCTCTTTTGACTATAAAAGGAGCCCAGGTGACTCAGCTTAAATTAAACTGTATATGTTTAGCTGGTTACACTTAGGTGTAAGGAAGTGTACTAGAGTCTAGTGTTAGAATAAATGAGACAACTATGCACATATCGAACCCTATGAATCTCATTGCGGGAGATGGATATAAGCATCAAGTTCTATTTCTTTTAACTCCAATTGTGCAGAATCTGTCACTAACAGTTTCTAAAAGGTTAGACAGCTCTGCCTCACTATGACGCAAAGCACAAATGAATACAAGCACTAGGTTGCTAGCCTGTATGTTTATTACTATGTGCGGTCCTATTGGCATACGAAATTATTTGTGCTTATAAGATTGTAAAAAAAACGTAAACTTCAGATCAGAGCAATGGTGGATAGATGTGAGACTCAAACCTCTCCTGTCCACAAAGCAGCAGCCTTCACTATGTATCACCTGGCTAAAATGGCTTATACGTTCATTCAAATGCATAGCCACTCATACTATGTGATGTTCACTGGGTCGTGCTAGGGGAATGCCTTTTGCGACACACCTGGAGCCCCACAAATGCTTTGCAGCTTTGGTACTGATCCAATCAAGCACAGAAATAACTGGGAAATGACTCATGCTGAGAGGTGGATGCTTGCTGTTAATCCCAGCTTTTGAAATGTACATGGTTTGTCATCATTTTTCATTGTGGTGAATGTGCGTGTCTGGCCACTTTTGTTTCACAATTGTCTGATGTTTGTCATGGACTCTCTTTTCAGCCATTCACTTTTCACTTGAAAGGACGTAATCAGACAAAAATCCCTTCAAAACCAGTTTCACTGAAGAAAAGACCTAAGCAGGAGAAGCAAATATATGAGGTAGGATGGAGAGGAATGTGTTCTGACCCTGAAACATCTGCTCTTTTAAACGTGATGTTACAAATGTTTAACCACATGTGTCTCTTTCACTCTTAAAAGCTCAGCTTAGGAGGAGGAGATGGGGAGTAAGGGACAAAGAAAATGGGATATTAATTATGTTTCCAGATCATACTGAGCAGTGAGATGCTGCAAAATTATAGATGATACTGGACAAGAAAAGTAATACTGAGTAAGGCTGAAATTATGGGCAAAATGACATGCATTTGGGACAAATGCAAAATTGTGCATCTACAGAAAAACACAAAGAAATATGAATACTAAATGTAAAGCCAGAAAAGAAGTGAAAAAATTGCAGTTTGGAATAGTGTGGCATCACAGGTAGGCACACGCTTGAGTGAATGTCTTCTGTCACTGCACTTTTCTGATATACAACTGAAGCACATGCCGAAGTATTTTATTAAATAGGAATAGTATGTCTACTAAAATAATTGAAGTATAGCATGGATTTAAACTGGTTTCTGAATAAGGGCTTTTGTCATTTAAAAAAAAAAAAAGCCATTGTCATAACAGGCAAGAAAAGCAGAGGCACTCTCTCATGAAGCCTCACAAAGAGGTGTTGACAGGTTCTCTGCCCACAGTTTTTAAGGGCTCTGGCAAGACAATTGTTTTTATTCCAAGTTCTGAATGAACAGAAACAGTTCTGAAGCAGAAATGGGAAACAATAAGATGAAAAGTCTGGCCTAGCTCTCTCAAGTAATCACCTTCAACATTTTTCGGTTGCTTTAGATTGCAACAGAGTGCTACACTACTCCCTATGTGTGTGAAACTGGAGATAAGAGTCTTCATCTGGCAAAATAAAGACTGTGTGAAATCGTCTTGGAACACAGGTAGGTTTTGGAACCATCTTTCAATTAAAATGGATGTAAGAGATGCAAATCTCCATCATAAACCAAGGCAAATGCAAGTTCCTTAAATATCTGAATTGCCTGCAGAGCACTGGTTTGGTTGATACCATACTGGGTACTGTGTGTACACAGAGCAGATGTGAGCTCCCACAAAGAAGTAGTAAGACAAGTGTGCAGAAGCAGGCTAGGAAGGAAGCTTCCCCACCACCTGACCGAGCCCCAATGCGTGGAACTGATGGAAGCTTTGGGGCTGAGTATTAGGATATGAATAACAGCGCTGAGGTGGCTTCCTGTATTCCAGGAAGCAGAACTTTGCCCTATCTTGTAAAGGAATGGAAGGTCACGAAATGTATTTGCACAGTAGGTCTAGAAAAGCATGACTGAAGCCCTGTTGGAATGAAAGCAGTGGCATAACTGCAGTGTACGCAGTCAGGAGGTCCAGGCTCAGCGAAGGGGACAAGGGCAGGCAAGGTGCAGGGTGCATATTTGGGCCAGGAGCAGTAACACTGAAAAGCAGATGATTTACAACTGAAGGGTAATACCATACAGACTAAGGTAGCAGGAATTCAGGGGAAGTTAGGCATATAAAGCGCTCTGTGCGGTCACGGTTGTTTTTCTTCTGGTAAATGCTCTGTCACTGCAATGTCTTCTGCAGTGGAGGAGGGACACAAAGCACCTCACTCCACTGTCACCATTACTCCCTAACTGGAGCAGCCATCATGTGCAGCCATGCTGAATCCAAATTCTTGTGCAAATCCAAAAAATGTAAAAAGCTGCTACCACAGCACATTCAAAGTTCTGTACAAACATCAACTAATTAGCCATCCTAATGTTGCTATGAGACAAGCTGCAGTTTTCAAAGAGATAGGGCAGAGGTGAAGGCATTTACCTGGGTCCCGTAGTAGGTTGGTACATTAAAAGATTAAATCTTCTGAAATTTCAGCTTGCTTTTTAAAATCGGGGTTTTAATTCACTTATAGACACTCTTACCCCAAGAATGTAGATTCCCCACTTCGTGTTTGTAAAGATCCAGGAATAATTTGAAAAGTACCTTGGTTGTTTAGGAGTACAGACAATCAGGGATAGCAATTAGTGGTACAAACCTCTTAAAACAAGAACGCTATTTTGCTGCAGGATGAAAGACAACAGCCAGCTCTCGCCATCACCTAAGATGAATCCCTTGTCCACCACTCTGTAATTGTGACTGCTAATGAAGACTGATACAGCCGTTAGCCAGCATCCCTGAGTGATGTTCCTCACTTGGCTGTTTTTAAGTATTCGTGACTTACTAGGGAGCACAGCTCCTTTTCACCAGGAGGCCCCTCGGCATCTCTCCCGCCATCCCACCTCCCTCCTTGCGATGCTTCCCAGCTTTTCCCCCCCCTGCCTGCCTCCTCTGGGCCAGGCTGCGGCGGGTCCCCCGCCGCAGCCTGGCCCAGAGGAGGCAGGCAGGGGGGGGAAAAGCTGGTGAACACCTCCCCTCGCTTCTTCTCCCCCACCCCCTGCCAGCAGCAGCCGGGATGCCCAGCTGCGCTGCTGCTGCCACCTCCCGGGGCGACGCGCGGCCCCTTTAAGGCGGCGCCGGGGGTGCACTGTCCCTTTAAAAGGCGGCGGGCGGGAGGCGGTGGCCAGCGGGGCCATCGCCTGCCCGCCGGGTTTTCCCCCCCTTTCCTGCCGGCCCGTCGTTCGCAGCCGCCCGTTAAAAAGAGGAGGCAAGATGGCCGAGCTGGGCAGCAAAGGGGTCACCGCCGGGAAGATCGCCAGCAACGTCCAGAAGAAGCTGACCCGAGCGCAGGAGAAGGTAGGGGAGAAGGGGGGGGGGGTGCGTGTGTGTGCGCGCCGCCTCCCCGGGATGCGGGGGGCGATGCGGGTACCGGGGATGACACCCCTGCCCAAAGCAGAGATGGGGCTGGCAGCTGCCTTCTCTGCCTGCGGATTTAGGGCCCTTTTGCACCCCGAGAGTGCGAAATACGGCTGTTGTGAGGGTTTGCCATCCGCCTGCGCGCTGAGGATGAGCAGGAACATGGCATCGGGCTCAGCTGGGAGAGGGGAGGGAGGACAGAGCGCCGCACGTTTGTTTTAAATATGTAGAGATGCTTATTGTTTCGAGCAGGAGGAGACCGTCTTTCTGTGGTATGTAGGTCGTGCTTTATGCGGCAATTTCCAGAGCAGTGTTGTATGTTGCGATAGCGCTAAAAACCTCAGAGACGCTGAGGGAAAGGAGATGGGCACTTGCTTCCTTATCTTCTAAGAACGTAGCACGGTGGTCGCTACTTGCTTTACTGACCTCGAGTTCCAGATTTTGGAATGGTGGTAAGGCAAAAACCGTGCTGTCTTTGAAGATTGTGCCGATGTCTGCTGAGGGAGGGGTGTTTTTTTGAATCCCGGGAGCCCTTTCGCTGCTCTCCACCCACCCCTCTGCCAGCGAAAGGTGCCAGGAATATGCAATAGATACTTTTCATGTTCATCTCTCCGGCATGCTGCATCTGATGCCAGATGCCTGCTCTGTGTAGGGATTATCGGACGTTTTACGCAGGGACATTGATCAGCTGCTTTTATCTCAGACACGCTCGTCTTGGCTTTCAGCGATTCGCTGTGGGATGACATTGACTGAATAAGGACTGGTGCATCTTTCAGGGAAGGAGGGTGATCTGCCCACTGCTGCTCTTGTTCCCTGGGGGTTATCTTTAGCAGCTAGATTTAATCTGGGAGGTTTGGGATTGGACGCAGTGCTGGCCTGAGCCTTGTACCAACCGCTGACAGTTACAAAACACTCCTGGGTCAGGACAGCAGCCCAAACCTGTTGGGCCTAACGTTGCACGTGCTGCTTCCACTGGTTTAAGCTCATTTACTGAGACTAGAAGCGTGCTTGGAACTTGCCTGACTGCTTAGAAAAAAACCCAAGTGAACAGCAGATCCAGTATGGAACTGGCAGCAGCAGCAGCAAGGTCTTGCCTTCACTCCGTTCACGAGAGTGAGCGTGGCCACAGCTGGGGTTTTTCCCCTTGCTGCGGTTCCAGCAGGGGACAGGACAGGGAATCTGTTTCCTGGTATCTGCTCTACCCTGAACTTACCATAGATCCGAAATTCATTCTGTGTTAGCCACCAGATGGCAACCATATTAATAGTTAATATTAAGGTAGGTGGTAAAGGCTGAGCGCCTGGCCTGCTGATGAAGTTATTGTATTTATTGGTGCAACTTGGAGCCAAGCGTGGCCTGCCAGGCCCTTCCCCGGCTTCTTATCTAAAGACACAGAGGTTCTTTTCCTAGGGAGAGAGTTTCCCACAAATTCCTCTCAACTGGTGATCCGATTCACTTCCTTGCTTATTCCCTGATGGTGATTGGGGATGTGGGAACAACAGCAACAATAATAACTGAGAGCTTAGCTGTGTATTGCAGGTAATTTCCACGATCTGAAATCAGTTGTTTGTCTCTTTACACAGGAAAAAGCACAGCTCCTTTTCCCTCTAAGATGAAAAGGAAAACAAAACCCAAAGCACTTGCGTAATAACGCAAATTCTAGGCCCTTCGTCTGTTTTTATCCTAATGCAAATGAAACAACTTTGTTGTCTGGGCTCTCAAAAAAAGAAAAAAATGGCATTGCTTGCTTCATCGTCTGACTGGCCCCTTCATACTGCCACAGCTTCATCTCTAACAATTCTTCTTCCGTGGAGTGTTAGGTGTTTTAGCCTTGTCTCTAAGGGACAGACTTTCACTGAGGCAAGTATGTAAGTGTGAACTTTCAGCTCATGAGAAGAGATACGGCTGAATACGAAGTGAAGAGGAAGGCACCAGTGGTTATGGCACTGTACTGGTGTTAGTCCTGTGGTTTTTTGTTTTAAACTGTGATACGTGATACCACGTGTAGCAGGAAGGGTAAACCACGTGTCTGGAGAGAAGGACCAGGTGTTTTTAAAAAAAAAAAAAAAAAAAGTAAGAAGTGCGCAGAGGTAATCTGGATACACAACAGACCAAGTACTTGAAAATGTATTAGATTTTGGTGAAGCCATGCTGAGTGGGGTTGAACTTTCCTTTTTGAGGTAAGTATAATTTGAGGCTTAAACAAGCTGACAGTGATCCTTTTACGTATCCCCTTTCGATTTGAATCTAGGATAAAAATTCTTCCCTTCAGAGTGGTATCTCCCTTCCAACTTGAGCCCTGAGGCTTTGACTTCAGCAATTTCCTTCATGGTGAATTTAAGCCTTGTGTTAAGCAAAGAATGATGTCTTTTTGTTCAATGCAGAATGTGCACTGAAACACTGTACACATCCTTTTTTCCCCTTCTGAGATGGCTATTATGTAAAGTATGTAAGATATTCCTTCAGAAGTACTGTTTGTTTTGAGCCTTTCAGCAAAACTATTGGCTATTTTTGGAAGACACTTTCTCAATTCCGCAGGAAATATGGGGCAGAATGGTTGACTATACTGTTTGCAAATGGGCTGTGCACCCTTTTAACCTCTCTCTCTCTATTCAAAGGTAGCCTCAGATACAATACTTGGCAATGATTTGCCCATTGTCTAGTGAAATGTATCAAATAAGTCGATGCCTCTGTCTGGAGGAACCCACCTAGCAGAAAGAACCCATGCAACTGTTGCTAGCTCATCCTTTGTAACTAACAATTAGGAGATTTAGGCTGGAAGTGACGCTTTGTTCGTCCTGTAGTTAGCTGAAGGATTTTCAGACCAAGATGTTGAGCTCTGAACTTTTCATAATTCTAAAGCTCTTGAAATGGAGTAAAATTGTAATGCCTCCAATGTCATGGTGTCTTGGAGAGAGTCTAGTGTTTGCAAGCTCTTTTAAACTTTGACAGTAAGGCTTTGACGTTTTTTTCTTTGTCTGTAATCCATCTCAGTTAAATTTTATGTTTCTGCTGTGTGACCAATTTTTATCTTACACTGTTGAATTTTTTAAAAATCTCCCCAATTTCCACAGTTGTTATTTTGCTCGAAGAGTGTCCTATTTCTGGATGTGTCAATCTGCACATGCACAAACATTTCTGCTTTCAACAAATTAAAACACTGTCTCAGTGACTTGATGCAATCCTGGTGTGAAAGTAACTCCTCTGCGAGGTTCCAGGAGGGGTTTGAGTTCAGGGAGCGAATGGATTGGGGTTTTGTTGCTTGACTGACAGCGAAGGTCCTTGTCATAGGATCAAGCTCTTTACTTTCCTCCAGCAGGATAGGCAGAGATTCAGAGTGGAAGGAAGGTATTGGCTGTGCGGGCACCGATTGAGGATTTAAATTGCATACAGATTAATAGGCATGTCTGAAGAGGTGAATTGTAAAGTTGACATTGGAAAGAGAGGTTTTTCTTCCGGAGCTCTTTTGCGTGAAGAGTAGAAAGGGATAAACTTATTTTTTCCCTTTCTAGACTTTGACTGAGCATGGGAAGTTCCTGTCCTATAGGAGTGGTTGTCTCTTGCTTTCTTTTCGTTACAAAGCTGGGCAAAATGAGGATTCTGTGTTCTGTGACATGTATAGGCTGTCATATTTTTTTCACATTTTTACTCTGATGTACCAACAAACCAAGACTTCCCCTTTTCTCCCTCTCTGTCACTAACCAAAGGGGAAGGCTTTATTCCAGGACCTGTCAAAGTTCAGTTTGGACATCCAAGCTCCCTTGCGTTAGGTCGTAGACTCTGCCACTGACTTGCTGCATTGTCATGAGATGTCACTTCTGCTTTCTGTTCTTGGCTTACTTTGTTTATGTCACCGATGTTTACCCACATCTTTGTTTGCAAAGTTTCCCTGATTAAACCTCTGTGAGAGCAAAGTTCTGCTCTCCTCTGGCTGCACAGTCCAAGGAGGCTGGGCTGTATTCCTTATCTCACAGGGCTAGTATGGCCATAGCTGTTGGGGTGCCCAGGCTCGCTGATGCTTATTCCCTGCCTGCTACAGTGCAAGAAAAGACTTATATGCCAGTAAACCAAAGGCTTTGCTAAAGAATTTGCAGCCCAACAAGGAGAAATAATCAAGGACGTTGGCCCTAAAAAGGAAGGTGAAGGACTGCTTTTGGCAGGCCACTGTGACTTGATGTTCTGATGCTTTTTCCAATTAATTTGTCTCATGTAACAATTGTAGCAGCACAGGCTGTGACCAGAGAGGATCTTTTCATTTCCTAGAACCTGAGGCTTTGTTTCTTTCCCCTTGTAATCCCTTGGCGGCCATGAGGAGGTTGTGGTTTGGGTGGAACAGGGTTTGCAGAAGGCATGGCTTGCATTTTGAGTTTGCCCTGATAAGACTTTTTTTTCCCCCTGATAAGACATGCTCCACCTAGTGGAGCATGGCAGTTGAGAACACCTAGAATGAAATCTCAGCCCTGTTGAAGCAGGTGGGAGTCTATACCAATGAGCAACACCCAAGAACCTTAAACCAAATTTAAATACAGCTGTCTGCAGGATTCAGCTGTCAGAGGCTGCCTGATCTGTAGAACCTCTGCAGATGGGGAGGGTGGCTTTATATAAAAGTGGTAGATGCAGAAAGCTCTGTTATTGAGAAGGAAGTATCACATCTACCTACTTGGGAGGAGGGAGGTGCCTTATTGGTTTTCCTTCAGGATCCTTCTGTCCCTTCAAAGCTTCTACGTTTTTTGCTTGGTTTTGTCACTGAACCGTCCTACCCTGTGCAATCTGCCTTGTTGTGCCAGTGAAGTACAAAAAGCGTGAAAAGCTATTACAGTTGTTCTCTGGGATGAAACTTCCTTTCCCCCCCCTCCCCCGGAGAACTGCCAGAACACAAGGAAAGGGCTTCTTACTTTGTATCTGTTAGCTTGCTTTCTTAAGAAGGCAGGGCTTAGGTGGCAGGTAGAGTCTCAAAGGTACTTTGTCCCTAAAGAAAGGTTGCTGGAAAACAGGGGCTGGATAGAGGAGGGAGGTCTGAATTAATGCCCCTAACGGACAGATGATTCCAGTATGAGCTCAGACTGTATTACTGGGTATCAGATAATCTGCATGGGGCAGGGAGGAGGTGAA
Organism: Burhinus oedicnemus; assembly: GCA_008921705.1. Taxonomy (NCBI): domain Eukaryota; kingdom Metazoa; phylum Chordata; class Aves; order Charadriiformes; family Burhinidae; genus Burhinus; species Burhinus oedicnemus. The sequence goes on from VFFE01006300.1 coordinate 201,329, forward strand.
ATAGGAAACCGGGCTCCACATGTTTCCTTGCCCATGGAATGGTTTGATTGACAGGGCGCTTACAGTGCCCTGCTGAAGGTGCCCCTCTGTCTGGGTGTTGGCGACAGGTTTCTTTTAAGAAGCAGAATCTCATGGATGGATGAATTTTCTGATTGGAAAAGGCCCAGACCTGTTCCTGGTCACCATATCTTCCCTGTAAGTTTGAGTCTTACAGCCAGTCCTCTTCAGTGCAGTTCTTGTGAGATCAGGCCTATAGAGTAGGATCTGTAATGATCTCTTTTCAGTGAAGACTTTTGGTGAGGCTTTAGGCAGGACAGAGTTAGTGTTACAGAACTCATCTGTTGGGAGGAGTGCCATCAGACCTGTTTATCCTCTCCCTCCATCACGCATGCTGATTGTTAAACAAGGTTCTGTGTTTCCAGGCACTAATGTTTTTTTGCAACAGCACAAATGCTCTTGGCACGCGAGTAGCAAATGGCATGGCTAGCTAAGCCATTGAGGAAGGCTGTGTGCAGCCTGAGGTGTTCAGCATCTAGCCGGACTGGGGTCTTTGGGAATAATGCAAGCTTTCCTTTGTTCCTGACTCTTTGGACAGAGACACAAGACCCTGTTGCTTGGGACCAAATGTGTCATAAAGCTCTGGTTCTAGAAATTTTGGGAGTGACAAGAGGGTATCTTAAATTGACAGGTATTAGAGTGGCTATTTTTTTCCCACTGTTATGACAGTGACCAGACACCTGAGCTGCCCGCCGTGCAAGTTCTGCAACTTTGCAAGGATCGTCTTACAGTCCTGGCTGTCTACCTGTACGTGCGGGGATCAGACTCTCTTCCCAGAAGTGCTGTAATGGCAACTTGACGTTATCACGAAGATAGGCTCGATTTGCCCAAGCAGAACAGACTTTTAGCCCTGTTTTCTTCAACTTGCCAAAGCTCAGCATGCAGGGCTCCCTAAGTGGGCTGGCAAAGCCAGGGTGTGCAGACCAGCTGCTGCTGCTGGGGGATAAGGCTGTATTAATGTTGACCAGGAGACTGTGCATTCTCCGCCCCAGAGCAATGAGATGGGAACAAATATGAAATATGAATAATGCTTCCTCTGAGAGCTGCTGGCAGGTAGAATAGAGCATCAAGGTCCATTTTGACGTCAGCCGGTGTTTTCGCCTTCTCCTGAGGGACTGTGTATTTGCTTTTTTCCAACACCTGCAATATTGAATGCATGAGTGCCAGCAAACCTGTACCATTCTGACAGTCATACTGCTGAGCTAAAAGGGGGCATTTCTCACAGGAAGGTGTTGGAAGAGAGAAGAAAGTCATTTACATTGTCTTGCTGGTTGAAATCAATTTAAAAAATGGTATTAGTTGACTATTTAATGCTGTCGGAACAGGAGTGAGGAACCTCTGCAGAATCGCCTGAGCTGTTGGCAGCGGTGCAAAGGATGACTAAATTTGGCAGGTGTTTTTTCAGCAGGTGCATGCAAGTGACCGATGGACCTCAGACAGTTCAGGTTTCCTTTGGAACATCTCCTGGCTTTCCTAGCCTCTGAAGCTTCTTGATCTTCACAAAGCTGGCAAGCACTGCAGGATAGGCCCTGTCCCTCATTCCTAGAGAAAAATTGGAAGTAGCTAATGATTAGCAGAAAATAGGATTAATGAATCTTTTTTGTTTGTTTGTTTTAGGTTACATTTTTATTAAGCCAGCTTGCTTGCACAGTTTTGTTTGTTAGCTGCTACTCAGCAAGTACCTCTCTTTAGATTTGTAGTTCTGTGGTCTGAAGGAACATTCCCTGGTAAATGGGAATAGAAACTGTCCAACTGAATAGGTGGTACAGTTGTTTAATTAATCTGCCCCTCCCCCCCCCTTTTTTTTTTCCCTAAATTTCTCCTTGATTATGTTGGGAGCTTGCATTCAGGAAGAGTTTGGATGCTAGTTGTATTTTGAAGAAGACTTGGAAGCCAGAGCCCAGCCAGACCTAGACAAGAGGCCTCAGAATCACCATGAAGCAGCTTTATGAGATGAGGAATAGGGGCTGTGTTGGCTCAGACCTCTGCAGGTATGCATGTATAACACAGATTTTTCTACTGTTTAGGCTGTGCTGGAGTAAACTTCACTCAGATCTGTGGCTGGCAGGTTAAAGTTTTTGAAAGTCAGCATTTCCGGAGCGGTGCAGTTAGAAGAGTCATAGAAGCCAGACAGTGTTGCCTTTCTTTTTGTCTCTTTCTTTAGAAGAAAGGAGAAGTCTGGGTGGCAGTTTGTTCTTAATATAGGCTGCCAGGCAGGATGGAGAGTGCAAACTTTACCAATAAGGAGGAAAACAGTACTTCAGAACAACTAATCCCTGTGTGAAAACCATGGGCCACACTTAATGTCTTGATGATACACAGGTATCGAAGTCTGAAGTACTGTCCTCTCTGCAAGGATTTGACATGCAGATTCAGAAAGCTGGTAACCTGTTCTGAAATGATTTATTTTTTGGTAATTCTTCATTGATCATGTTTGATTTGCGTATTTTAAGGAGGTTTAGAACTTTTTGTTAAACTTGCTTTAAGAGCCATGCTAGTTTCTCAGTTCTTTTCAAAGTTACCTTTTCAGGAGGGAGATTAGAGGCTGATATAGCTGAGTACAAATATTTTTCACTGGGCAGTTGCTAACACTCTGCTTTGAAACTATGTTAGATAGAACTGCAATGCTTGTTTGCCAGCAGGGACGGAAGGGGAACTTCAATTGTACAGTAACTACAGTGTTTGAGAACACGGCTAAAAGTGTTTATGCTTTTCTTTTTTCTTTTTTTTTTTTTTTTTTCCCTTCTTCTTTGGGCTACTTGGCTTGATTGCACATTTTATCAGGCCAGAAACAATAATGCATGATTTAACCAACTCAGCTCTGAGTTGGTTGGTATTCGCAGAGTGAATAAGCAGTTATCTCCCATTGGATTTGTTTGGAATGGCACCAGTGACAGACGTGAACATATACCGAATAAGGTATAAAGAGTGACTTTTGAAGAAAATGTAGCTCTCTGAATCTTTTTCCTTAACAGAAATGCTGATCCTGTAGCTCTCTAGTACCGTTGTAGGTAATGTTACCCATTCCTGTAAGTTATAGTAAGTCTTTTGATCCTACCAGCTCCAGGAGTTTGAGTGTGGAAGGACCAACCTTATTTCCATTCCTACTTCCTCAGCCATTGTGGGGAAAAAAGGGCAAAAACTTGAGGGGAAAAGATAGTATCTTTAAAAAATGCAGGGAATTCCTTTCCTGAAATTTGAATGTTCAGCTCATTAATATTGAATTTTCAGGCAGTTGAGCAGTGTCTTGAGGAGATACTTTCTTTCCCCTCCATCTGCGTGTGGAATATGACCCCTCTGGTCCAAATGTTGATTCTGACACAAGAGGCCAAAAAGAAGATTGAGCTGTTGTGGCAGGGGACAGTATGTTTCAAAGGTTGCTTTGAAAATATATTTCAGAAAAATTCTGGTGAGAGGGATGACAGATTCTATGAGAGAAACAGTGCTCAGGAAAAGTTTAAATTTATTCAGATGAAGAAATATACTTGGGTTTTGTGTTGAGAAGCTCCTTAAGGTATAGGTTCCTCAGCAGAAGAGTGAAATGACAATTATTCTATGTATTGAAAGAATGTACCCACTCTGATAATGTTTCCCTCGTCATGCATACAAGACAGTATGATTATTTGTTGGTATCTGCAGACCAAAAAAGGCCATTCCCTATCCTGAAACAATTCCAATGTAAATATTGGACAGTCTCAGATAATTAAGATACTTCTGGTTTGTTTCAGTGAAATTCTATATTCCAGAACACTTAACAGTGATTTCAGATATTTTTGCAGAGTTTTGGTAAGGATGGTTTTGTAGGCAAGGGTGCAAGGGTGGTTTTGAACAACAAAAATTTTATGAAAATACATAAGCTGAAGAAATTGGAAAAAGAGGTTGGCTTTGTTTGCTGAGGAACAGCAGCTGTATGTGCAGGGCTGGGAGGGGAGGGTTCGGAGACTCTGGTGTGGTGGTGGGGTGTCAGAGAAAGTCAGAGGCGTGACGTGATCAGTTGATTGTAGAGCCCTGTAGTGGTACGCTACATCCAATTGCTCATGGTCTGGGACTTGTCTGTTAATGGGTAGTTGCTAGACTGGAACTTTTTGCCATGCTGGAGGCTTTTGCTCTCTTTATTCCCTGACCCTCAGTGAACATAAATAATTTAAGAAGGAAGTGTATGTTATCAGGGCTGGATGCCCTTAGGGTGAGGCTGTGGGTACAGTAGGTCGGAAGAGCTGTGTTACTGTGCTGGATGAAGGTGATTGACTTAGAACTGGGGTAGTTTTAGCTGGAATGTCTTCTAAGCTGTCAGTCCTAAGTCTTCAATTGAGGCCGTAATTTTTGAGGAGGCTCTTTGGGGAGTGCATTGTGGTGCTTTTCCTCTCCAAAAACCGTGTGACCCAGATTCTCAGCAAGTACTCTGGCAAAGAAGCCGGTGGGCTTATACCCATGCACAGCAGGAGAACTTGGCCCATCAAGCCCAGTTCTCAAATTTGCTGCTACTCATCCTTCAGCTCTTCTGAAGTAGGGGCAGTCCTCTCAGGTGGAAAGGAAAAAGAGCTGTTCAAAAGCTGCCTGGGAAGAAGCAACAAGAACTGATCTTCTGTGTTGCTCCATGTGTTCCCACTTTGATGGGACAAGCCACACTCTTGTAACCCAACCTGGCCATGGAGGACACCATTCCTAAATCTTTCCCCCATGTCTGATCCCTTGTGGCTATCGCTGTCTGGCTCAGGGTTTCCCAACAGCTGATCCAAATGTCAGTGTCTTTCCCTTCGCCCCATCATGCATGTTACGTTTTCCAGATCTGTCCTGGATTTGAGAAATTCCCATCCTTGTTTCAGCAAGGTGGTCGTGAACCCGTACAGGAGCTTTCATAGCCTCTTAAGGGCACTGCGTGCAGCTTGTCCCTTCTGGAGTCCCTCTCTCACATCGGTCTGCCTTTAAGAGCTCCTCTGCCTCTCTCCCTCCTAGCACACACCTGCTCCTTTATCTCTTTCTGCAGCTCAGGCATGACCCCAAATGCCTTTTATGTTTTGTCCCGATTTGGTTGCTTCATTTTGCATTAGGGTCTGCATAAAAATAAAAATACTTCTTGCAAATGTATCAGCACTTAAAATGAGAGTTGCAGGGGAGGAGGTGGAGGACTTGAGAAGGGGGATTTGTGCAAACAGCACTATTTATACTATGTATTCCTCTTACTAGTGTTACTGTTGGCTATAGATAGGGTTTAATTAAGCTATGTTAAATGCCTACCCAAGTAATAGATGTTGATGTTGCTGAAGTCCTGTTGCCTGGAATGTCACATTGATACCAGCTGAATTAAGTGATGCCATTTGGCCTTATTAACTACAGAGCTGTGATGTAGCTACTGTCCAGCTCCACAGTTGTGCCCACTTTTTTTAGTCTCTGATTTGGTATCTGCTTAAGGGCCAGGGCAGACAGAAAGTAGGGTGGAAATTTACCTGCTTTCTTGGAGACTGTGTGATGTTTCCTGCTTCTTTGTTTTCAGGGTATTGATAGGTATATATTCTCCCCAGTCTCTGGTTTGCTGAAAAGCGGGAACTCTGGGGAACTCAATGTTTTTACCTGCTTGCTTTGAATAAGAGCAAACCAAGTGGGGAAAAAAAAAATTGCCCAGAAGGTTATGAATTAGGCATACAACTGCATATGGCCAAGATGGCTTGGTTGCACAAGCACACCTAACAGCTGTGTGTTCAGTGGTCTGTCTCTTGGGCAGTTATCCGGTAGGCTGGTAGACATGTGCGGCCCGTGCACCCCAAACTCTACAAACCAAGCCTTGAATGGTCAAGATGACCCTAATAGAGCCTATGTGTCTTCTGGTGAAGCTGTGAGTTTTCAGCACCTTGGGGTATCAGGCCACCTGACTAAAGTGTCAAGGTTGAAGCATTCAAAGTCTGAAAATTCTGGCTTAAGCTCTTAAGATTCTTAATCTCCCACACTTCTTGAGGTAGGTGCCTGCTTCTGTCTCTGGATTTGTTCTGGTGGAAGAAGTCACCACTTCCGAATGGTTATCCCACTGCCCTGTTTCCTGCTCTGCGCACCTGCTGCTGGAGCACTTTATGTAAGTCTCCATCCGCTTGCTGCTAGATAAAATCTTGTCTTTGTCAGATCAACGGTTTGAACTGACCCAGCTACCCAGACTGGGGCAGCAGTTTCACATTGCTCTTAAACCACGTTGGCCACTGAGATGTGTCGTCTCCAGCTGCTTTTTTTGGTCCTCCTTTCTACATGCTGCTGCCCCATTACCATCCCTCTGATTGTGCTGCTTTAGCTGTTTTTCTTTCAAGCCTGTCTTCACAAATCAGTGAATTTGATAATAAGTTCTGGATGGGGGCACTAGAGGGGCGGCAACAAGCACAGGGACAGGGCAAAGACTAGCAATCCAGGGTGCTCAAGAGAGGATCTGCCCTGAGGTAAGGGTAGAGTGGAAGTAAGGCCAAGTTTGACCTGATGCAAGTATGGCTGAATAAGCAGGACCGTGGGACAGTGGGGTGCTACCTGAGCTGGGGCGGTGGCCTCTTTCGCAGCTGAGCTCAACTAAACCTCTAGCTGGCACCTGACTTCTTAATTTTACATTCTCTTTCCTTTATATTCTGATTGTCTGAAACCCTCGACTGAAGGATATAAAATAGATGAGGACAAAATTGAAAGTGAAGTCCAAATGACATTTGCTAGGGTTTGTTTTTATTCTCAGAAGCTTGGGTGGTGAAAAAGCAGGACGTTTCCATGTTCTTCTTAAAGATCAATAGGGGCCTGAAGAGTAAAGGGTAGGACAGGGAGATACTTATGCTTTCTTTTTAGCTGCTAAAATCTGTCAAGCAAAGGAAAAGATAAATAAATAAAAACCAATATGTTTTCCTAATAAAGTTTCATAAAGCAAGGCAAACTCATGCATTTGTAGAAGGGGAAAAAAAAAGTCCACTTAACACCGTGAGTTAGACCTGGAGGGAAGATGATGTATCAGTCGAATGTTTGGGGGTGGGTGAGGGGGAGGGAACATAGATATACGTAAGGAGGAAAAAAAGCAAGAAGTAATTCTTGTTTCAGTTTCTTGTATACTGTTGGTTATAGTTGAGAACCAACCCTTGAATTTATGCCAGGGTACAAGCTTAGTGCATGGGTTGTACCTATCGTACAGGGCAGGCATAATGCAAAATTACCTGAACAAATGAGAGAGGTATAGGTGTAACATAACAAGACTGAATCAGCTAATGCAGCAGGAGCTTTTAAGAGGAACCTGGTTTTGAAGGTGCTTGGATGGCCTAGGGGTAGACAGACACTGAACTGCATGCAAGTACGTAAGCATAGCACAATGTGACTGCAGAGACCAAACTATGATGTCATGTCAGTGAGAAGAGAAATTGCTTTTCTATACTGTCTGTCACAGCGCCACTCCTGCTGTATCGTGACTTAATTTAGACTTGAATGATGCTAGAAGCTAAACTGCAAAAACTGTGGGTGGGAGGGAGAGGGACAAACAATCTAAAAGTGTGGAAGAGAGTCAAGGGGCTAAAATCTTCATATAAAAAATCCTGGAACGTCAGGGTTTGAGTCAGTGCTATATGCACATTGGGGCCCCCAGCCAGTTCACCAGCTCAAGACTTGTCCCTCTTCTAAGTACCCGCTGTGGGAGAGGAGACGGTTGGTTTGAGCCTGTGGTTACGTACTTTAGAGAACCGTTCTGCTTAACTGATTTGCTGTGTGCAAAGGTGGTGAGAGATAATGCTTGCAAAACATCTGGAGAACTGAGGATTTATTTGTGTGGTTTTGTAAACATGCTGTAGAATTGCCTTGAGGAAAATAGCTTTTGCATCCTGGAGATGTGCTGTGTATGTTGCTGAACTGCCAGTATGGCTCTTTTCTTGTGGAAAGCAGTCTTTCTAAAAGCTGATATTAGAAATATAGAAGGTGCATTAATTTTCTCTTGCAACAACGAATACAGATTCTTAAGCTAGATCTTTGCTTCTACTCGGATTTCAGTTTTGATCAAACAACTAATATTCACCTATTTCCACAGCTGGCTTTTTTTGTTGCTGTGGCGTTGGGCCAGTCTTCCACTTGTACTGACCTTTTTGTTGTTGTGAGAGCAGTTTTGAAGACATCCGTGCTACATCTTGGTCATTTCTGAAAGGCACTTGAGGGATTTTTATCTGTATTTAAGTAACCACAACCCTTATGTTAGTGCCCTGCCTTAACAAGTAAGGCTCTCCTATCGTCTCCATTTCATTTTGTTTCATTTTGTTTTTAATGTAAGTGGCAGCAAAAATCAGTTGTTACTGTCAAATGAAAAAACTTTGTCTGTAGCCTTGATTGCCAGACTCCTGACTGAATTCATGGTAAATCTCAGAGCTCGGGCTGGCAGGCGTGGGTGAAAAAGCTCCCCCCTCCCAGCCCGTTCATGCGCATGGTAAGCTGACTGTGACTTACTGCACGTAAAGGGGAATGAGGAGTGAGGCTATGGCTGCACAGATTAATGAAATCTAACTGCTTCTCTTTCTGGGGCAAAAGAGAAAACAAAATGATGTTGCAGTTCCTTGCCACCTTAATTTAATTTCATGATATTTGACGGGTGCTAACAGCAGCTTTCCTTTTCTGCTGGCTCACGTTGCAGCTCTGTGGTTTCTCCTGCAATGGGTGCCAAAGCCTCTTTTTCAGTTCCGACTCAAAGGTGAGTGCTACCAGGGAGTGGTTAATGCTCAAAAAAGCGGTCTGTTGTGACGGTAAAGAGTCTGAGAGGCTTCTCCTTCAGTATCCCAATTTCTTCACTATCCCAATGTACCGACTTCAACCACTGCGGTACAGTGTGGATGCCAGTGACCTGAACAACTTACCAGGGAAGGAGGAGAAAATGGTGCTGCTAGCAGTTCTCAAGATGATTTTCTTCCACATGGGGATAAATGATTCATCCAAAGTCACTCTTAAATTAGGTGAGAAGATGCCCAGGGTGGTTGGGGGAGGGAACACTCTGATTCAGGACTGCAGTAAGTTGCTATCTAGCCAGGTATGCCTTGGTATGCCAGGAAACTCTTTCAGCAAAAGTGCCCTTTCTGCAGTGCTCGTGTCCTATTCTGGGGAGCTGACTCCATAAATGGACTATTTGGAGGCTCCGGAGTGTAATATTCCCAATTACATTACCTGCAGGGTCACCGTGCCCTCTAATGCAGCTTGCAGCCAGAGAATGGCTTTGTCCTGTCATAGTTATATGCTTAAAGAGCATTACTCTGATTATCCAGGAGGGTGGATTAATGGGAGTTGATGGATAATTGGAGGAAGGGAGAGGTGCTTGGGAGGTGAATTTGAATTGACAGGCTTGTTATGCAGAACAGTGCAGTCTGCTTGTGAAAAAGTAAACCAAAGAAACAGGTCTGGGAGAACTGTCCTGCCTTGAAGAGCTTGAGAAGGCAGATAGCAAGGTGCTTGCGTGGGAAGTTGGGTCATGAAAATTGTCACTAGTGACTTGTGGTTGTATTTGAGATACTCAGTAAAGTCTTCTGGAATAAAATGTGGAAAAAATAAAAGATCCTTCTGTCCCTCCAGATCTTGGAATTGCTCTAAAACCTCTGTGTTTTCTAGTTTCAGCCCTCTCCCATGGTGTAAGAGGAGCAGAGTCCTACCCAGTGGGATCATAAATGGGAGTCAGATGTTGCACAGCAGCCATGAGTGGGCAGGGTTGGTGAGGAGTTGCCCATCTCTGGGGTGGACAGAGGAGGCCGTGTGGTGGAAGGGAATGAAGGAATGACCTGGCCATCAGGAAACCTTTTGACGTCCAGTGGCTGAGAGCAGCTGTGTGTTGGGAGTTGTACAAGCCGTTTGATGAGGAAGGGAATGGAAGTGTTGTTCTGGTCACAGGAGAAGATCTGATTGTGTGGAAGGAACAAATGTGTTTTAAGGAGCTCAACAGGAACAGGATCCAACTGCACTCTGGGTGATGAAGAATGGGAGAGACCGAGGGCTGGAGTGGGGCTTCCAGAAGAAGGAGGAAATGAGACTTTCTGCAGGGGAAGCGACACTAGTGCCAGTTCTTAACTAAAAACTGCTACTTTAGAAGGACAGGAAAGAAATGGATTGTCAAAGAAACCCCTAGAGAGTGATGGTCTGCCTTGTCTTTCTGGAGTATGTGTTTGTAGGGACTGAGTCCTACCCTTGAACAGGCTCTTAACACCGCTGCTGACCTTGGCAGGGCTGCATGTGTGATGCTCACTGTGCCTGTCCTCAAAGCCCTGGAGATACAGATACGTGTGCCCCCTGGTCCAGCGAAGTAACGGTAACACAAGTTGGTTTCCTGGAGGAGTTAAAGTTTCACCATCATGAATGGGGCTGTGAATGAAAACCAGGATGGGACAGTGGAGTGGCAGGCCTTGGAAATAAAGTCCTTCTTGAGAGGCTGCAGCACCTGCCTGCCAACCTCCAGTGATGGGCAGCGGGAGGCAAAGGGACAGCTGATGGCTCTGTTGAGGGAGGCACCCTGCAGCACATTCTTCAAGCTTGGGGATGGCACAGGTCCGAAGCCAGTCATGCTGTAGATATGAGAGGGTATCAAAAGCATTGATGGATATTTTTAGCCAGAATGCGCAGGGGCAAGGGTTGAAGGGTACAGAAAAAATTAACTATTCATGGGTTTTCAGTCTCCTGATGCTGAGGAACCAGGTGTCCTCTTCAAGGGATGACTAATTCCTTGTTTCATGGAGTGGAGAACAGAAAGCAAAGCATTTTTTTTCCTCATCAGATGAAACAAGTACTTGTTTTTAGAAGTGAATTTGTTGTGCTTGGAATCTGCTGCCTTCAGGGCTTCCTTCTGTGTTCCCCCTTGAGTGGATCTGTGGCACTAAGACATGTCTTTTTAATGTAAACCTCAGCTCCCTCGCACATTATAAAATCAGACTTGACTGATGTCCCTTTCTCTTTAAATAATAATAATAAAAAAAAAAAAAGTTGGAGGCGGGAGAGCCCTGTTCAGGCAGAGTTTATTGTTCAATTGCTCTGGTTTGTTATTGTAGGGTTGCTTATCAGAGCTGGGCTGTGACTATTTATCTAAGCCCTTCCTGTTCTTTTCCTATTCTCCACCCCTTCCCTCTTCCCCCCTCCGCCCCCCCACCCCACCCACCCAAGGTCTTTTCTGTGGTGAAGCAGCTGGGGAAGATATAGGAATAGGAAACCTGGGGTCTGAAAGATGTGTAGACTCTTGTGCCATGCTTATGTGCACGCTCATAAAGAGTCTCTGGATGATGAAGACTGAAAAATGGAAAAGGGTGTATGTGGCAAGAAAACAAATTCTTCCTTCATTTCTTCCCCCCCGCTGCCACCTTCCTTAATTTTCTGCCTGTAGTAACCCTCTGATGATATTTTCAATCACAGAATATTGTCCCCAGTGGTAATGCTAGCTCTTCTACTAACCTTATGCACATGTACCAACCTGGATAAATTTTTAGTGCGTTATCCTGAAGCCGTGGCCAGGATATACAGGGATGTTAACAAGTGGCTGGAAACTTGAGGAAATGTATGAAAACAGAATCTGGTTTTGTGGTGACAGGCTGAGAGATGAAAATTCATGTATAATGCTTTCTGCTGCTTTTGCTGTCTGGCTGAACTACTTCCTTACTAAAATTCCTTGATCTGCTTTCTGTTTGTTGCAATCGTTCTCTCTAGTGTTTCTTCTAGCTGTCAGTCAGGGGTGGCTTGTATTGATTTTGCCGTTTGTGTAAAGGAAAAAAAGGGTGCAAGTTGGGATATCCTCTGCTGAAGTCAGCTGTGGCTGCTCTGGGAGAGTCTTGCAGCGGGGAGTAGAAGAGGAGATGATGTGAGGTCAGTCAGTTCCCATGTTCTTGTGCTTTGTCTGTGAGGCATTCTGGACCAATGCAACTCATTTCTTTGGGCTTCAGAACTAGTTCTAGCTAGTAACACATGGATGGCAAAAAAAATTAGAGGCTTGGAGAAACTGTTGTGTATTTACCTGTGTTAGTATATCCTGGGACTAATATCTATGCATCCTGGATACTTCAATCCTGTCTGTCTCACCCAGTAAATCTCACTTTGTCTGAGAATTACCATGTGGGAATGTTCTTTTGAACCCTTTAGACTGACTTTCACTGTGCAGTTGGTGTTCTTGCTTTTCAGAACGAAAAGACCCTGTGTAGCTGAGATTCAGCCTATGCAAAGCTGACTCAAGGTTGCAAGAGTAAATGAGGTTTTTCATCCTGCCTTCACCATCGCCCAGTTAGTTCTTGAAACCTGGAAGGCTGAAAGAGAGCCAGGAACACAATGAACGTATTTGTCTCCTCCAGCAATAGCTGGACTTGCCTATGTGTCAGAAATCTTATCTTGCAAGTGTGTGCTGATAACACAATGGTCTCGGCAATGGTAAGGAACAACGTTCAGGAGTTGTGAAATCATGCACTTGATTTTTATCGTGCTTCCTCAGGGGCTATGTGAGAATACTAGCCCCACTACAATAGAAACGAAAGGTAACGATATGGAAAGGCATCATGATTTGTACAAAACAGAGCATCTGTGACAAAGGCAATTTTTCAGTGCAGCTTTTCCTGGTTTTGAGGGGAACTGTGACAGTTTCTCCATTACTTCTGTAATAAAGGTTAATATTTAGTATTGACCTACATGTAATTTAGGGTTCTTCGTAATGCTATTGCAGACTCCTCATATAGCTGTGGGCAAGTTACTTGTTCTCTAGAGGCCTCATTCTGACATCTGCAAATAATGAAGAGGAAGTGATGCTGTGTTGGGGCGAAAAAAATCTGCATACATGCATACATGCAACAAGCCATTGCACGTAGCCTGCTGTCCTCCCGACAATGCTATTATAATGCAGGTAAGATTGTCCTGCTTTCTGTAGCAGAAATCTATGAGACTTGTGTTGTCAGTGGTGGTGAAGATTGGTAGAGACAGACTGCCTGCTTTCAGCAAGCATCTTTGGCTTGTTTATGTCCCTGCTCTGGAGTCTGAGATGATAAAGAAAATGTTTTGTTTTGTGCTTCCAGTGCACTGGGGCAGTACAAGTGCTTTTGTCTGATGCACTTGTTTCTTTTAATACAGAAGAAGATTCTGTATTTGTTTCGGAGGAAGATGTCTTAGCCTTTCACACACACTGGCAGGGGCATGTGGAAAAACAGCTGCATCTGGATACTTGTGGTTCACACGATATTGGAGATCAGCTCTGATCACGCATACATTTCTCTCCTTTCATCTGCTTAGCAAAGAACCTAACTTCTTGATAGCATCAGCTGCACATCATTAAAGTTCCTCCTTCCAATCACATCTTCCTTTCAATCCCACACAGTAATCTCCAGCCATCACCGCACTTGGCAGGAAGCCAAGCGCTCAACAGCCTGGATGCCCTCATCAGACAGCTACCAAGAAGAAGGGCTTTCCCCACTGAGATCCAGGGACAGCCCTGGGAGCCTGGTCATGTTGCTGTGCTCCCAGCTCCTTTTTGTCGTTGGAAAGTGCCCCTGCTTTGACTGTATTTTCCTGGTCTTGGAAAAACTTAGGCTGTCACATCCAACAACTCGCCCTTCAGGTTTTCTGTCCTCTAATTCTAGACCAGCCAAAACACAGGCAACCCTTCCTCTTCCAAGCTAAGACTTCCACATTGTTTCAGAGTAGTATCTATGTAGTTGTTTTTCTAGATCCTTCTTGCTGTAATTTTTCTTTCTCTTCCCATAGTCTTTAACCTTTGCCTGTGGCAGCTGTGCAATCAGACCAGAATCCAAATGAAGCTGTCTCTTTGATCCTAGCCTGCGTTTAATAATAGGGCTGTGATTGTTACTGAGGAAAGAACATATCAAGGCCCATTGGCTCTTCTCTCATCCAGAAAGTTTAATTAAAGATTTGGGCAGCATACAATAGTCTCTGTGCTCTGGAGTGGTTGTGTGGAATTAGGGACCCAGGATATTCAGGAGTGCATGTCCTTCTCAGTAACACCTCTTACTCTTGGGACTTACTCTACCTAAATGGAAGGCATGTGGTAGATATGACACTGAGTTCATGATAGCTGCGAAACCTCCGGATTTTGAGTTTTGCCTTGCCATAAGTTATCCCGTTTTTCTGGAAGCATTTGATGTATTCTGGTACACAATCCAACCAGTTTTGGCTGCCTCAGAGCTGGATGCTGTTTCTGTGGAGCGGCTAGATGGAAGCTGGGCACACAGAAGTACTCTGGAGTTTTGCCATTACAGATTTATCTCCATAATTTTGGGTCATACTGTATGTAGCTTAGAATAGGAGATTGACACTTTTTTTTTTTTAAAAAAAACCACTTGAATCTCAGTGAAGTCTTGAATCATTATAGAATGTGTGCAAAAACTAAGGCTTGGAAATGACTCTTTGTGAGTGACGCCAAAGTTTTCAGTAAATAAACTAGTTCCTAAAACACTTCGAATTTGAATGAGTTTGTCTGAAATGTGGCTGACTTATCTGCATCTCCCTTGTATAATTAAGAGTTTAAAAAAATTTGAAATGCCAAGACCGGAATTCACCAGCTTATCTTGAAATAGAAAAAGGCTTGGCTGTGATTCTTCCTTTTTAGAAATGGAAGTGAATTTTTAGTTCTGTTGAAATACAAGTTTTGCAAGTCTAAACCTCGATGTTTTCCGGGGACTTCATGGATAGAAATGGTACGCAATTCTGTTCAAACCCAGCCACTGAATCTAGTCCTTTAGCCAAAGACCCACCCTCACAGTCAGTGTCACTTAGGGAAAACAATGGTCCAACACTTTGTAAGAGGGCATAAGTAGGCACTGCTGCTAAGAAAATAATTTCCACTGCTTATGAGCCAGGCTGGGACATCAGAAAGTATTGGTTGCTTTTAACCCGATCTGTATGGCTATTTCAAATTGAGGTTCATTTCTCAATCCTGTTCAGCATATGGCCACTCAAATTCTTGAGTTAGCACAAGAGGAGACAGTGATGTAGAGGCAGGAAAGAGTGGGAAATGAGACTTTTTCAGTGGCCTTTTTGGGAAAGCTTTAAGTATTCCTGAAACTTAAGTTTATGCTTAAGTCCAAAGACGACTCTGTGCTTTGGGGAATTCTCCAGTCCAAGGCAAATTTCCTTTTCATCCCCCTGAGCAGGATAGTTCTGTTCTGGAAATGAGGGTGGAGGAGATACTCTATCCATCTGTGCGGGAGGATGTACCTCAAAGGAAGGTCCTATTGTTTCCTGCAGGAGACGAATTAGAGCAGAGCGTTCACCCTGGAAACTGACCATCAGATCTCTCACCTGGAAGAGATTAGGTGGCAGTACTTTTGCATGCTTTGTATATATAATCTGTCTACAGAAGATGGCTTCCACATCTCCTAGCCAGTGCCTGAAGGATTTTAGGATGGTACCCTTCTTAAGAGCCCAGATCCCTTCAACATGCAGTCCCCCTCAGTGCAAATCAGAGGTGCACAGAAGGTAGGAGCAGCCCAGCCTATTCTTTCCTGCCCCATCCTGTTTCCTAGAGCTGCTGGAATCAATCCCTGTTGATTCTGGCGCAGCCATGCTAAAAGCCACAGGGGACAAAGGCTCCTTTTGTTGGGAGCTGCAGCCAGACACATGGACGTGCTTCTCGGCACTTGCCTCTTTCCTGGGGTGTCACGCAGTGATTTTGCTGCCTCCTGGGATGTGTGTCTGTCAGCTTGATGTTGCCACGCTGGCCAGGGAGTGTTTCCCGCTGTTGTATTCTGGCAGAGGGAGGAGAGAAAAGGTGTGAGTAAAGTGGCAGTTGAGGTTTGCACAAGAGGAAGCTAAATATTGGGCAAACATGACCCTTTATAGCCAGGTCCAGATAACAAACAGTGAATCAATAGGGACAAATAGACTTTGTTCCTTGTTCTCTTCTATCTTCACTCTTAAAGATACTTTATGCAGCTAAATCTCAGTTGTGTGGGTTTGTTTGGTTTTTTGCTTGTTTGGTTTTTTTCCTAAAACCTGTCTTTGTTCAGGCAGTACTAGCGTTTAATACTTTCGAAGCTCTGCAGGCTGCACATCACTAATACAAAAGTGCAGTGATTGCTGGGGAGAGGAGTTGGAGGAGCAGGCTGGGATCGGAGGCGTGAGCTGGGGAACAACCACCTGGTACAAGAAATTCTCCTCCCTTCTGAGGTTTCTCTTCCTCTTGGTGGCAGCACTCCAGTTCCTGTCCTTGCCCTGGCTATGGTCGCAGAGCTGTTTAAGGAGGGGGAAGTGAAACCTGTGGCAGGATAGGATCTAGTAGGGAGGTTTTATTCTGTGTCCATGACTGGTGGGGTGGGGAAGGGAGGTGGCAGAGCATCTCTTGCCAATGAGATCTCAAAATTTTACGTTTAATCTTTGAAACGGTGTCTCCCATGCCCAGCAGGTATCTGCAGCGTCATCCAGTGTGGTGGGGAATCAGGCAGCTGCTGCAGCAACTGTTGACAGCAGCCTCAATGCCTACACCTCTTTCTTGCAGGTGATAGTAGAAGTATTTAGGCGATGGCACTTGCCTCATGGGAATGAAGCACAGAGCAGTGTGCACATGCCATGTTTGTTTTCCTGAGCTATTAGTGTGGATAGCAGCAGCCGTGGAACACTTGCTGGTTGCTGTCATGATTCATTTTTATTAAAATCATGCCAAGCCAAAATTAGTATGTAGGAGCTGCCCAGGAGGCTGATGTGACTGTACTGGAAAGACATCTGTGTGGGTTAGCACGCATCATGCTGACGCCCTCTGTACTGAGGAGGGAGGTATGTTTTCATGTGCTTGCAGCAGTTCGCTGCAGTCACAACACGTGTGTTGCTGAATTTGAAGGTTAGTGGCTGGGTGAGGAGCCTTACTGGATGTATAATGTAGGATGTGCCATGTTTGGACAGCTGTATTGGCAGACCTGGCATGGCTCTGTGTTTGGGGATCAAGAAAGGGATGTTACTCAATTACCCTGACTTCTGCCTGGGAATTATAGAAAACAGAGAAACCTTTATAAATTTTTTGGAAAGAAAACTCCTCATCGCTGTGGTTCTTTTGTTTTTTACCCCAATTACTCCAGGTTTAAGTCTTTATTCATAATTGGAGTAGATTGTTTTGTGTTAGTCTAATGAGGTGCTTGTTCTTTTGTCAGACATATCACATACCAGGTGCTGACTCCTGTTGGAGGGGTCAGACCTGACAGACTGAGTTGTGTCTAAGGTGAAGGGGTTTTTTGTTCCGTCCCCTTAGCTGGGTGGTCTGCAAATGTGTCGATGGGATTGAAGGAGGCTCCCTTAAAACCTCATGAAAAAAAGTCTCATCTGTGCTCTAGATGAACTAGAGCAGGGCTTCACACGTTTTCTTGAATCATGGGGCCTTAATTTTCTTTTCCAGGGGTTTAACCTTCTCTGTAAATGCCAAATACACAGCTTGCTTTCTATGGTTCTTCTTCATGGGCCTTGAAATCTGCAGACCACGTGCTGAACAGGAAGTTATTGGAAGTGGTCAACATGGATTTACCAAGGGTAAATCATGCTGGACCAATCTGATAGCCTTCTATGATGTTATAGCTGGTTGACTGGATGGGGGGAGAGCAGTAGACGTCATCTACCTTGACTTCAGCAAGGCTTTTGACACTGTCTCCTGTAACATCCTCATTAGGAAGCTGAGGAAGTGTGGGCTAGATGAGGAGACAGCGAGGTGGATTGAGAGCTGGCTGTGTGACAGAACTCAGAGGGTTGTGATTAATGGAGCAGTGTCAAGTTGGAGGCCTGTAACCAGTGGTGTCCCCCAGGGGTCAATACTCGGTCCTATCTTGTTCAATATATTCATCAATGACCTGGATGAGGGGACAGAGTGTATCCTCAGCAAGTTTGCTGATGATACCGAACTGGG
>VFFE01006300.1:219226-259051 GCA_008921705.1 Burhinus oedicnemus
CCCCCCCCCCCCCCCCCCCAATATTTCTTCCTGCCTTTCACCTAAATTCTTCCCTCCTGGCTCAGCTGAAAAGGAAGGAGAGAACAATGGAAGCGTCAGCTTTGCTGTCCTCTTGTTAGCAGGAGGTTTTTGGATACAAAGCTGGGCATGGCTCTTGGCAGCAATAGCTCTTCAGGATAGCCTGATCCCTGGACAAAGTGCCTCAGAGGTGCTATCCTGATAGAGCCATGGGTGCTGAGTTGGTCCGGGATCAGGGTGAAGGCAGACGTGGAGCAGGATGTGAAAGTGGCATGTGTCAGCCCTGAGGATGATGCATGGGGCAACATGTCTGCTCTTGGCCTCCTTCACAAACTCTGCCATTTGGTATGCTTTCCTCGGTCCAAGTATAAAGCTCACGATGCTGTGTGTCACTCAAGTGAACTTGCTTTTCTTTGCTTGACAAATTTTTATGTGCAGGAGAAAATTTTTGGAGAGCCTGTACCCTCATTGGAAAATGTTTTCAGGGGTTTGCAAACTGAAAGGCTGAACTACCATCCAAAAACCTAGCGTGACTGTTGCGGAGTGAGCTCAGACCTTGATTTGGTTCCTAATATGGTCTCCTGCATCTGGAATCTTCTTCACCCAGTCCTGCAGTGATCAGCACCTGATGTAGCAAATTTGTTTGTGGCGATGGTCTAAAACCTCAGTGGGGTTTTCTGTCCACTCTGAAAATGTTAGAAGAATGCTGAGAGTGTACGTCTCATACGTCCTTTGTATTCTTGGAGGTACTTGCTTTATTAAAACCTGGTGACCTCCATCCAGGCTGTGTTGAACCACTAGAAGTACAGTATGTTGGTGAGAGCTTGTCACTGTGCCCGTCCAGACATGGGCAAAGCTAAATTGCCTGCTGAGATCTGGCTGCCAGAGTGGTTGAGATGGCTTTTGTTCCAAACACCGCCCTCATTGATCCCCTTCTCTCTGCTGAGAAGGACGCTCTTTGGCAATGTATGGTGGAGGTTGCTTGGCAGATGCCTATGGCTTCCTGGCCGTCTCGTTTCATCTCACCTTCTGACTGACAATTGCTTTCAGGGGCAACCAGAGAAGCAGTAACTAACTTGTACAGCAACTCCTGTGTGTCAACTTGTTGCGACTTTCTAATGCTTCCTACAGTGCCAGATCACCTGTTGCCGTTTCTGCCTTATTTCATGTGTTTGACCAGTGCCCTCCCTCTTCCCCTTCAGCATAGATCTGGACTGTGCTCTGTGGGGTTCATTCTCGGGGAATTTAGTTTTCTGAGTAGGTGAACAAAACCTTAAATCACTCTAGTCATTGAAATCTTAGTTCCCTTCTTTTGTTGCTTCTGCCTCTTCCCTGACTTCAGCAGCAGCGCAAACAGGAACAGAATGGGGAACCACCTGGGTAAGGGGAACTGTGTCAAAACAAAAGTCAATCTCCAGTTAACAATGGAGCAAATCCACTGCAAGGAACTGGGCAAGTGCAAAAGATCCCTGTTGTATTTCATGTGTGGGACAAGTGAGGACAAACAGACTTGCACATAACAGTCTGGAATAATAAATACTTAAATTGCTGACTTTACTATAAAGTTTCATAGAATGGTTTAGGTTGGAAGGAACCTTAAAGATCATCTAGTTCCAAACCCCTTGCAATGGGCAAGGACACGTCCTACTAGACCAGATTGCTCAAAGCCTCATCCAACCTGGCCCTGAACACTTCCAGGGGTGGGGCCTCCACAGCTTCCCTGGGCAACCTGTTCCAGTGTCTCACCACCCTCATAGTGAAAAATTTCTTCCTGAGACCTAATCTAAATCTGCCCTCTTCTAGTTTGAAGCCATAGACATGGTACTCCCTGTTCCAGAGGCAGAAGCTCTTCAAAAAGCTGTTTAGGAGACTGTTACCCAAAGTTGTACGTGACTGTCTGGAGACAATTAATGTTTAAATGAGGCAGGTTTTAAAATAGACAACTTGCCCTGTTAGTTGTAGCGAAGTGCTTAAACACATCCTGCTGGATAGCCTAAAAGCTTGTCTGTTGCTTTCTTGCTCTTTGGATTTCATGTTAAACTTTGTGACAATGATCATGCAGCAGAGTGAGTTGAATGGAGTGCTGGCATCTTAAGTGCTACTCTGGTGAATGTACCTCAAGGTCACAGCTTGGTGCTTTTGCCACTGTGGTGGTGAACTGGCTTTTCTTTTGCAGTACTGAAGATGAGCTAGTTTTAGGACACATCCTGGCATGTTAGTAGACATGATTGTAATGTATCAGATACAAGGTAAAAAGTATACTACACTGTTTGGTCTTGTTCCAGTGTGCACAGTCAGGTCCTTGTGTTTTCCTTACAGCACCATCATGTCTTGTGGCAGCACTGAACAGAAGAGGAATCTGGCCACTTTCCTCTTAGGGCTAACTAGCTGCAAGGCTCTGTGGGTGGCTGTGACCTAAGTGTCCACATTGCTGCAGAGTGAGTCCGGGACTAGAGATGTATTAGCAGTTTCCTTGATCTGACTTCTTAAGTAGATTGTGTACTTGAATCCTTCTTGGTCATCCAGTGTAGTGCAAGGTGTCTATTGCATGTCAGTTTGTCCATGTTGAATATCAAATGAAATGTAAGAGGCTGTGAATGCTCTTAGATACAGAATCATAGAATCATCTAGGTTGGAAGGGATCTTTAGGATCATCGAGTCCAACCATCAACCTAACACTGCCAACTCCACCACTAAACCATGGCCCTCAGCACCTTGTTTACCCATCTTTTAAATACCTCCAGGGATGGTGATTCCACTACTTCCCTGGGCAGCCTGTTTCAATGCTTGATAACCCTTTCCGTAAAGAAATTTTTCCTAATATCCATCCTGAACTTTCCCTGGTGCAACTTGAGGCCATTTCCTCTTGTGCTATCACTTCTTACTTGGGAGAAGAGACCGACCTCCACCTCTCTACAACCTCCTTTCAGATAGTTGTAGAGAGCAATGAGGTCTCCCCTCAGCCTCCTCTTCTCCAGGCTAAACAACCCCAGTTGCCTCAGCTGCTCCTTATAAGACACGTGCTCCAGACCCCTCACCAGCTTCATTATCCTTCTCTGAACATGCTGTAGCACCTCAATGTCCCTCCTGTAGTGAGGGGCCCAAAACTGAACACAGTACTTGAGGTGCAGCCTCACCAATGCCAAGTACAGGGGGACGATCACCTCCCTAGTCCCGCTTGCTACACTACTCCTGATACAAGCCAGGATGCTATTGGCCTTCTTGGCCCCCTGGGCACACTGCTGGCTCATATTCAGCTGGCTGTTCACCAACACCCCCAGGTCCTTTCTGCAGGACAGCTTTCCAGCTACTCTTCCCCAAGCCTGTAGGGCTGCACGGGGTCATTGTGACCCAAGTGCAGGCCCCAGCACT
Organism: Burhinus oedicnemus; assembly: GCA_008921705.1. Taxonomy (NCBI): domain Eukaryota; kingdom Metazoa; phylum Chordata; class Aves; order Charadriiformes; family Burhinidae; genus Burhinus; species Burhinus oedicnemus. The sequence continues at coordinate 222,617 of VFFE01006300.1, forward strand.
TGGCCTTATTGAACCTCATACCATTGGCCTTGGCCCATTGATCAGCCTGTCCAGATCCCTCTGTAGAACCCTTTTACCCTCAGCAGATCAACACTCCTGCCCAACTTGGTGTCATCTGCAAACTTACTGAGGGTGCGCTTGATTCCCTCATCCAGGTTGTTGATAAAGATATTAAACAGAACTGGCTCCAGTACTGAGTCCTGGGGAACACCACTCGTGACCAGCTGCCAACTGGATTTAACTCCATTTACCCCCACTCTTTGGCCCTGGCCATCCAGCCAGTTTTTTACCCAGCAAAAAGTGTGCCCGTCCAAGCCATGAGCAGCCAGTTTCTCTACAAGAATGCTGTGGGAAATGGTGTCAAAGGCTTTACTAAAGTCCAGGTAAACAACATCTACAGCCTTTCCCTCATCCACTAAGCGGGTCACCTTGTCACAGAAGGAGACCAGGTTAGTCAAGCAGGACCTGTCTTTCATGAACCCATGCTGGCTGGGCCTGATCACCTGGTTGTCCTGCATGTGCTGTGTAATGGCATTCAGGATGATCTGCTCCATAATCTTCCCTGGCACTGAGGTCAGACTGACAGGCCTGTAGTGCCCTGGATCCTCCTTCCGGCCCTTCTTGTGGGTCAGCATCACATTTGCTAACCTTTGGTCAACTGGGACCTCCCTGGTTAGCCAGGACTGCTAATAAATGATGGAAAGTGGCTCAGTGAGCATTTCTGCCAGCTCCCTCAGTACCCGTGGGTGGATCCCATCTGGCCCCATAGACTTGTTTATGTCTAAGTACAGGTCACTCACCATTTCCCCTTGGATTATGGCGGCTTCATTCTGCTCCCTGCCCCTGTCTACTAGCTCAGGTGCCTGGGTACTCAGGGAACAACTGGTCCTACTACTAAAGACTGCGGCAAAGAAGGCATTAAGTACTTCAGCCTTTTCCTCATCCTTGATCACTATGTTTCCACCCCCTTTAATAAAGGATGGAGATTATCGTTAGCCCTCCTTTTATTGCTGATGTATTTACAGAAATATTTTTTATTGTCCTTAACAGTAGAAGCCAGAATAAGTTCTAGTTGGGCTTTGGCCCTTCTAATTTTCTCCCTACATGGCCTCACAGCATCTTTGTAGTCCTATATGGGGAGGGCTTCTCTGGTTCAAGCACTACTTCTGTGCTTGAGAGTTTTGGGTGATGTTCTATGGCTGGCAGCTCCTGGAGTCTGTGTCCTAGGCAGGAAGCATGTTTATACACCAGCTCTCAGGTAGTCTGACAAGTTGGTTTATCTGCAGTGAGACAGCTTTGTAGCAGCCAGTGGGCCAGATGATGTACAGTGTTCTGTTTGGCATGGTACATCATGAAGGTCTGTAGTCATGAAAACATCATCTTTTCCTGTAATGCAGAACAGAGAGGGTTTACAGCTTATATAACCTTAGATAGCTGGATAGAAGCACTCAGATCCATCTTGAATCTCATGATTTGTCCTAGTATACACATGCCAAATTAAAACCGAAGTGACTTGAGCTGTGTAAGGTGGAATTTCAAGGCACTGGCTCTTGGTATTGCAAAGGCAATCTAGAAGAAGTTGTGAAATACTGAAATCAGGATAAAAGACAGATTTAGTCATTGGAGATAAAGATACCCTTCTGGTGGTGCTCTCACAGCCCATGTTGAGTAATAGAGGGGACTTCACACAGTGGTGCAGGTGGTGATGGTATAACCAAGGGAGGGCAACAGTGAATGAGCATGACGTCTACTAAACAGCAGTGATGTGGTTAAAGAGTTTTGCTGTGATCCAGAGAGGAGTTTGAGTTTTACCTGGATTTGCTCTGGCTGCCTCCTGGTAACCCTTTGCTCTTGGGCAAGAGGAGATAAAAGCAACTAGATGCAGTTCTGGCCTTCCTTTTACCATGAGTGCTGTTAGCTATAGAAGCAACAAGCGTGCTTTAACCACAGAAGGTCAGCAAGGCCTTTAGGCTCTGGACAGACATTTGATTTTATTGTTAGCCTGTATAACAAGATTAGCACCAAATGACTCACAGAACAAGTCAGGTGGTCTTTAATCTTCTCTAACTGGGTTGGTATGAAGACGTTTTCATTATCATGACAGAATGTGGCTGAAAACTTTGACAAAATCAGGTCTTCAGTGACAAGTGTTTTCTGTAGGAACTCTTAACTTTAATCAAAACTAAACATTGAAGGGGTGGGGTTTTGGCAGGGAGGGTTCAAACAAAAAGCTGAAAATTCCCTCAGAGAACCCATGAGAAGGATTTTGTTGTTGAAGTTTTCAGTGGGAGAGAGAAAGTGATGCTTTCTCCTCAGCTCTGTGGTGAACCCAGGAGTGGTCCTATGGCCTGAGCTTCTGGATCGATGGGACAATGGACTTCACAGCTGAAGCAAATGAAGAGTGTGTGTTCCAACACAGACATTCCCCTTTCTCTTAACTGTCTCCGTGATCGTGGCTGGGCTTTATGCCACAAGTACGGAGGGCACAGCAGAGTTTGTTCCCATTGTGGGAGCAGACTAGGGTTCAGAGTAGAATACCTTTATTTTGTCTCGGTTTCAAGCTTCCTGTAAATAACACAACTGGCACAGTCAAAGGAATAAAATCAGAGCCACCCTGCAAATACCAGTTTATATGTTTATATGTCATCTTGAAAATGTTCTGGAGTTTTCCCTATATTGAAGTGAAGCTAATCCTTTTTTTTTTTTTTTTAATGAGAAACATTAACCTATGTGAATACCAGGTGGCTTTCGTTTATCAGGTAGTATGATGGGATGGCAAAGGGAGTTGTATTTTAAAAGTGGAGATCCTGGCTTGTTAATGAAAATGTGACTGGAGTTAATAATCTCTGGCAAGGTAACTTGTCCTCCTTGTAACTTTACATTTCTCCTCTCTTGTTTATTATCTGGCCGTGATGTTTATGGTTCTGCTTCATAACAGCTCAAGAGGTTTAAAAAATACTTTGATGTGCACAACTACTGCAGGAGGGAACAGAGAGGCCCAGACTCTGTTCCCCAAATTTCCCAGAGGCCCCTTGAACCACTTCTGAAACTGTGCTAAGGGCGCAGTCAGCTGTGCAGGAAGGATGAGAACTGCGTGCTTGACTCTTTTTGCAGGAGCTGGGACCACTTACAACTGTGGCACTACTTCTGCGCACCAGGTGCGCAATAAAAGCGTGTGAGGATGGTGAACAGAAGATCATAGAGCCAGAGGGAGGCTAGGAGAGGTTAGCTGGGTGGCATCACTTGAGCACGTGGGTGTCGTAACAACCTTTAAGATTCTGCCTGATATTTATATTGGTCTTGTATGATGATAGAGAAAGATCAAAGGAATGGCTGTGCTATCTGTAGACAGCAGGTGCTTTTTAGTGGATGATCTTCAAATATTGGGTAAATGGAAAGGTGATTATTAATGGGGTGGGCAAGGAGGGCTCAGGCACTGGTGGATGTAATTCCAGTGATACACAGGCCTGGAGAACAGGGTGTGGGATATACTCGTCTCCTTTAGCTACTGCCAAACTTTGCTCCATGCAGAAAGCCAAAATCACATCTGCTTTTCAGTTACTCTACTTTTTTTTTTTTTTTTTTTTTTTGGGAATTTTTTTTTTTTTTTTTTTTTTTTTTAGGGAATATTTCTGCTCTGCCTTAAAAGGTGTATTGAAAAATTTAAACTCCATTGTGTATAACAAGACCTCCCCTTCTCTGCACCCTTTCACGTCTGAGACACAAAGAAGGGTTTTGTCTGCAAGCACTGTCACAAACCTGGAATCATTCAGCCAAAGGCAATGGGGTTTGCTTCCAAATCACCGAGAATCCGTTTCCCAAAGAATCTTTTATTCTCAGAGAACCCTTTTGAGAGATGAAAGACTGCAGGTGCAAGACTGCCTCCCTCTCACTCTGCAATAGGTTGTGATTGTGGGGACGGGACAGTGAAAAGCAACTGTTGGCTTTTTGCGGCACACACCTGAGTGATGATGCAGGTGAGCCGAGTGTAGGCTCAGCTCGGTCCATTCGTGTGTGTGTCGATTCATTTATAAAACATTTTTGTTTTCCTTGAGTCATGCAAGTCCGCTTACAATTTCAAGCCTTTTCGAGTGAGGCTGTAACATCAAGTGGTGGCGTGTGGAGCAGGGCCTTGGGAGAGCTGCAGGTTGCTGACAGTTCCCTTGGTTATTAATGGCCACAGCAAGGGCTCCCAGGTTCTGAGAATAGACTCTGCATTTGCTTTAGAAGAGACAGCTGACAATGGTGTTTGATACAGCAATATGTCTCTGCCTGACTTTTGACTGACAGTGACACAAACTCGCTCTCCTCCCAGCCGTGGCTTGAACCTAGTGACATTTACAGCAGAGCTAACTTCTCTGGTCTAACTTTAGATGGTGATTTTTGTGTTTGTCTACATGTGTGTTCTTAATAAGATAAAAAAGCAGGAGAGGGCTTCCATGAATAAAAGTGGAACAGGAATTTCAAACCATGGCTGAACATGAGAAAGGGAGGCCTTCACCCTGCATGGATTTTTCATGGTCTGATTGCTGTGGATCCTCGTTCAAGATACCTGAGTTCTGGAGGGTTATTACCTACTCTGGTACTTTTGGTTTGCTCTCATGAAATACGTGGTAAATATTCATAACTACAGGGCTGTCTGTTTGATGGGTTGTTTTTGGCTTATTTGAGCAAGCTGCACTTGGAATTGGCTAGTAGCCTTAGCCCCACCTGTGCACAGCTGATGACATGTATTGTGGGTGTATGACCGTAAGCCATCTGGAAATAGCATGTGATCTTAGCTGACTGCTGAGACTTCATTTCTTGCCATGTTACCATGTTACTCTTTCAAAAGCTTCTCCTGTAAACGAACCTCCACCCCCCACCCTGGTGAGAGAAAAATCGTCCTCCCTCCCACAGCAGACAAGGCCGGGAGAAGAGAGCTGGCAGCGTGCTCCTCAGCCCTGCCTTGAAGGGTGAGCAGTGTCCGGGGGATCCTGTCGCTCTCCCATTTTATCCTCAAGCAAGTGGTGCTGAAGCACAGTGTGGGTGAGAGAGCAGACCCTTGTCCAGTGGTGGCTGAGCAAGAGGTGTCCTGGGCTTATGCATAACTTCACGCTGTTAAGTGGTGGTTGAGTGGGAACAGCTTTTGGTCGCTATCACTTAGAAGCCTATTTCAGATGAATGACCTAAAGGGGAATGGTTTTGTCTCCCATTACAGACCCTTGGTAAGCCTTCATTCTTTCAGGAACATGACTCTGTTCTGATACTGTCTTCTCCAAGGCCTGTTCTGGCAGCAGGTCATACAACCCGAATAGAAATAACTGCCTTTTAGACTTGGCCGTGAGGGCTAAACACTCTGTATCCTCCAGTACATGCATGAAGGATTTGCACCTATGTTCCCCTGGCATTACAATGAAAAATGAACTATGAAAGCTGTTGGGACTAAACCCTTCATGAACATCATGAACAACTTGCTGGCCACGTGCTTCTGGAGAGTTCTCCTGTGACTTCAGACAATGCTAACAGAGTTACTTAGAGAGGTCTGATGGCAAGTAGTCTCCAGAGAGGCCATCTGTGTAAACCAGGTGAACCCATTTCAGAACAACACTAGCCTTTAGAAAAGTGGTTTCAGCCATCCATCGTAGGGAAGGAAAGCTCCTGGTTTTGGCTCCTTTTTCATCTAAAATGAAGGTGCAAATATGTACGATCAGGGCAGCAGTCCATATGTCTTTGCATCTACCTTACCTCGCTTCTGAGTTCCTTGTCAGGAACAATTGGCTAGCTGTGATGGGTGGAAAAAGATTTGCTGGAAAGGGTTTTCTTTTACCATTCCTTTTCCTCTCTGTTTCCACTTCCCTCACTCTCTGGTCTTAAAGTTTCCAAAACTACACTTACGTAAGCAGTGCTAGCAGTGTTTTACACTGTCACTTGATATTTGTCGAGTGAGTTGCACCTTTTGTCTACAGGAGACTTGGGGATTTTCAGTTCCACGTCCTTTGCAGCCCTTCTGCCCTTTGCTAAGCCGGACACGTGGTCCAGATTCATTCTTGTTAGTGTGATAATGCATTAGTACTGCAGCAGTTCTGAAGGATAAAACCCCAGGGTCGGGATCCCGCTGTCATCAAACAAATCTGGAACAAGAAGGGCCTCTTGCCTTGAGGTTGTGTACAATGAGTGATGATGCAAAGCAGACCAAGCTTGCAGCTGCATTGGTGCTGTAATCAGCAATTCTGACTGCCTGCATTTGGGATTTTCTGAGGCATGGTGTACAGGTGCAGGTGAGAGGGAGGAGTCGGGCCATCAGCACTCCTGGGAATGCAAGGTGCAGAGCTGTGCTGATCTGATGAATCTTATTATTTCAGTAGATGGGATAGTACCAAAATCCCTAGGTATTCTGTGTGACATCTATAGAGATATGAGTGGTAGATTAGTACTGCCTTTCTTGGAGGAAGATGGAATGGGAAACTTTTTCTTTTATTTCTACACCCCATCAGATTAAAGAGAATTTTGGAGCCATTTCACACTAACCATGTACCTCCCTAATGCTCTTGTTGAGATCTTTTTGCAGCAGTTTTAAATGATTGTTCCTGTATTATTTCATGGTCCTGTTTTTAATGTTGATGAATGTATAGTCCATAGCAGGAATAAAAGCAGTCTGAAGGTCTTTTAACAGGCTCCTCTCTTAATTGATTTACAATGACAAAGTTTCCTCAGTGTGCCTTTTCCTTCTCCTTTGGGAGTGACAGCTCATGTCCACTTGTTTGTAATATATTCAGCATCTGTCGACAACCTTCCAGCTTGGAGCTGAGCAGAGAGCCTTCTTGTCCAAGGGTGGTAACTGAGCTCTGAGACTGCCGTCAAAAATAAAAGCTGCTGAGCATGAATCGGATCTGGTTATCTGAGAACTGGAAACTGCGTGAAGGACAGAGGCGACTGATTTGATTATTAGGAGCACTTAATGTTTTGCCTTGGCTGGGAGATCTTGATGTGAAGGTTTGAGAGAGGATAGGCATGAAAAACTACTTTCCTTGAATTGCGGTGTCCTCTATTCAGTTTAAGGACTTAGCAAACTTAGTGTTGCTGCTCTAGCATATGAAGGAGCCCTCTGTCTTCTGCTCCCCCTGCCTTTTAAGGAAAACAAACAAACAAACACCTTGAAGTGCCTCTCCCACACTCTGGCTTCATATGCCAAACTCAGATACAGACGCTCATGAAACCCTGTTGTTCCCTGCAAGTGTGACAACTTCAGCACAGCACCCTTTCTGCCCTGCGGTGATGATGTTAGCTGAGCTAGGCTCTCTGGGCTGGCCTTTACATCTTCTGCCATGTAAGAAAAAGACACTTGAGAAGTCTGCACAGTGCTGTGTAGAGGACAGAGTCTTCATCAGCTGGGAAGAGGAGGCAGCTGAACTCCTCATGTCATCGCCTGCTGTGGGATCACATATGTGATTGGTAACATGGCGTAGCATCCTCTTTCACACTGCCAATAAATCCATGCCTGATGTAGGCAGGACAGTGAAGTATGAAAGGGCCCTGTTCTCCAAAAATGGCGATATCAAGCAATGTGTCATTTGTAGTGTACCTGATATGGGTGTGTTGGGTGTCCTTGTGCCCTTCACCTTTGATTTGTGCTTTTGTGAGAAGAGGTTGAAGCATTCTGGATCTGACCTTTGGAGTGATGGAAGCATTTGCTGCCAGGCCAGCCAGGTGATCCTGGCTTAGTCTGTCCATGGTACCTTCTCTCTAAAGATCTTCAAGATCAGTGTTCATCTTGCTGGTAGCTAATAGAGCAAACCTGCCTGATGTGGATGTGTTTATAGTAGTTGTTGTTGGAAGGAGAGGGCTCATGCTTGGCAATCAGTTCTTAAACTCTGAAGAAAATCTAGGGACTGGTTATGTGACTTAAGAAACCTGCTGTTTTGTTCAGAAATGTCTTTTCACTGTTGGCCACTAAGAGGGTGTTACTGTAGCGTCTCTCGTAAAAGAAGGCTTCCACATTGTCAGTTTAAACAGTCCTTGCAAGCATATTTTGGACTTTTCCAAAAAGGACAGTTAATAAAAAATACTGGACATGCTACTGTTAGGGGAGCAATTCAATTAGTGACTTTTTTTCTTTAAAAAAAAAATTACTTTATGTAACATTTTAGGTGGTTGTGCTTGTGGTGTAGCTTTTAAATATATCCCAGTGATATTGGGAAGATCTGGGTTTGGGGGCTTGGGGGTTTTGGTTTTGTATTGTTTTTCTGTTTGATTTTTTTTTTTTTTTCCTTCTCCTCTCTTTAAAACTCAGCTGGATCCATTCAAAAGTACTATGAACAAATGTTTTGGGTTTGTGTCATCCCCCCTGTCCCTCCCCCCAACTTAAAGTGCTTTCTGGATTAAAAGCAAGGGAGTGCATATAAAACTTGCCTCTTTCTTCAAAGATCTGGTTATTTATAGGCTTTCCGCCAAAGCTTTTGCCACAAAAAATTGACTGAGCCTCTGGGCTTTGTGTACAATTGAATGTCATCTTTCTCTTTTTCCTTAATTACTCGGTATGAGGCTGGAATTAACACAGATTAGCTGCACAGTACTTTCTGTGCCTTTTGGTTTCAGAACTCTGATTTGCAGAACAAGTCCCACTGCTGTTTTGTGGAAAGCCAAAAATGAACCTATCAAACTTGCTGAGGTTTAGATATTGTAAAAGTTGTGTGGGAAGTAGCAGTGAGCCTTTGGAATACGGTGAAGGACTATGAACTTTTTTTTTTTTTTTTTTTTTTTTTTTTAAAGATTCTTTTTACTGGCTGGGTATCTGTACTGCACTCATTAAACTATCTGGATGCCAGCATGTTGTGAATCCTATATAAGAGGTATAGAATAAACTGCCTGTTAGTTCAGGTTCCTGATGAAATCCTGGGAACTCGGAAAAAGTACTGAAAAGAAGAGGACTAGATCAGTAAACGACTGTTCTGCATTAAAGCAAAAAAAATACCCCCAAAATACCAAACACTACAGTGCTTCTTAAACCCATATTTATTGGAATAAAGACAAATTTCAGAAGTCTTTGTGCATTATGCATGCTTTCACAGATCAGATACTTCTAATATATAATGAAAAACTGTTCATAAAGTATGAGCAGGAAGCTGCAGGGCTGTTGCAGGGAGTAGTTTGCCACTGGAGGCAGGATGAGTAGGTGATAGGTTTTAACCTTGGTTTCCTGCCTACTTGTGTAATGCTTGCCAAATAGCATTGGATATGAGGTACTTTTATGGTCAAAGATGGGAAGATAAAAAAGTCTGTCTTGTAGTAGCCTGAGAGGTACTCCTGCAAGCATGAAGTTTTCTGAGAAAGGTGAGATAGAAGTTGTTGGTTTGTTGCTCTCAGAGTGCTCCAGGCAGTGTGGTAAGTTAAAGAAGCAAAGGAGTACTCAAGCCTACACCTAGGATAGAAGAGGATCATTGAAATCAGTCAGCAGACAGCTATTTTGGAACCAACCTAATTCCTGACAAAACCCCAGTTCTCTAGGGGGTACTATCTCAAATGCAAATTGCAGCCATGTCTTGTTTTTGGTTTTTAAATGCACAAGCCTTGGACAGTTGATTCCCGGTGCTCAGACCTGTAGGCACGTGGGCTGCCAGGCTTTCCATAAGTAGCAGCCCATAGTTACATGCAAAGAGAAGGGGGGAAAAAATGTTAAGACATTTGGAGACTGGAGATTTTGGGCTTCTCAGTGGGTTTTTAACTTACTGTTTTTAATATATGACTGCTTATTTCTAGATCATGAGGATTTTCCAGGTTTTGCCTTCTTTTGGAGGATTTGTCTTTCTGAAACCTGTAAACTAGCTGAATAAAATAAATGAGTAGAAACATTCTGGACGTGAAGTCGGAATTATTCCATATAATGTTCTAAAATATTATGGCTTGGCCTTCCATAACAGTTTTCATAACCTTTCATGGGTTCATCAGAGTGTTGATAAATGCTGACAAGCCTTCTTTAATGCAGCTGGTATAATCTGTGGGCAGACTAAATTCATATGATAGTATGTGCGTGAGTTACTACAAGTCTCTAGACTGCTTCTTCTCCAGCATCTTCTGTTAGCAGTCACCTGCTTCAGATTGGTTAGAACCCTTTAAGTCTTGGTGAGTTATACAGGAATGTACAAGAATTGTATATGTGGATACTGTATAGGTGAATATATGTGCGTTTAGAAAAGTTGAGGAACATTGGCACCCGTGCAGTAACTCTTGTAGCATACCTTAAGATAGGGGAGGAGAGTACCTACACACAGAACCTCAGCTCCCATCTTTGGTGTTTGAAGCAGTTACACTTTGTCGTCTGAACCATGTGTCCTGAGCTTGCAAAAAAGCATTTTGGTTGTCCTGTAGGCAATATGTGGAAAGGCTACATAGGCAGAATGTCATAGTTTTTGGTGGTGGAGGAGAAACCTCCAATCTGGACAAGTATCCAAGAATGGGGTTTCTGGAATTACCCTCCTGACTTGGGGGAGCAGGAAGCAGAATGAGGCTGGCAAAATTAGTCTCTCCATCCTCTGAAGTCCTCATGCTTGACCTCTCTCTGAATAAGGAAATTTCAACTTTTGTAGGAAAGTGCTCTGCTCGGGAGGTGGTGGTCCTCAACAGACTCCTTCCTCTAAGAGGGAGGGATTTTGCAAAGACATTTGTGCCAGCCAGGTATGGAGCTTTTTTATCCTGTCCCATTGTGCTGCTCCTTTTCTTTCTTTCCTAGTTCTTTCCTTTAGTTTACTTGTTGACAATACACTACAGTTAGAGACAGTGTTAGCAGATCCTGATAATGAAGGCTTCCCAGAGTGAGTGGCATTAAGGTGGGTAAATGTCAAAGCCCAATTTAGAAAAGTGATTTGATCACGGGGTGGAAATTGAAAGCAAAGTGCTTAGTACTTCCCTCAGAAAGAACTGAGTACTGTCAGTAGGGTGGGAATGGGCCAGGGGAGAACCTGCTGCTGGTTCTGCTCCAGAAACAAAGAGGCTTTTTATGCTGGACCTCAGAGATGTTGGTCTTGCTGACACGGGGATTGAGGTCAGCAGATACTGCTCTCAGCATCTGCAAGAGTAGAAACAGAGGAAGAGGTAACCTGGGTAATGAAAGTCATTCCTGGCCTTTTTCCTAGCGCAAAGATTAACTGAGGTTCTAGCCCCATGTCCAGGAGGCCTCTTTGTCTTGGGCACAGGGCCCTACCCATGGGCACAACAATTTTGACTTGGAAAGCAAGACAGCAATTCTCCTAGCACAGCATGGGAGCCAGCTTCTTGAGCTCCAGGTACAGGAACAGCCTGAGATCTGCTAGACTCATAGAGGTAGTATGGGAGGAATGTGAGTCTCTGGATCTTGGGCACACTTCACAATTTTGCTGCCCCTGTGTTGTGCCACAGTGCCATTCCTTATGTTTAGGCTGTGGGGTGGACATGGGAGACTGACTGATATACAGAGCTAAAGTACCCAGAGCCTTCTCTCTCCCCTCACTGGCTGTCCTGGGCTGAACAAGCCTGAAGGTTAGGCCCAATTCTTCTCATTGTGTTTACCTGTGGTCTTAGGACTATGTATAATGATGTACTGTTTGATAACCAGCATATGACTGATGTGAATCCCTTGTTCGATAGCCTGTAACTTGGGGTAAGTGTCCCCAAAGGGGAGCCAAGCACAGGAGGAAGCATCTTAAGAGTGAAAGATTTCACAAGCTGGCTCCAATTAGTCTTCACAGTGAATATCATGAAGTAATGCAAGTACCTTTACAGAATACACAATGCAAATACAAAAGTGATATCCTCACTGTAGTAGTAATGATTAATGTGTTTCTACATGTTTTTGGTTTTGTGATGTTTCAGTGTGGCAGCTAACTGAGTCTTTGCATCCGTTTGTGGTAGATACTGGGATACGCCCCATGGGGAGAAACTGAGCACAGTAACTTTGATTTGCTTGAGGTCTTGGGTGAAGCACATGGTGCAGTCAGGAATAGCTTGTTCCCATAGGGTCATCGCTACAGGCTTGTACCCTGCAGTTGCTTCAAGGAAGGCTTCTGAGTTCGGAACGAGGACGGCAACTGCTATAGAAGAATCTGCTGCAGCCAAACAATCCTCTTTTTATGCTTCATAGAAGAAGAGGCGTCTTCAGTAGTGTTAGTCAAAAGAAAATGCTCAAATAAAGCAGTCATTCTTAGATGAGCATGGTGCTTCACACACAGCTTCAAAAGTGGGACAGGTCCTTTGTATACCCCCTTCTTGGGGGTATTACTCACTACTTATGACTCAGCCTTAAGGATAAGCTGACTGTCATTCCAAGCCACCAGACTTGGAAAAAAGACCTGCACCTGCTGTGCTTATTTCTACATCTTGTCTTACACCTGGCATGATCAGAAACAGGGATGTATTCTTAAGATGTTAACTTCAGCCTGGTGAAACTTGTTGCTGTAAACTCCCTCTGAGCCCGTTATGGGGAAGCAGGTTTCTCCAGGAAATAATTCAGAATGAGAAAGTGGAGCTCCTGTTTTTTTTCCCTATTGACTACAGAGTGAGGGAGAAGGATGAACCTTGCAAGGCAACCCAGTGTGACCACACTGAGTCATGTTAAACTTGAGAGGTGTGTCCTGAAGGTGCAGGTCATGGTGAGGCTGCTCTTTAGTAGCTGTCAGAGGCAGATATTTCAGTTGAGTCTTCAGGGAGATGCAGTGCCTGTAGGAGCTTCCTCCTACAGAATGTTTGCAATGTAGTGCCATTTAGGGGAATGGTGTCAAGTGATGTGTTTCTTTGACGTTAGGCTATACATGCCATTATTATCTAGTCACGCTTGGATATATGTTACACTTCCAACTGTGGTATGGAGGAAGGAGTGAGGTCTTTTTGTGGAGGATATTTATTCAGAGAGAAAGTGATTGACCTTCTGTTGCTGTCATCTTGGGAAGACTAGCTTTGGAAGGGCCTTACAAGCTCCATCCCCTATGTGCGATGGGATCTGGCTTAAATCACACTTGAGATGCTTGTCTAACTTTTTTTAAAGTCTTTTATTAGCAAAGGATCTCCATGCAATCTATTCTAATGATTTAGATTTTTCATTGTTAGCCTATTTTTGGGGGATATTCTGAGACTTCAACACTGCAATGTGACCAGACAATTATATTTTTAGTTGTTTGGGTTTTTTTCCCTAGTCAGTTTGGGTTTTCGAATATGGCTAAGCTTGCAAACTCTCATGTACTGTAATTAGAGGGACACCTGTGAAAATCAAACTAATTGTGTCTTGAGCTGAGCACTCAAAACTGGTCATCTCTTCTCTCTGTACCTCTCTTTCCCATTTGCCAGCTGGGGATGCCAGGGATAAATTTGGTGACTCAGTGACATACCGAACAAACACTTGTCTTTACAGATGGATGGATGTGACATTGGACATTCATTTCCCAGGTCATTCAGGAAGTCTCTAACAAAACGCTGTATTGAACCATGATTTCCTAATTCTTGCCCAGTGACTGAGGCAATGTCCTGTCTTTGCGGGATCTGTTGAACCTTGTTAGCGAGTAAGAAGCAAACAAGAACCATTCTGTCTGCGCCAAGTGCGACATTGCCCTTTCCCATCTTCCAATGATCCGAGGGTCTTGCTGATTGCTTAGCCACGGGAATAATTTTCTCAATTTAAAATGAAGTGTTAATATGTTTGGAGTTTCTTCCTCTCCACCCCCATCTTCCTTTGTCCTGTTGTTTCAAAGAAAGACTTAATTGTGCCAGGCTTGCATGAGGAAAGCCAGGCTGTTCCCAAAACCAGCCTAGAGGCAGGCATAGAGGGCAGGAGGACGTGCCCCCCTCCTGGGGTGGGTCGGAGGGGGAGCGGGACTCGCACTGCTGCTCTTACTTTTCTCCCCGAGTCTGAGTGCAAAAACCAAATTATTCCATGAGCACAAATCCACTTTGTTGAGCAAGTCACATTTCATTTGGGCAGAGAAAAAAACAGGCTTAAAAAAAGCTTATGAAACTTCCTTTGTACCTTATTAAGTTACGTGGCTTTGTGCTTTCCATCTGACTTGGACACTATTTTCTTCTCCCCCTCTTCTAAGTATAATGACTTCTATGGAAGAATAGGCAGCAGCCTGAGATCAAAGATTTGTTTGTTCTGTTGCTAGTTGGTCCATTGGCACATGCCAATTTGTTGCAATTCAAAATTAGTCACAGTCTTCACTGGCTTTGTGCCCAGTTGGTAGTTGGAGATAATGCACTGGAGTTGGCAGATACAGCAAAAGTCAGAGACCTTGTTTAGAAGGGGAGGAGAGGTCAGGAGATGGAGTGATTTAGGAGCATCTGGCCCGTATCAGTAAGGTGTAACCACAGCCCCTTCTCTGATACAGAGGGGAGTAAGATGTGGACCTGCAGGGCTCCAGTTCTTTGGCTGTGGGCTTAAGGACTCCTCCTTCATCAGGGCAGGACCACCCTAAATTCATATGTTTCAGATGCAGATTTAGCTCTGTTAGGGATTGACAAGCTGCATTTATTTTTGCCTTCCTACTCATCACCTGCTTTCTCTAAACTGGTCTTTGGCCTGGGTGACCCATATGCCATGAAAAGTAGAGTTTTTATTAGGTTACTGCTTCACATAATGGGTCTACGTGGGGTTTGCTGAGAATACTTGGGTTTTCAGGGCTTTTGTTGTGGCATTGGTATTTTAGAAGAGTGTAAGGGAAGGTGCTGAGTGAGAACTGTGGATGCATTAAGCAGCTGACATTTCTGTATTAGAAAGCATAAATGTGAATTTGTTGCAGTTGTTTTTTTTAGAGCAAAGCAGAACTGCATTTTAGTTGGTCTGATACTGCTTCTTGATGCTCGCTACTGCTGGCAAGTGTTTGTTATTAATGGCGACTTGTGTTCAGCAGAGCGTTTGGTGGTCACAGGGCTGATCTCCAGATCTCCATTTCCTTCATGCCCAGTGCTCAAAGCAAAGCATGGGAGACCTTGTGCTAAGCAGTGTGGGGGTTTTCCCTTCAGGAATGCTTCCTCCTGTACACCTGGAAAAAAGAGGGTAAACTGCAGACAGATAAGATGCTTCCTTTTGAGTCCTACAAAGGTGTGGTATTTAGGTAACGCTCAGTTATCCTGTGAATCTTATGGTCTTGCCTTTGAGAAGGACCTGCAGCTCAGATTTCCCTAAGCAAACTTTCCATTTTGCGGGGTAAAGTTGCTGTTTTTAAAGGCTATTTCATGCCTTTACTTCTCTGACCATTGCTAGCAGAATGCCAGATGTCTGATACAGAGGGTTTCCAGATTTCTGTTGCTTCTTCTGTGTTATCTCACTTCTCAAAGTGTATCAATCCAAAGCTCCCTGCAAATAGTTCTGCCTGCAACAGCAGGTTACAAATACATCCATGATATGAGAGGAATGTGATCAGTTACTTATTGTTAATAGGATCTTGCCTCCTAGGATCTTAAAGTGCTTTTAAAACTTCACTCAAACTCTGAATCTCCTTTTTCCTTGTTGCTTTTATTCAAACACGGGGAAAACTGAGGCTTTGTGGGTGGAACTTGGCTCTGTTTGGAGATGCTGCAGTAGCTGGTCAGGTGCCTGTGGTCCTAGCTTATGAGAAATGCAGAGCACCTGCCGATCTAGCTAACTGTTGGAAGAGACCTGTTTCTGAGCAATACTGGAAAATGGTGTCTGGTGCCTGAGGCCAAAAACATTGGCTGGGATGACGTCCTCATCCTGTCATAGTGAATCTGTAGGGAGCCATGACTGGAAACCACAGCAACGCTGGAGCTCCCTCTGAAATCCATCCTACAATGTGTTTTGTGGGTTTCATATGAAGTATACCCTCCTTCACCGTACCTTGCACTGTCTTGAAATGGTCCCGATCCTTATGCCAGGGCCAGGACTTCTCAGGTCAAGGGCAGACCAAGGAGCCTAGCCATGGTTGCTTCTTAATCTTTTAAATGCTAGATCCATGCTGGCTGCCTGGTGTGGTTTGCCTCCAGACAGCAGCTGACAGATCACACCATCTCTGATCCACCCTGAGATTTGGGAGCTGCGGTGGGGTCCTGACTCCTACCCTGGTAAATCTGCTCCATTAATAGCTATCAAAGCGCCTGAAGTTTCCATCCGAACTTTATCTGGCTTTGCAGTGAGCTGGAGGATTAAAGACTGTCGCAGGGGAAGGGAGGGAGCAGCCGTGGCTCACTCGGAATAGCCTGACCTATGACGGCACGCACCAGCCTGGGGAGGGGAGTTGTCCTGTGAGCTCACAGGTTATTAGCAGTGAGCACAGACGTGCCTGCATTCAGCAGCACACCCAGGACCATCTGCTCCATCCCTGGCTGGTATAGGGCATCCAGAGGGATTTGTTAGTACAGCTTGCTTGTACAGCTCTTTGATGGGGGGAGCTGGGAGCAGGCTTGAGGGCCACCCTTGTGGAGCCATTGTTTTATGCTGCTCAAATGACTTAGGGTTTGGCCTCTGGGCTGCTGGTATGGGACAGATCTGCTTCTGGGGGAGAGTGGTATGAGAAGATAACCCCTGCCCTGCTGCAGCCCGCAGCTGTTGTCTCTCTGCTGTGTCATAGCAAGTACTAAAGGGATCAGAGTGGGCTGTATGGCACGGGGCACAAGCCTTTGTCTACTAGATAGGGGAATAGTGTAGGAAGCAAGAGCAGGTTTTTTGGTGTAGCCAGGGATTCACTTCTCATAGCCTTTCTCTTGTAACTGGTTTTGTCTTCCTTTCCTTGTTCCTCTGCTGGCATCCCTGAGTCCTCTGTTTCACCTGCCTCGTGTCACCACTGTGGAAAAATTCAGGGTTTCTTCTGACTTCCTCCCCCCTCACTCAGAGCTGCCCTTCAGCTGAGCATTGCTGTTGCAGCAGTTTTTTTCCTTATGGATAGACTATGAGTTAGAGCCCTTTCCAGTGCCCAGTGTTTTGCAGGACTTGTGCAGAGCACCTCAGTGTAGTGGAACAAGATCTTCCCAGCTGGCTGGATGACTCCAGACTCAGTGTGCTTGTGCCCCAAAGAGCAGTGGAACTGCAGATTAACTTCTTGGACATGTGGGAAGCAGGCATGTGGCCACTGCAATGAATAGTTTGTGGGTGCTGCTCAGTGTTTTACACCAGGAAGCACTGAGGCTGTTCTAAACCTTTGACCCCTGGCGACATACTTGGGATTCCTCCCAGTTAAATGGTCTCCTTCACTCCCCTCCAGGCCTGAAAGCATTTTGTCTCCTGACTAGTCGGACAGATGCATTGCCCCATAAAAAGATCCTTTATATCCCCAACAATTCTATTGATCTGCACATTGGGAGCTTCATTCTGCTTTGGAATTTGCAGCTTGTCTACTTTATCATTACTGGTGTTGGGTGCTACTGCCATGATGGCTCTTTGGACATCTAGGAAATCACCCAGCAGGTGGGAATGCTCCATAGATCTGGTAGCCTAGGGGAGTACAGCTGAACACAGGGCCTTCGAGCACCATACATTCTGAAAGAGGTTCACCATACTACCTGATGAGAAAGGTGAGGACAGACTGAATCCTTCTCTTCTGCTGGCATGGCGGAGGAATGTGTAGCCTCAGCAGTAGTGTTGCTGTGGCATGCGCTTCCCTTCACTGGAGCACATGGAGGGGCATCAGTGGCTGGGGTACAGGACTCTGCCTGTCCAACCAATGTTGCTGCTTCTGCTCTCCAACAAGCTGTTCTGTGCCAAGGGTTTGAGAGGAAGAAGGGAATATTTGTGCTTTCTATGTCCTGCCGCATAGACAGGTTTACCAAGCAAGTTAGGCACTTGCAGCTGCAGTGTTTGCCGCCGTCACTTGAGCTGTAGAAAGTTGTGCTTCTAACTCTGGAGGTTTTTGGTTCACCCTTAGTCAAAAGGTTTAGCCCTTGGTCATTTGTACGTGTCCTTTCCCCCCCTTTTGCTGACACTTGAATACCTCAACAATTCCTGGAGGTGAAGAGGCTATTGAACAGAGGGAGAATGAAAAACAGTGATTCCCTCCTAGACATTGAATCCCAGCCTAAACAAAGGGACTTACAAGCTGGGTGCTGAATGACTGCACTCATTTATCGTGTCTTAGCACTGGAGTCAGTTATTGTGGTCAGGGGTGAGCTGAGAATATGCCTGCTTATATGGGGGAGAGGGGAACTGAGATTAGCCAAATAGACATAACACAAATGTCCTCCGCCTTGGCTGTGTAAAAAGGTGAGAGTGGGCCAGTACACGCATTGGCAGTTGGACTAGGTGATCATTGTATGTCCCTTCCAACTGACAATATTCTGTTCTATTCTACATCCTGTTGCATGGACCTTCTTGATGCCCTTTTGGGGACCAAACATGAAAGGCTGATCCCTGCTCTGCAGAGGAAGAATCCTCTTTACATTCTCTGAGAATACTCACAGCAAAGGGAGCTGGATGAAGCTGATTTGGGTGGCTGTCATGGCTGACTGGCAGTCCCTCAGAGCAGCTGGTCTGGAGACACTAGTGGCCTTCCTATAGATGTGATGGCAGTAACATGCACCTGCTTTTCTACCTTGACCCTCCTCTCCCCAAAAGGGGCTGAATGTGATGGCTGAGATCTGTGGCTAAAGGACTGCTGTGCTCAGCAGAGCAAGAGAAACTTAAGCTTTCCAGTGCTTTCTGCCTCTTGGGCAGTCATACTCTTGCCAGCCAGGGCTCCCTTGCATTTCAAGGTGTTCCCTCAGCACCCTTTCTAGCTGAACTCTGGCTCCCCAGAACCTCCTGTGACTGAGGATTTGGTGGGCCTGTGAGACAAGGCTTTTTTTTTTTTTTTTTTTTTTTTTTTTTTTTTTTTTTTGTGTGGTCATGGTCAGGTTTTATTTTTTTGATTACTAAAGATTCTGTAATTGAGCCTAACCAGCTATAGTTTACATCCTTGTCTCCCTGCTGCTGCAGTTGCTTGGGACATGACAAATAACTGCTGCCCTCCTCCATAGCTGCAGTTTGCCCAGCCTTCTTGTGATGGACCTGCCTTCCTGCCTGGAAAATTAAATGCTTTGTTCAAAGCGTGAGAGCGATCCACTTAGCTGCATGGAGAGATCATTAAGAGAGAAGGGTGATAAGGGAAGTAGTCTGATACGGATTTTTTTACAGGCTGTGGGGAACTGTGCTGTGCAGGGAGGTGGTGAGAGGAACAGGACTGGCCGCTGACACTCTCGATGTGACAGTTAGATGAGTGTCACATAGATTCATGGGGTAAGGTCCCCAGTTGCTCTCAATAGCCAGCTTCTGCCAAGCATGTGCGTAGTGAGAAAAGGTGGAAAGAAGATGGGACATCCACTGCTCCAGCCACCTTCTCTCTCTAAGGAGGTCTCTGCATGGCTTTCTGTGTTTGAGGATGGTCCAGCTGTTCTGGGAGCAAAAAACCCCACCCTGTCTGGACCAGAGACTAGTGTTAAATCAGGATAAGTGTAACTGCACAACACAAGGCTTATTAGGGATGTGGTTTGTTTCTTGCTGGTCCAGGAGATAAACAACTGGGTTGCTATTGCCTTGTCTGCAAAAAGCATTAGACCAGTGAAGGACAAACCTCAGTCATGCTCTTCGGTACCGCAAAGCATAAGAGGTCTGAGTTCATCCTGATTCGTCTGTAAGTCCTTTTTCAAACTATGACTGTGTGGAGAAATATTTCAGAAATCCTGAGTGCAAGAATAAGGGAGACTATTTAGCTTTCCTTCTTTTCAGCCTCATGAGCAAAAACTTGAAACTGTTTCTTTGCCTCTGCTTTGCTGGATCTGTGTTTGAAGTCTCCTATCTTTCTCCTCTCTTTCTGCAGGTCCTTCAGAAGCTTGGGAAAGCAGATGAAACAAAAGATGAGCAGTTTGAACAGTGCGTGCAGAACTTCAACAAACAGCTGGTAAGATAATTGGTGATATGTAATTACACCCTGGGTTTCAGTATTAGCTTCCAGTCATCTGCTGCAATATGCAATTAAAGCCCACTAAATTAAACGATGCCATAGGCCTACTGAAGCGACCCACAACTCATGTTCGCTTATGAGAAATTACACTATGTCTTCCAGTGTCCCTATCATGGAGTCAGTGAGAGTGTATGCTGAAAAATAATACTTGTTCTAGACCTGAGTTTAGGAAAAGAAACAGCTCAACCAGAACACTTCCTTCGGTTAGCAGCTGCTTTGTAATGTAATTTTTCCTGCTGGGCTGGAAGCAGAGATGTAAGAGCAACATTGTGTCTCTGAAAGATGGATAGGATGGGAAACAGATTAGAAATCAAAAATAAAATAGAACAAGGCAGTTTCAGTTTCCTAAGTGCAGCAGAGGGAAAAAAGAGGCAAAGAAAGCAAATGGTGAAAAGGGAACATCCTTCCATGGCTAAGATCTAAATCTAACTTCCTCCACATCCTTGCACAATCACTGTGTCAGGCCTGAGTCATTATTCTTCCGCGTGTCTGCTTTGTCCCTATATTTTAGCGCACAAAAATATTTTAACAGTGTAGCAATTTTCCCTCCTACTTAAACAGCAGTAGGTTTATATTTTGAACTGGGTGTGGTGTGTTGGGTTTGGTTTTTTTTTTTTTTTTTTTTTTTTTTTTTTTAATCTGGGGCTTTCAGCCACCCAGAGGTAGGGGAAAACAGCAGTTACCGCAGGGGATTTGCACCCTGCTGCGTGGGGTTAGGGGAAGTGTTGCTTCTGTTTCATGGCAGGAAATGCGTGCCGCACCAAAGCTCAGGTGGTGCTGAAGAAATCTTTTAGCCCCTCCGTGCCCTGACGTGTTTAGGACCTTTTTCTGGAGCTGCTAGTGGCAGCTGCATCGTGTCTGTTAAGACTCAGCAGATGTGGTTCTGTGTCGCAAAACCAGCTGAGAAGGAATTTGCCACAGCTGAATATAATGAAAATCTTTCAGTCTGACTTTGACTTATGCCTAACTAGAGCTGACTGCAGATTCCTGGAGACTAATGCTCGTTATCTTGGCAGCGATAGTAGCTGTTGCTCCAGAAGTTCATGCAACATCTCTGTAGCATCTCCACCAATGATATTCTCCTGTACACACAGTAATACAGTTTGGCTTATTTCTGATGACATGACATTACCAGGTGTGACTTTTCCGTATCATTTTTAACTATCGGCAATCAGGAAAAAGCCTTTTTCTAAGGAGAAATACTGAAAAACTCAAATCCAGACTTCTCAATCTGGCTGTCTGGGATGACTTTTTAATTTCCAAAGCCACGAGTTCCAGTGGTGCACCGAGAAGCCTGTTAAAGAAGCACTGCCTCTGTGCCCCTTAGAGCGGAATTTCTTTACCCGTCTTGCAGGGGCAGGCCATGAAGTAAGTTATCCAAGTAATTTATCAAAGGAGCTGGAGGCTGCTCTGCATTTGCTGCTTGGGGTCTGTTGGTTTTGCTTTGCTCTCCGTTTTCCTATTACTAAAATAAATACAAACAATGCCTGTTTTACAGGGCAAACCATAAATGTGAGTTAGCTGGACTGTTAGGATATCCAGGGCTGAGGAATTGTTATGATGCTAAGCAGACTGGGGAAAAAACTTCAGCTATATGTGCATATATACACACTTGTTTGGTTCTTGTTATATGTATGATATGTGTGTGTAGCACAGGTATGTGTGAGATTTCTGTGGCCTTTCCTGACAAAGTCTGCTCCGGTGGGAAATGAAGTCTGGAGGAAAGCTGATCTTGTGCTGCACGCTTGTGACAGAACAGCTCTCCTGCGGAACTGGCTGCGGTGTGACTGGGCAGTGGCCTTGTTTGCTGTGTTGATTAGAGGCTCCTCTGACTGTAATGACTGTGTTGGGCCGCTTTGACACATGTTCTCATGCATGGGCTGTCGATGAATGGAGAGCAGGTCTAAAAGTCACTTATTCATTTTCAACCAAGGTGTCTTATGGTTCTCTCCAATGGTGTTTGAGTAGACGTAAGGGAAAGCATTGCACTTCACAGCTCTCTCTCTGTTCAGGCTCACATAAGAGCTGAAGGTCTGACTCAGGTCTCTGAATGGTAGGAGCTTTTTAGCTCAGACAGATGGATTTGCTGTGTGACAAATGAGCTGGACATAACCATGCTTCTGCAGGGCTACAGGGTTTGCCTGTCTCTTGAAGGCTTGACAAGCAGCACAGCTGGCCCCCGTATTACTCCCTTGTGATAGATTACCTTTGGCAATTAACCTCCCAAAAAGTTCATTCGAAGGTTCCCCCTCCTTCCCTTTCCCAGTGTCATTTGTGTTCAGGCACCAGCACAAGGATCTGTCCTGGAAATTGTCCCTGCTGACCTGGGAGCAAGAGGCCTGCTGTAAAGGTGAAACTCAGCCCCTGCCCGAGGCATGGTAGGCTTTGGCTTCTCTTCCCCTCCATTTGAAATACTCACTGGAGAGACAGAGAGTGGGAGGCTGGTGGCAGCCCTTACACCTGGCACCGTGTTGTGTTTCTGCCTGGCAGAGTGGCTGGGTTTTGATACCCTTCATGAGCTGTCACTCGTGTGGAAGTTCTGGGTTGGTTTACAGTGTTTCACACCAAATGCATGAGAAGCAAGCTGCTGCTGGCACAGGTTGCATCCATCTCTGCCTGTACCCCATGGTGTTCGGCACAGTCTCAGCCTGCAGGGCAGGCAGCATGGGCTTGGCTGTGGACCATTGCAGTCAGTAGCTCAGAGAGAGACTTTCTTTCTGGGCAAGAACCCTCTGCGCCCAGCAGTTTCCATTTCAGCCTTATGTAGCAAAACAAGTTTAACAGCTTACCTGGTACCCTAAGATGGGAGCTTCTCACCAGTTGTTGATGCTTTGTGTCTTAACAGCTCTGAAGTTTTGCTGAGTGGGGGCTTATCTGGAGCTGTTTTTTCAGTCTCCCTCCCCACCCCTTCCTGTATTATAACTCCACAGTCTGCTCTTCCAGCCCTATATTAATCTAATCTGGAACAGCACATTACCTGCCCTTCTCAGAACATCCCTCCTGATAATAAAAGTCCTTCCCATTGGAACTGCAAAACTGGGGAGATTATGTAAAGAAGGAGTTGCAGTTTAATACTAGGATGAAAAAATTTCTGTTGAAGACTGGGGAGAAAGGGGTTTTAGGAAACCTGTCTACTACCAAGAAACGGCTCTACAGAAAATCACATACTTAGCTAGGGCTTGGTGAAAGGTGTTGCAAATAACCCCCTCAACAAAACAAGAAAGCACAAAAAGATACCAAACCACTCTTGTGTTTTTCTTTCACAGAGCTATAAGTAAAAGGTGGTTCATTAGGTCTTTGGAGAGAGGGCTCTTCCAGCCTCCCAAGCATAGCACTTCTGTCTTTAAATATGCATCTTCCTGTACATACTGTCCTTCATATGATACTTGGTTGTATTATAGGCTCACAGAGTTGAATTACACTGTGATTGCAAGTGTGGCAATATCTGCTCAAACAAGATGACACTTGTGTGTTTTAGTAGAACAACTTATTGTGGTCGCTTCTACATCAAGACACAGTATCATTGTCCCTGTGCGAAGGTCTTAAGTCAGTTTATTAGTGCAGGGATAAGAAATGAATATGGGGTTCAGAATCAGCACCGATCTTCCATTTTTGTCCTAGTTTTACTTTTGTGGAGTTTTGTTACTCTGATACATATGTACACGCTATTTCTTCTTTCTTTATGTTCTTGTAATTTAAAAATTTACTGTGCTATGAGATTTTTGAACATGATTCAACCATACCTCTACAACTTCCCTCTGGACACTCTTAAACTCTTCGATAACTGGGAAGTGGATTAATTTTTCAGATTCCCATTTAACTCTCTTCTCTACTTGTTTTACCTTTGAGTTTAGAAAGCATCTCTTAAATGTGCAGTCAAGGGTGTTGAAAGCTTCTGTTCTATACAGCATTTGACAGTGTCTAACTCCATTGTGAGAGGTGTTCATGCAGAATTGTGGCTGTACTTGACAGCTTGCTATAGCCTGCTTGAAGAAAGCAGGTGCTGCATGCATAGAGAGAAAGCAGTTGCTAGAGTTTCTTGCAAAAGCATTAATGCTTAAAATAATAAAAAGAAACCCTTGTAGCAAGTGCGGGAGCTGCTTTACTGCTGGTGAAGAAGAAATAAAGCAATGAAAGTGCCAAAGATGGACTTGGATGGAAACCCCAGGTGCCCAGGGAAGCTGGGGAAATAGGATTCACGGCAAAACTCTGAACATGGGCCTCTCTGAAATTCTTTCTGCCTGCAGATCTTGCAGGCTGTAAAGTCTATTCTCTCTCCCTGGCAGGCTTGGTACTTTTAAGAGGCTTAGGTAACTCCATAGTCATGGAGATCAGCTGTAACTCTGACTTAAATATGAGCATGAAATGACTAAGAAAGACCATTCCAGCTGCAGAATGAAGCACGGCGTATTGGCTGACCACATTGTGGTGAGACAAGTGGTGTTGAGGATGCCTGTAGAACAGAGAAGGCTAGTTGTGCATTGCTGCAATGGCATGCTCCAGTATTTGGGCCCTGACTTGCAGGTTTTTCAGGTTGTCTATCTAAAAATCTTGATTTGATGTTTAATCATGATGCCGGTATACCTCTCAGAGGATCATTTTGTCCCTGTGACTTTGGGACTGGGTATCAAGACTTAGAGTTCATGAGCCTAGGTTCTGTCGTGTGCTGCTGTGGCAGGGCTCGGGCAAGTATGGGCACAATTTTAGAGGTGGTTTCTGATTTTAGGTGCTATAAGTTTGAGAGTTACAGTTCTATACGTTGCAGTGCCCAAGTGTGTGGTGGGCAAGTTCTGCAGAGGACTTTACCTGCTGATTGATTACTTTCTAATAACCTCAATGTTGAGTGTTCAAATTTAGTCATTCTTAAAAATTATACAGCTGCAGGATGATAATGTATCTGTCTGAGGAATTTTGCATGATAGTTTCTTCTGTGCCATTTCCTCTTGTGTTCTGACATCTCTTGCTGCTGGTTCCAGTCTGTGATTTCCAGCATGGACCAATTCTAGGCAGACAGCACTGCTTTCCTCTAAGCCTTTCTTGCTCCCTGCATTGGGCACAAGCAAACACATATTACAGCTTGATTGAACTGCTGCTTGTCAGCTCAGCCTCCCTGATGGTCCTCTGTGTATGTGCTCTTTGATTACTCTGGCACCTCTTCCCTGGTGGTTTCTGATTGCATTGCTAGGAAAGTATCATCTGCCTGCCCAGGTTTCTACATTCACCTTAAGCCAGCAAAAAGCTCTACATTTGTTTGCTCTGTGTTTTTAAGAACTCCTAGGACTTTTGCAGCAGATGTGGTCATTATTCCTTTTCTCTTGTACTCTTTTTGGGTCAGTTCCAAATTCTTCTCCAGACTAGGAGTCTTGACTTTCTTTTATAAAAGTGGCCAGCTCTTTCCCATCCCTTGTTTCCTTTGTTGATGGCAGTAGCAAAAGAACAAATGTGAACTCATCCAGAACTTTCGAGGCAAGGAAAACAAATTGGGCCGTAGTGTTGGAAGCAGATGGATTTCTCCGCAAAGTTATGCTAGCACTGCCACTTCAACAGCTGGGCAGATTTAGCCTCTGCTTAGAGAGCGCAGCTGCACTGAGAGCACAAAGGATGGATCACAGCATGAGCTCAGTTAAAGCAAGAGGGGCCTGAGTGGTGGGGAGGGTTGATGGGAAACATCTGCCTTTGAAGCTAGTAGCTCTGAGGCAGCTGTCAGAGATGTCCTGTGAGCTCCCTGTCTCTGGAGTTGTCTTCAGCTGTCAAAATTCATTATGCTGGGGCCCCCCCAATGAGACACAAACTAGGAAAGAATAGGAGGAATGGCAGCAGACTGTGAGGAAGGTGTGAGGTGTAGTTGTCGCTTTCCTGCATTCTTGTTTTTGTAGCTACTTTGGGGGATAGTGGGGATCCAGTGAGATCCCACAGGGTAAGAGAAACTGTTTTATAACAGAGATCTTTGTCTCGCAAACTTTTTTCTGTACTTCTTGCATACTGCAGAGGTTGCCTCCACAGGTGTCCTCAATGTTTGCTCCTTCCCTTGCTTTGACATGCTCTGTGGCGTTGGTCAACTTCTCCAGCCTTGCTTTTCTCTTCCTTTCATTTCTGTTTGTATAATGTTACTGTCTGGATTTGGGATTATTTTCTTGTCTGCTTTGCACCGCTGTCAATGACGTGTGCCAAGGTAGAGAGCAGAGAGGGGCCTAGCTGTGCTTATCCTAGTGCAGGAGAGCAGTCATACGGGGAGCGCATGTATATGTGTGTGCCTGAGCCAACTTTGCTGTAAAAATCTCCACAACCCTTTCTAATCTGGGTTCTTGTACTGCACTCACCTGTGTCATCTGAAGGCTCAAACTGGCAAAACAGCCCAGCTTCTGGATTTAATCCTTTGTTTCCTAGTGAGTGAGATCAGCTGCCAGCAAGCCACCTCCACAGTGAAGCTAAAGAAAAAGACGATTAATTCTGTATTTGCAGGCCTTGCTGCCCAGGACAATTTAGACAGGATGTTTGGCCAGGTCAGAGGTTCCCTGTACCCACTTTGCACTGGGGTTTTGGCTTGCAGTGTGGCAGGAAAAAGTGGTGAGCTAAACTGCTCCCAAACCAGTACAAAATAAATCAATTCTATCTCACTTCTATGTCCTACAGATTCCCTTCAGTTACATTTGTTGCATAGACCCACTATATAAACTAATTGTTGACCTTAGGACCCTCTCTAGTTGCTTGCATGAAATCAAAACACTAAAGCTGGCTCTGCTGGGGAGAGCAAATCACAGCTTTACCTACATCAAGTTACTTGGTACCTTGGTGGTATTGTTGGCCAAACATGCCTGCAGGTCACCATCTGTAGGCTTACCAAGTCAGAGGTCTCCCTGTTAATGTTTATGTTTTGTGTGGTCATAGGGCTGGCGTGTAGCCCATCTGCAAGATCATTTTTCTTTATTTAGAAATGCTTGATGACTCCTTCTTACACTCTTTTTATGTGGGAGAATAACTTATGGTCCTCTCCTTACGTTCACAGTCTGAAGGCACGAGGCTGCAGAAGGACCTCCGAACTTACTTGGCTTCTGTAAAAGGTAAGGACTGCATAAGCAGAGAATCGTTTCCTCTCTAGCGCTTACCTATACAGTGAGGTTCCTGCAGCCATCCTCTTGCTGATGTTTCCTCAGGCGTGAGTTGTAGGAAAGCCTTGTTTGGGCGGGGGATTTTTCAGAATCCTTCAGGACCAGCTGGGATGGAATGGGGTTGTACTTTGATGCCAGACAGGTGGTGCTGTCTTAACAGACAGACTCTCCTATCTTCTGCTAGGGGAGTATGAACACAAAGGGTTTGATGTGACTGCACCCTTCATTCCTTTCTCCCTCTGGTTACCTTCCGTGTCTGTCTTACCAAGGGTCAGACATCCTGTAAGGAAGAGCTTAGCATTTGTTATAATCCATTCAACAGCTCCTGTGTCCCCATTCCTCAGGATGAGAGTTAAACTGTGAGGAACACGCTATTTCCCTCTTTCTGAAGCAGTTCCATCTTCTTTCCTAGCCATGCACGAGGCCTCCAAGAAGCTGACAGAGTGTTTGCAGGAAGTTTATGAGCCGGATTGGCCTGGGAGAGATGACACAAATAAAATAGCAGAGGTAAGACTCTGTCCAGGATGTGGGGTCACCAGACTTGGTCTGTCAGTGGAGATGAGCTTTGGAAGCTCTGTCTGTGCGCCGCATTTCTTCAGCCATATGACTCTGCAGAAGAATTGGAGATACAAACTCAGCACTGGGAAGAAGGGAAAGCTGAAGGGATGTGGCCTGTATTTTTGTCTATGTAGGCACTATCCCCAGATACTTGGATGCTACACAGGGCCATATGCTTATGCACACAAACATTTTGTTCCCCCAACAGTGGCTAAACAGGACATAGGATGCCAAAACAGAGTCAATAGGGTCAGCTGGATGTATGGCTTATGCTCTATGCAAGAGAAAGGGGAAGCTAAATCTATGGCCAAAGCGTGGTCAGAGCAGCCATTGCGTAGCTGCAACAACCTCCCACTCATAGCAGTACCACCAGCTGCCATGTTTTAGTTGCCACCTTGTTTAGCTGAGCCATGTGTCACCCCAGCCTGCTGTTCTTCTCATCCCTTGGTAAGGTGATGCCTGTCCAACTTGCCCAGGTGTTTTCTGTGGAGCTTAGGGCGCAGCCTGGCATTTCACAGCTTGGATCCCCCTTGGCATGTGCGTGTGGTGGGTCCAGCTGGAGGCAGGCTCCTTGTGCTGTCTTGGTCAGCTGTTCTACTGAGCAGCAGCTGTGGCAATTCAGCTCTGTGGACCCATCTGCCATGAGGCTGCAGGACTGGGCTTATTGCAGCTGTCTGTGGCATTGGAGCAGTGGGGAAGGAATAGAGAAGAGAGCAGGAGAAGGATTTTTCCCTTCCCCCTGCTTTCCCCTGCAGAAAATCTCACCTGAAATAACATCTGCATCTTACCCAGGAAATACTGACTTCAAAGCAGATAAATCAAACAAAACCTGAACATTTCCAGGTCAATTCTTGCATTAACATGGAAACTTTCCATTAGGAAGTGCTGTTGCAGTGAATAATGGAGTTGTAATTCAGCTGGTTTGGCTTCACATTCTTTGTTGGCCTTGTTTCTTCCTAAACCACTGCAGTGCCTCCTGGGAGACCGTCCCTTCAGAGAATTTGAGCCAGAGAGGTCAAAGGGAGCATGAGTCCTGACAACTAACTGTAGCTACTCTGAGGGTCTGCAGTAATATTTTCAGCCCTCCATCTTCTCCTTTAATGCCTTTGTTTACATTCCTCTCTTTCAGGAAGACAGAGGCAGAAGAAAAGTGTTATTCCTGCCAAAAAAGTAATAAATTCCCACATTAAGTGGGAATTTTTCTGAATATGTTACCCCAAACTCTTTGTTCAAAAGGGAAAACAGGAGAGAGGGGCAACTTCCACCTAATCCAAGGTGTTGATGGGAAGTCACTGTGCCTAAGATGAGATCAAGGATAAAGCGTGCACAGTTTTGGGTGCAAGCCTTGGATGTGACCTCCTCTGGGCTTTAGAGGCAGGTGCTGCAAGGGCTGAAGACTGATAGAAAAGCTTTCTGTTACTGTTCATTATTCTCCAGAAAGCTGTGTTGTAATGAAAAGCAGAAAATAGTGCCTCGTGGTGTCAGGTGCCCCGTTTTTTGTGGCTCCTGGGAGAAGGTAAAGACAGCCTGATGTTCATCTTCTCTTCTGTCGTGTGGACTTGAGCTAGCACTGTGGGGGAAAAAGACAGGCCTTCAAAGGAAGGCTCCCTAAGGGTGCTGTGTCCTTGGAGAGGTCACCTGAATTAGCAACATCAGGCTCTATTTCTATGTTTCTGTCATGACCTCTGTTTTCGACTAACTTCTCTGATCCTTAGTTTTTTCCGAAGATATGACTATTTCTTAAGAGCTCTGGGGGACTGAAATTGTTGACTGTAGCACTCACGGAGAAAATGGAAATGCAGAGCTCTGTATTCTTAACAGTTAGCTCATTACTTTTGTTTTTCAGAACAATGATCTCCTCTGGACGGATTTCCATCAGAAGCTGGTGGATCAGGCACTTCTGACCATGGATACGTACCTTGGCCAATTTCCAGATATTAAGGTAAGATTCTCTTTAAACCTTTTGATCTAGAAAGTCACAGCAGATGAAACCTCGTAAGAATCAATTTCTTGCATCCCCATCTTCTTTAGGAGGTTGTGTGTGCTGTGCTGCTGTAAACTCTCCTTTTAGAGCAGCCAAGGTCTTTGCAGCCCTGGGTCATGTGAAAATGTTGTTTTCCTTTTGGGCTTGAAATGAGAGTGAAGAATCCAGGTGCTGAAGAGAAAACATAAGTGTGAAACAGGAGGATCCATGAAATTTCCTATTGTATCCCCGTGCAGGAGGGCGGTGTCAGCAGCAACTCACAAGCTCTGTCTCTCTTTTCAATCCTTTGCTTTTTTAACTTTGAGGAAGTAGTGAGTGGCAAACATGCTTTATAGGTAGAAGCTGGTATGGAAGACAGATATCTGTGTGTTCCCTGAAGTCCCACTGTGCATATAACCAGCTTTTTGCAGAGAAGGGGAAATGCTGGATAGGTGTCTTTTGGGGGGAGATCATATCTGAGGACCTGGGTTTGAATGGTGTCCTCTCCCTTCCCCCACAGTTATCGCCTCTCTGTTCGTTTTGAGAAGGTTATGCAGGAAATGTCTTCACCATATGGAAGCACTAGTAATGATATCACCATATGGGAAATATCAGCTTGGCTTCTTCCCAGTGAAAACAACCCTTTCCCTACCACATGTCTCTTAAAACGTTTGTCAATATTTGTTGCTTCAGGAGGATCATGCTGTATCAAAGCGGGGGGGGGGCAGGTCACAGGCTTGTAGAATGAGCCCTGAACAGCAGCACCCTTGCCTCCTGGGGCTCCTTGGTTTTGCTTCATTTTTTCCAGCCTCTTCTGTCCCTGGAAGTCTGAAGTGGGGAAGGGCAAAGAGGCTTGCTGTTGCTTTCCACCTGCAGAAGGATGTAGAGCTGATTGCTCCCCGTAGTGTGATGCCGTGTGCCTCAGTTAGCAGTGCAGAGGCTCATGCACGGCTTCCTAAGAGAAGGTTTTATTGCAGGCTCGCTGTAGACTCAGACTTCTGCACCGCTTCAGTCCAAATCACAATTTACCAGCATTGTCGGCTGTGCACTGGGTCAGCTTGGAGTGTCACGTTTTTTCCATGCTTAGTATCTTTGGGATTTCTTAATTCTGCTGGCGTCTCGCTGAGGTTTTGCGGTGGGATTTTAAAAGGGGCACAAGACTGGAACCACCCAAATTCCACCAGAACTCAAGGTGTTAGGCACTGAGCTCCCATGGATCCTTTCTGTCTTCCAAATGGGCCACTAAGGTGTTTATTACTAATGTCCCTTTCTCTGTCTTCAGATGATGCTCTAGAAAATGGGAAGTTAAAGCAATTTTGTGAGCAATTTAAGTAATGCTTTAGAGAGCGCTATGCACCTCTGCTTTCCTTCCTAAAACAAGTGAGAATTTGGCTTTCTGTTGATTCCTACAATAAGACATGGATATATTTCACAGTTGACTGTTTCTTTAAAATGGACTTTCAGTGGTATGAATTTAAAAAGGTCAATGTGTTTTTATTGGTAGTTCAGCTGGATGCATCATCTTCCTGACCCCAGAGCAGTGAGAAATGCTCAAATGAAGTCTGGTTTCTTCGACTGGTAGAAACTCTTACAAGTACTGTTGTTGAAGGCTGCTACAGTTGTACAAAAGTATAATTTGCCTTCACATAAGGAACTGGAGTTCTTGACGGTGGCAGGCAAAAACCCCCAGTCTTATGTAACTTACAGAATGTTTCAGTTGTTTTTGGTTGTTGTGGTAATAGTTTTCTGTTTTGTGTTTTCCACAAAAGTAAATTTTCTGCTTTTCCTGGAATTCTGGCGTTACTGTGATAATGAAAGATGATTTGTGGAGAGAAGATGATTTTAATTTAGTTATGTCAAGGCCTGTTTTTTGTTAACGACCCAGTAATTCAAATATGTGATGAGTTAGATCATGCATGTATTATTTTTTGTTCAATTCTAACGTATTCTGAAATCTTCACTTGAGGGGCTGGAAAAATTCCCTTGAATTTTTTGGACTTCCAATGGGATCTACAGCAGGAATGTAAAAGCATAGCATTCCTTTAGTAAGGAATTTTTATGAGTTGAAGAGAAGAATTTTTAAATGTTGGGTGGGGAGGGGTGAACAAAGCCTCTCTGTCTTGTCTAACTTGAAAAATGGGAATGCAAAAAGTACTTTATCCTTTCTCTGCAGGTCAGTATCTATAACTTCTTGGAGTAGGACTCTTGTATAATCTCTAATATTTCTAAGTGAGTTTTTGGTTGAGGTTGCAGAGCACGCAGTAAGAGTACAGGTGTCTGCGGTGAGCCCAGAGAAGATAAACCATAACCCAAATTCTGAATAGCTGTGGAACTGGCGATTTTCTGTCTTGCACTGAAAGTGGTGCCCTGTTTCTACTAGGTTTAAAACAAAATATTGCTAAGGGGGGGAGGGAAGTGTTTTGTGGTGGTGGTGGTGTTTTGTGTTTTTTATTTTTGTGTGGTTTTGGGGGTTTTGGGGTTTTTTTATTGTTGTTTTGAGGTTTTTTTGGAGGGGTTTGGCTTTTTTGTTGTTTCGTTTTTTGTTTGGTTTGGGTTTGGGTTTGTTTTGTTTGTTTGTTTAAGGAGGCTTAAATTAAGGTGTATTTATTGCAAAGCAGTAAACTCCTTTGGAGTTCACCTTTTACCATCAGATAGTGGTGGGTAGCTGCAGCTATCCTAGAGTCATACAAGGGAGCTACCCTGCAGCCTTCCAGGACTGGACTAAGTCCCGTTACTGCCATCACAGGCAATTGCGTGATCAGTGGTTACTCCAGGAGAGTGTATCCGTACCTCACAGCACTTCCATGTGTGGTGAGGGTGGAGTCAGAAGATTGGGGGATGCAAAAAAAGGGCAGGAGTGACCTGGTTGAGAGATGGGTGACATTGAATCAAACTCCCTGGTGGGATGGCAGAGAAACCTAGAAGTGGCTGTTTGCCATGTCTCAGTGGTGGGCAAAAGTCCAGCTATCTCTACCAATCTGACCTGGGGGAAAAATCCTATCTCTTAAATCCATAATCTGGCCACGTGTTTTATCTGGTGTGTGTGGAAGATGCATTAACTAGCATCTCAGAGGTGGTCATACTGCTGAAAGCCCCCTCTGACACTCTGTCTCCATGCCTGGCTGGCAGCATGATGTTGGGGAGGTATCTTCTAGTGACCTTGGCTGCGAGGTGACTCAGGTTCTTCGTTATTCCTCTCTTGGATTGAGTTGAGCGCTTTGAAATCAGTTTGGGTGTGCGTGTGGCTGAGATCCTGCAGATCCACTGTGACTCACACAGAGCTGCACCAGCGTTTGCTGAAAGTGCAGAGGAGCATGTGTGGGAGACGTGCGAACTGGTCCCAGCTGCTCTGGCAGAAAGATCAGCCCTGAGTGCAGTTTTGCAGCTTATCTACAAGAGCTTAGGGAGACGAGACCACATCTCCCTGCCAAGTGCAGTGGAGGGGGAGGATTTTGCTTTTGCAAGTAAATCCCCATGCTGATTCTTCATCTTGCACTTTCAGTTTCCCTGGGTGCTGTGGTTAATTAGCAACCCTCCTGGCTCCTTGCCATGCCTGTTCACTCCAGTTCTCCAGCCTGTCTTTAGACTGCTGATCACTGACACTGGACCAGGCTCTCCGAGCTGGGGTGGTGCTGAGGTCAGGCTGGGAAGACCTGTGCTTCCACCCAGATAGTCTGGGGTGTTTGTAGAGAGTGTGGGGGTGAGGGTCTAAGGGGGGAGTGTGGACGGTTCTTAATCCAGCGGGCCTGAGCCTCGCCAAGGTGAATCTGTGCTGGGGGAGAGAGCCTGAGGCACCTCAGATGAAGAGGGGTAATGGAAGATCAGGCCACAGGCCTGACTGTCTATCCTGGCTGCTCACTCACAGACCTGTCAGGACTCCATTCCTGAACACGAGTCTAATACACAGTTGGCACCCTCCTTGCATTCGTTATGGCTTCAGTATGTCTGGCGTATTAGTGACACAGTGCTACAGTTTTTCCCTCACGCTTCTCTTGCTTAATAGCTAGTTGCAACGGACCACTGCCTGTGGCTGCAGTCACTTCTGTCTGGACCTCCTGTTGCAGAGTCCAAAATGCTACCCTAGGTGTATCCTGAGCATGTGGATGACTGCTTTTGCTGTGCTGGCAACAGAAATGCCTTCTTTTGTTGAACTTAATCTTTTGAGCTTCCACGCAAACTAGGGCTGTGAGCTGGTTAGTTAGAGTCTGGCTGCAGCCCTCAGGAGGCCCTGAAAATGATGAAGCAGGTGCCCATAGGATGCAGGCGCATGGGGAGGCTTAGGAAGCACCGAAGCTACAGTTCTGAAAATGTTAATGTCATCCAGAGGTGGGGCCTGTTGTTGGTTGGATCCCTTTGCTTTCCCTGGCTGGGTCTGCTCTCCTGAGGAGCTCCCTCTAGAGTGGTGGCTGTCACAGGTGGCTCCCAGGGCCACATCTCTGGGAAGCCTGTGTGGAGTATCCAGTGAGTATCCTTGTGTAAGCAGAGCATGGGATGCTCTGGAAGTTGGGTGAAGAGGAGGGGGTTTTTCCTTGAGATGCTTTGGGATTTCTGCTGAGGAAGATTGTCACCACTCTTTTTCTCCATCTTTCTTAGTCTCGTATAGCGAAGCGAGGAAGGAAGCTTGTGGATTATGACAGTGCCAGACACCATTTTGAAGCCCTGCAAACCGCAAAGAAGAAGGACGAAACCAAAATCGCAAAGGTAAAGCAAGCAGAAGGATGGGCAGCCATCCTTTCATTTCATGAGGTCTGCATTTGCCTACTGAGCAGTTTTTAAGTGCATCTCTACCTCTTCATTGGGTGTGTTCTGTTCAGAGAGGTGCTGTGAACTGGTGAAGTTTGGCTAGGTATTTCCTTCTCATTCGTTTAGTTCTAGAGAGCAGGATGGTCTCTGTTGTATTGGTTCAGACTCACCATCATCAGTGAGCCTCTCTTGGTGGCCAAGGCCTAGGCATGCATTTCCCCAGATGCTGCAGGACCTCTGTCAGGAAAGCCCGTGTGCCTCTGTGGGAAGCAAAGCCTTGCAGTGCCCCAGCAAAACTTGCCAGTTTGTCTGCTTCTTGGGGCTCTCTCTTGCCATCTTATTACACTGGTGAGAGTAAGTGTTTGAGTGTTGCTTGGAGTTGGTTGTGTTCGTGAAGTCCTCTGATATTTGAAGACGGAGACCCTTAGGAGTGTGAGTTACGAGTTCATTGGTGGAAATACACCCTATGCACACTTGATGACTGTGTTCTGTTGTCTGTTGGTCACAATTACTGGACAATAAATATGGCTGAAAACAGGAAAACGAATTTTCTTTTGTCAGGGTGTGGGTTCTTTCATGTCTGTGAACAGCTTGATCTAGGGTTAACCGCAGAGCATGCCCAACATGCAAATGCGGATTTTTCTTTTTTTTAATTAAAATAAACATAATTAAAAATGAAATTTGGATTTTCTTTTAAATGTAGCTGAAGAAAGGTGATAGTGCTAACCTTGTTCTAAAGGAGCCGCATGGTTTGAATACCTGTCCAGAAAATAAGCAGTGGATTACTCCTGTACCCTGAATGGATTTGAACCACATGTGCCACTCCACAGGACAGGTTTTGACACAACAGAATAGTCCAGGGCTGGGGAGACATCTTTAATTCTTTTGAATGTGGGCCATGGCACGTCAGGACTCTTGAGGCTAGAAGCAGTGGAGGAAAGAAAGAGCCTGGATCTGTACCTTTTAACCAGGTTGAGAAGAGTTGTCATCCTCTGCTTAGTTATTTCTGATAGGGGGAAATATGGGCTATGTGAGAGACACTAGTGTTTCTTCTGCATGGAAGAAATAAAGATGCATCCCGCTGCTGAGCGAAGATCTGCATTTAATGGCCAACTGACAATACCTTTATTTTTAAGCTGCAAGTCATCAGTCATCTGCTCACCCAGAGCATGCACTGTGATTAACCTTGACAGACAAAGGGGAGAGAGATTGATGGCTCAGGTGTCATTGCATCATTTGTGTGGCAAAGCAAGTCTTGGTTCTGTATGCAAGGCATGAGGCCCAGCTGGTTGTGCCTTCTGTTCAAAGCTGTACTTCGCTTTGTTTAGGGTTACGAGCAGAATTTCCCTGGGGCGTGGTGTTGTTATTGCTGTGCGCCTGTGGGATCTTTGCTGCAGTGGGAATGGTTTTTGTAGGAATTCATCTACTCGGGTTGGCACCTGGTGATCTGCACCAAAGAGGCTGACCATCTTTGTCATTGCTGCACTCGCTCGTGTTGCCCCAAATGCTCATGTAAGACATTATTGACAAGGGTTTGTTTGTTGCTCTTTTGTCAAAGTGTGAAGAACAATGCAGTTTGAAGACTGAAATGTTGAGATTTAGAGAGTTGGTGCTCTGTTCCTGATTGAGTCTGTGCAAGTGTCTCTCAGTACTTGACTGGACTCTTCTTGTTAGCCAAAATATGCACTGGATCGGATCTTCCCACCCTCTGTGCTTTAGGCCATGAGCTCATGCATGGGAGGATACGTGACACGTCGCACTATCCTGATCCTGTAAAGATGGGAGCAGTGAGTCCCCGAAAGATATGTACGTGTGCTCTTCCCAAATGGGCAGGTTGCACAGCTCAGCCTGTGATCCCACACTTGCAGTCACACAGCTCTGCAGGGCTGTGGGCAGTAGCCAGGGCTCAGCGTGCACTAGGCTGATGTAGGAAGTTCACCTCTCTGTTCCTGTGACTGTGATTTGCTCGTGTGACCTTTGAAGGAGGGTTGTTCTGGTGTAAGGTACTTTGGAATATGATGACGGGCCCCTAGGAAAGAGAAATCTTGTTTCTGACACAGGATACAAATGGGAACTGACTTGATTGATGTTTCATGGTAGAGTAAAACAGACAGCAATGCGAATACTTTTTGGGGCTATATGGTCTTTTTTTTTTTTTTTTTTTTCCCTATTTATT
>VFFE01006305.1:13182-37533 GCA_008921705.1 Burhinus oedicnemus
ATTTTTTAAAATTTTTTTTAAAAAAAAAAAAAAAAAAAAAAAAAAGTGAATCATTGCATTGAGTAAGGTCTGCCAAACCCACAATTCACACAAACAGAAGTGTTTAAAATTTTTCCTCCATAAATAACCTTCATATCACAGAAAATTACATCGCTGGAATGTTAACTGTGTTACAGTATTTCAAGTTTGTTACAACTACAGGTAAGAAAAGGAAATTAACATGTAAAAAGACAGTAATACAGTAAAAAGATGACATCTAAAACCGAGCAAAGTTTAAGAAAATGCTTCTGGAAATCTCAGTGAGAACACTTGCTACTTCTTAATGCCTTCTCCCCCTGCCCCCGTTAAAAAAGGGCATTTAAAGTTAGAGTAGATAACAATTTAATCAGTCATCTACAGAAGGTAATACTGCACCAACAGAGAAAAGGACTGAACCATATGGATGCTGTATCCAGCTTTTATCAACTGATTTATACTCTCCAGAAAATATATAATTTTTCCCCTTGATTAAAAATAAAACACAACTCTTTAAAGTGACAAAAATAACATATTACACTGTAAAAACAAACTAATACAGATGAACTATTCCAGAACTAAACCAAATTTCACTGAAAGCTGTAAAAGCTGTAATCACAATTATTATTAATAAGGCAGATTTTACTTCAGTTACACTACTTCATAGCATTATAAATATTCTTCACCCTGTACAGTTCTTGAAAATCAACACCTAGTGAGGACAGAGTATTGCACCAAAAGCTGAAATTAACAGGTTCAACTTATAAAGTGCTGAAACCCTTCCAAAGTTGTGCCGTACTGTAGTTCTGTATTCATCATGGTTCATGTATCCTGAATACATCAAGAGTTCAGTATGGCCACTTGATTGCAGGCTTCGAAGAAAAGACTGTATGAGGTAGAATAAACTCCTTCAGGTTCTCTCCCACCCTACGGACCATTGAGCTGTGCAAATGGCTCTGTCACAGGAAAGGGCTCCAAAGCTTTCTCTGAGTTTTTCCAGTTGTGAAAGTTTTCTTTGTACCATTCAACTAGTATGAAGAGAATGTTGATGAGTCAAGTTGACCGGAGATAATGGGGAAATGCAAATATTCCACAGGTATCATAAGACTAACAACACACTAATAGTTCATTATGCAAAATATTAACCTATAATATTAAAAAAAAATCTAGTTTGTATTTTATAAATTCTTTACGCCAGACTTATTCAAGCATTAAAAAGTAATTAATTCTAGTACCTGATGCTGCTTTATTGTGATTAACCTTTATTTTTTTTTAATCGGGTAAATTCAGAACTTAAAAAGCAGCCAATTTTATGTAAAATTAAAGTGTTAAATCCATTCTCTTTAGCCTCTCATTAACTAACCTGTATACCCATATTCCCCTCTTTCCCTCCTCCTATCACTTCTAAATCAATTAGTGTAAAAGCCATCAGTCCTACTTGTTTTCTTTATTCCTTCTTTCCAGGGCACTTTAGGTCTCCATCCCAAGTTATGCATTTTTTCTGAATTCATTGGGTATCTCAGGTCATTGGTAGGTCTGATGAAGTATAAAATGTACATCAAAAACAGTTTGATTAGACTTTTTTGTTAATTAGAGATGCAGTACCTCACATTGTCTTCAAACCAACATTAGGCATGCTTCAATTTTGAAAATTCCCATCAACATGAACAGATTATATTGCCTTCAAAAACATATGCGGCAGTTGAGTGCAGCTACAACAATACAATTCAGCTTGTACAGTCAACTACTTGTAATTGACAAGAAAAAATATGAATTAATATCTTACTGGCACAAAAATGAATGCAAAACTCAAATCACTGCCAACGCAATTGTGCAAATCAGCGCATTTGCAACTCTTTAGACAGTCATTACGCAAGCCAGTGTTTTCTAATATCAGCATTCACATTTTTCATCCTGAAAGCCCACAAATTTTCACATACTTCAGATTTGAAATACGTAGACTTCCAAGGCATTGTCACTACAGTGCCTCATTAGCTACACAAACTCAGTAATACTAAATATGTAGAATCCCAGGCTGCAAGATTCAACACTGAGAGAGATTCCCTACATTTAAGCATGGCACAAATTTCCACTTCCACAATCTGGCAGTTAGGTAGTCTAGTCTAGCATTCCTGCATTATTGGCACTAGCTTACTGAACAGTTAAACGACATGTGCGGTCAGAAACCAGCTACTTATCACCGTTACTAAAACACGCTAATCTCAAGCAGAAGCAGAACTAATTTTTCCATGGCAAGTAACCCTCATGACCTTTAAGTCACTCATTACAGAATTAAATAATCATTAGTTACGTATCTTAAGAATCTTTTGTAAGACTTCAACATTCTTTGAAAAATGTATTCCTATGTGGTTAGCTTTCCCAAGCCCATTTATGTTTAAACATTAGTGGACAGGGCCCAATACACATGAAGAAAGATCTTGATCTGAATTACACTGAGACCTACTGAACACTCACATCATGTGAGCCAAAGGCAATTTGTTCAAAGTCCTGTGATACACTCAGATAGGATTCTGAAGAACACTTCCTTTTAAAAACAAGAATTAGTACATTTAAAGACACTTCAGTTGGCATGATAACAATCCAAATGTGAACAGAAAATGAGAATTCTAAAGGCCATAGTAATACTTAACTGCTATCAGCAGATATGTCATTTCTAATCACTCTGGAGAAAGAGAGTGATATCTAAAGTAAGCAGAGACTCATTGTTGCTGCAGAAAAGAAATTAAGATAAAAGAACAGAGCCAAACCAAGCCTGAAATTAACGACAGAAACACACAGCAAAAGTATATTTACAAAAGCTATCCATTTTTGCTGCCACCCTAACTTTGGCACCTCAGAGTTTTACACCTACTTTGAGATAGCAGTTTCAACTTCAGATAGGAATCTAAAAGTAACTACACTCTGTAGGTGCGTATTTCTGCCTGTGAAGAGTGGGTCTTACCTATAAAGGACATTTAAGTCTGAAGTAGTCACATTAATGTCAAAATACTAAAGCTAAATGAGAGACAATGGGATTCATCTCACTCAAGCCATGTTGAATACAAAGTACTGAATAAACTATCTAAACTACCCTTAAGAAAAGATTTAGCTACTGTGTAAAGCCCGTCCTTTTCCCAGAGCAGACTTCAGTAGTGAGAAGTCTGTAGAAAGTTTGAAGACAGACAGATTAGCATTACACATTCCCCTTCAAGACATATACTCTGACGTAAAGATCCAAATAATAAATGGAAATCCTGTTTTTCTAGTGTTCTGTACAGATCATAGATGTCAAATCCACTAGCAAAAAAAATTTAAAAAATTAAGAACACAGAGCAGAAACAGCTCCTGCAGAGCAGAAACACTTTCACAAAAAACTATTTGGCAAGAGTCCCAGAAACCTGCAGGATAAACCAATCCTGCATGTGCTTTACTATTTTTTTACCTGTCCTTGACATAATCCATCCAGTGTTCCATTTCAGATTCTGAACTGGTCTTCTTTATCTGACAAGAGAGAAACAAAAATCACCCCCACACATCTTGCACTGTCTTAACATACATTTAAAAATAGATTTTTTTAAACAAGATTTAAGCCTGTTTTAAAAAAAGAAAAAACACAAACAGAAATGGTCTTTTATCTAAACTGAGTTTTCATACTACTGAAATTATCAAAACTATCTAGAACAATTCCAGTATTTGTCCTTCATCCGAGCACTGCCTAACCATTCATAATCAAATTATTATATTTTAATAGTGCCACATTCTCAGACCAAAACCGAAGCAGCCAGCATGCAAAAATCCTACCAAATGGTACTTAATCATTATGCCAGTTGTGTCGCAGTTGAGATAACTGATGCAGCAGCGCAATGCACGATAGCCTGTACTGCAAACTTACACAGTACAGCTGCCACAGAAAGGGTAGTGCATTGTTCTGCTACAATTACCTTTCAAGACCCACCGCAAGCCTAAGCTCTCTCAGAGCTACAAAAGGTTTATAGTATAATTGTTTGTATGTGCAATGACTGGTGAAGAAAAGCATCATAACTGTTTACTCACTAAATGGATTA
Organism: Burhinus oedicnemus; assembly: GCA_008921705.1. Taxonomy (NCBI): domain Eukaryota; kingdom Metazoa; phylum Chordata; class Aves; order Charadriiformes; family Burhinidae; genus Burhinus; species Burhinus oedicnemus. The sequence continues at coordinate 17,262 of VFFE01006305.1, forward strand.
ACTCCTTAGCAAGCTGGGCAATGGACATCTCGAAGTTAGTTCCAATGTTATAAATTTCACCTGGCTTCCCCTCCTTCAGAACAGTAAGGAATGCTTCTACCACATCAGTTGCATAAAGGAAATTCCTTCTTTGAAGTCCAGAACCGTGAATACAGCTTAAAACCAGGAAAAGGCAAGAAATTTTTGTTAATCCTTATATAAAAGTATTCAATTTATTAAACTGTGTTTTAAGTAGTTTTGCTGTTAGCTGGTACCTGAAGGTACCTTAAGTAGCTGACATACAAACAGTTCTTTAGTTTAAGGAAAACCTATTATGAAAATAAGCAATTCATAACTTAGTTATGAAATTGTCATTTCACAAACTATACCACGTCTTTATAACTAATTACAGTTTTATAAACAAATATCACAAACAAAAAAGCAAATTACATACCATTTTCTGTTCTGTTGCAACAAAGATATAAACTTTGGAATAACCTAAGGAATTGGAAAAAAAAAAAATTACTCTGCTATTTTGGAAGCTGTTTTTCTGCAAAGAACATGGGACTTCATCAATTAGTATCATGAATTACTTTAATAAGACTCTTTAAATACTTTTAGGTTTTCTTAAGTCTAATCAAAGCATGTATCAAGCCTAGAAGCTGCAAGGATTTTTTTTGTTTGGGGGTTTTTTGGTTTGTTGTTTTTTGGTTTTTGTTTGGGCTTTTGTTTGTTTGCTTGTTTCTTTTTAAAGAGTAGATGACTCTATTGTGTTGTAAAGCTTACCTTTCTGGTCAACCATTACAAATCAGTAGTTACAAATGTAACATTTTTACAAAAGAAAGTGGTTCCATTACTTTTCACACACAGAAGCGCACTAGTGTCTAACTACAGATATCTATTGCAAACAGTTCAGAACATGGTTTAAACACCCAGCAAGTTGCAGTAAATCTATAGTCAAAAAGCAAGAGTCATTAAAATAGTTAAATTTGGAAGAGAACCCATAGAGAATTTCAAGATAAGTAAACACAGATCAAGTGACAGCCACTAGCTTGCAACACAAAGACTTACAATATTATGTTCAGCTACAAGTTTAGATCCATTCATAATGTCCCAGAAACTTCAGAACGGTTAACCCTGCTATTAAAGTTTTTAAACTGAAGCCATTAGAAAGCTATTCCAATTCTTTTACTTTTGTGAACTTATTACTCTAAACATAGAAGCAGACATATTAGGTAAAACTAAAGATCCATCTAGCCTAGTATTGTGTTCTTAGCAACAACTAGAAGTGGATACTTGAAGAATACATATAAGTTTCAAGCAAGTAAATAGAGATACATCCCCTGAATATACTCCCAACATCATGCAACCTGTAGCCAGACATTTCCCAAGCTACAGATCAGTGAAAAACGTATTTTAAAAACTCTTGCTTATCCACCTGCAATAATGTAGGGAAAAATAAGTTTATTTGAAAATACCCAACACATAAAAAGCAATTCAAATTAAAAAACATCTCACTAGAACTGCAAAATACAGCTACACTTCATACAAGCTCCAAACTGCAAAGAGTACATATGATTATCACTATCATTCCATCAGTTTATTTCCATTCACTAGCAGAGCAGATCTTGGTATTGCCTACAAGGGCAAATCCATCTCACTAATAACCATCTTAAATAGATACCCCGCAAGCTATATGTGGATACATGCAAAGTACAAGTCGCTTTGCGCTATTTCTCACCATATATCTGATTGCTATAGCTTTACCTTACCTATTTTCTATACAGATTGGAACATCTCTTTCTATACCAGACATATTGCTCTCTCAGTTTACTTTTTGAAATGTTTACCTTAGTTATTAAACATTCCTAATTACAGCACATGACATGTGAGCTAATATAATTTCTAGGGGAACCCTGCCAAGACATAGGGCAGTTAAACACCCTTTGAAAACGAAAAAAAATTACAAAACAAAGGCATTGTAGTAAAATTCATGTAAATGAATAGAAACTTCTAATTGATGCTTTACTTACAATGAAAAAACGTGTTCATTGTGTTGATGGTAAGACATGTTAGTGTGAGATCAAAATAAACAATCACAGGTAAGTGTGGACAAATATACTTGCAAGACTGTTTTTTTCAAAAGTCAGTCCGTTCTTACGAGAAAAAAGTAAGATCACCTAATACTGAATCTCAGAGTAAAGCATAGGTTTAACTTACTTTTTCTGGATACTGGTGTGGTCCATAAACATTACTGCTCCGTGTGATAACAACTGGGAACTTAAAAGCATTAAACATGCATGTGATTACATAAGACAATATATACCAGTAAAAATCTGTAGACTTCTTGCTGATCACTAAGTAATAAACTGGCACATCCACAGTGCTTATTAAAAAAAGTGCAAACATTCAAAAAAAAAAAAAAATCTTACAAACATTAATGAATTAAGCTACCCATACTTCTGTCAAATAGGCAAGGGCCTCCAGCCTTCTCAGTCTGTTAGAAGCACCACAAGTGACAAATGTTTGCAATCTCTGTCTTGCTATGGAACCACCAGAGCACATTACATACATGTACTGATACCAAGTTCAAAAGGAATATATGGTTTCCTCCTTGTTAGAAGCAATGCAGTCAAGTTTGGAATTCTTTGCAAGCAGGTGGCTTTAGAATTTCTATATATGATTAGATAACGAGATCATGCTATAATGAGCTAGTTTTTGAGACTCTGTATCCTTGAGTAGGATTGATAAGTAAATCTTACTATAATGAGCTAGTTTTTGTACAAGAAAGAATTGTGTAACCAAGCAAAAAACAAACTGAGCAGGCGCAAAGACCGAGTTCAACCAGTGGACACAGTGAGGAAGACTATCGACAACCACCAGAGGACCCTGGAAGACCACCAATGGACCTGAGTGCGCATGAGTCAAGGACATTTACATATAATAATGAGTTCTTGGAAATAGTATGAATGTTAATTGTTCCTCAGGAATGCAATGAATATGTATATTCTGATTGTATATAGCTTCCATAGCTGAGCATCTTGGCACGCACACTAGGTAGAGCGATCCCCTGTGCGTCTGGCCGTAATAAAGAATGCCTGCTTTCTAAAACTCCAAATTGAGTCTTAGAGAGTTCCTATTTTGCCGACTTACGGTAACAGCACCTGGTTGACTGAAGACTGGCTTACTACTTCTTATTCCAAGAAAATGTTTCACAGACATTAACATCTCATTCAAGTCAGCTTTATGTCAAAAACAGCATTGCAGACGGCCATGTCAAGAACAAAAGACTGAAGTATTTAAAACTTAAAATATTTTTGCTTAAACAATCTGAGTAATAGGGCTTTTTTTCCTTTCTTTTTTTGCTTTCCCTGTAAGTCTAGTCTTAATACAATTTGAACTTTGCATATTCTACTTCTCTATAAACAGATTTCCTTCAAGCTTAACAATTTTTTGAATTGCTAATGTTTTCTTTGACCATTTTATCAAAGAACATTTTTAGACATTAGAGTTTAGATTTTCAAAAGAATTTAAAAACATTTGACCTCTCCCCACCGTCTTGCAATGTATCTCCACCAGTAAGTGGCAGACATCCTCTGACGCAACCAAACTACAAGACTAGCAATTAGGAACAGGGTGGCAGTGTGTGGACTAGTACTGACTTTCCTTTCATACTCTTATACACATAATACAGACACTTAAGCATGGGCTTCAGAGTTTTTTAAGCTTGCATCAACTTACTTGGTACCTTTCCCAGTAAGACTGAACAAAACACTCTGCAGCTGCTTTAGAGGAGGCATAGGGATTTGTTGGGCGTTTTGGTGAGGATTCATCAAATTCCTAAAGCGAAAAGAAAAATTTGCATTACTCAATTTCATTTGCCCAGATAAGCCTTAAAGTTACAAAAGCTGCAGTTGCAGCAGATATAAAAAATCCTAAATATCCAAGCACACCAGTCTGAGAAAGTCACCCTTCCACTTACAGCAGAAGACCAATAACAAAAGACAGTTTTTATACTTCTAGCAGAGTACCTCACAGTAGCAGGTCCTTAGATTTTTATCTTGTAAAATAATCACTGTTGCCACAGAGAGGTTCAATCCTTTTCAGGCTTATATTGCCTCAGAGTGCCATTGCACCACATCTAGCAAACTGACCTTTCAGTCCTAAATAAAAGGGGTCCATTCTCCCTTTTCTATAAACTTTATTTCTGGAAGAATAGTAGAATTTCAACTGCAAGCACTCCAAAGCAAGGCTTCAACAATCTGACCTGTTCCAGAACAGGTGGCTTCATGGCTATCATGCCACTTCTATCTACTTCTCACCTGGGGGAGAAGGAAGGGGGGCAGGGAGAGAAGATACAATAATGCACCAAAGAAAGGAGGGATTCTACACTGCCTGAGGTGCAATTCAGAACAATCACCTTAACACGCGATTAAAAGACTCACTGTTCTTGTCTGACCTTTGCCTCTGAAATTAATTGATTTACTTTTTGTCCTTCCCCCCCCCAAAAAAAAACTCTCTTCAAGAACTTCTACTATGATTCACAAAGAGAACAAAAAAGAGATCAAACGCAAGTGCTTTATTCAAGGCCCAGAAGCAGCAAAAGTTCACTTGGAAGTTGTCTCAGCCAACCCACAGGTCTACATGCAGGAAAACAACATCCTTGGGTATCACAAAAGCCTACAGATTGAAGTTGTGTTAAAGGAACTGATAAAGACATTGTAACAACAAGAAAATGCACATGACTTTTCTGAAATACATTAGTATTTTCATGGATTGTGGCACAAGACTTTTTGGCCGTTATTTACACCTTTAGAAAGACAAGCATGCATAATTTGCCTTTTTACTGAGCTAAATTACATTTCCTGAATGAAGGTCAGGCATAAATTGGCAAGAATCAAAAAGATTTCCATAGAACAATAAGAAACATAAGTATATTTCTTCTAGTAATACAGTAACTGTTCCTGTTCAAATTCTGAGTACCTACAGTTCTGTTAGTATTTTAGCTAGAGTATAAAACAGTTCCCTGCCTGTCAAGTTCATAGTCAAGGCAGAGCAGGAAAAAAATTTAAAAAAAAATAAAATAAATTAAAAAAAAAACGCCACAACATACTGTGCAAATTACTGAAGTCTTATGAATGCTCCAAGGCAAAATTTGTATAATACATTCCTTTGATACTATCTCTGAGGAGTATTCACATGTCATTAATGACCTCAATTTCACTGCTTTATGTAATACACATTCAATATAAAACATACTAAAAAAAAGTTCAGGACAATTTTGATACTTAGCTTTCTAGAAACAACCAGTGCTTTTTCACAAGTCCCAGCATTGTCAGAAAGAGCTCAAAAGTCGTACATTTACAGAGGCCAAGGAAAATCAGACTTCTTTTTTTTTTTTTTACACTATTAAAAGTAAGTAAAGCTAGAGAAACCCTCATGCACTTTCAAACTCACCTCATCAGTGCTACCTCCATATACTTCATCTGTGCTAACATACACAAACTTCTCCACATTGGCTTCATGCGCAGCAGCAACTAGCACATTAGTGCCATAAACATTGACATAGGTGAATTCCAGGGCATGCCAAAATGAAAGATCTACATAAAAAATTCAAACAATTCTGATTAAATTTAGGCAAGACATGGCTTCCTATTGAACCATAATATTAGAGGCTGCAATATAGACTAGGACTTTATCACTAGTTCTTTGATTGTCAGATAGCAAGGTCATTATTGAACGAAGACACTTTCTACACTTACTGGAAGACAAAATCCTTGCTCTCAACACGAGAATCCTGGAATCAGGAGCAAAAGTTTGCTGGCTATGCATGATTCTATTTGAAATAGCATTATCTAACTTTACTTAAGTGGCAGCATAACTACTTCCCTCCCTCCATGAGGAAGGGGCAAGCTTAGTCAGAAAAGTATCATTCAAAGACAGTTGTAAGATGCAGTATTATATACCTATTACTGTTAATTAACTAGCACCTGTTTTAATTCTTAGAATTGTCCCACTGACCTAATGATCTTGTGCATGTCATATCTGACAATTTTGAGAAGTATTTTCCTGGAGAATTCTTTGAGGATTTCTTCTCATGATGAAAGGAATATGGTAGGGATAGTTCTCATTAACAGTGTTACTGAAGAGTGGTAATCTGAAATAGGCACTTTTAAGTGTAATTCATTCTCTCTGTTTAGAATCCAAGCAGGACTCTGAGGGGAGCTATGCCTACTCCTTCAGCTTCCACACTGTGTTTTTTTCCTCCAAGGCTGGAGCCAATCAAGTAAAAACTTAAGACTATGTACAAACTCTTTTTCCATTGTCTTCATGACTCCACCAGTACACTGTCAGTTACATGTGTGTCTAGATGGAATTTAAAAATGTAATGAAAAAAAAAAAAAAGGCATTACCATTTATGCACAATAACAACAGACAACAGTCAGATGAAGCACTTTTAAATTAAGGCTGTGAACCCCTTTAAGCTAAAAAGGCCACCAGACATTGAATCACGTAGTTTGTAGAGACAAACCGTACCCTTGATTTATATGAAGGGAAAAGACAAAAATATCAGTATATATTTCAAACAAATATACTCATGGAAAATAATAACAAAACATGCAACAATGCTCACCTACATGTGTTTGAGCTGCAAAATGAAGGACTATATCTATTTTCTCAGTTTCGAAGAGCTGCTTTATAAAATCAGGTTCACAAATATCTCCCTAAACAAACAAACAAAAAAACCATTAACAAACTATTTTTGATAGAAAATAATAAGTTTTCCTTTGTACCAAGTGTCACATAACAAACCACTGCAAAGGAAGCACAGGATACAACAAGCACTACCAACTGAGTTTTGGGCAATTTATTGATGCCATGTTTAAAATAAGTCCAGATATAAGTTTCACACATTCTGAGCAACAGGCTCAACAAAGCTTATTTCAGGATTTATATTACGATTTAACATTAGAAACAGCATCACTCCCAAAATATACACAACAGAAGTATAGTCTCTAGGTTGCTGAGGTTGAAATGACAAGTTTCCACAGCAACTAAGTTAACTGGAGTCTGGCTAACGGACAGTGACACCTAGTGGCATTATAAAAGGTGAAGTGGATTTCTACTTCTATCAAAACAGATTGTTGGATGTCTTGCAAGGATTTTGGGTCTTGTTGTTTGTTCTGGTAATTTTTTTTTATTGATATATTTAGAAAATAATCAGGCATCGACACACAAGACATTCTTTAGTTTGACACAGTAGCTTTTAAAGGTAAATGCAAGCTGAGAAAGAGCTTTTGATATTTATCTGTTGGCTCAAGTTAAAACAAAATAGTACCTGAGAAGAAGGGGTGTCTTGGGGAGGAAGACTTTTGTATTTCCAGTAACAGGCAATTAACTAAAAATAGTTCAGATGCACCTATGTTTTAAGGAGTTCTAAAGCAACAACGCCAAACATCAGCCTCAAAGAAGTACTGTATGTTAGAAATGGGAGGAAGATGAACTGATTTTCCTCTTTCTCATCCCTGAATAGAACTGAAACACTCCAATAAATACACCTCAGGCTCACACATTATTTTGAACGAAATAGTTACAATTATCAATTTTTTTAAAAACTGAAATTCAAACTCGATACATTTGTGCTGAGCAACAACAGAAATTGTCATAAAACTGTATCTTTCACACAGCTCCTTATGCAAATTTTCTAAACTTTTACTTCTCTACCTTCCAAAACAAGCTTCTTTCCTACAGCACCACTAGAGCTTTTATCCTTTCTGCTCTGTCTAAGGCCAGTAAAAGTGTTACAGTTCTAATCATAAGGCTTGTGCATCCCAGAGTAATTTTTCCAGTGCATTTTTTCCTATCAGTGTAAACTACTTGGCTGCATACAAGCTCTAATCAACCTTCCTTCCAAAAAGAAAAGAAATCAAACAAACAAAACAGAAAACAACAACTGGACATTTGGAATTAATTATACCGGTGTAAGTTCTGTGAAAACATATACCTACCCTAGTTCAGAAGCAGTATAGCTACACCATTCCTTGTTACTATCCCACTGCTTCACACAGGGACCTGGTTATTTACAGGATGCCTTCTGGAATTCCATCCTATCCCCAGCAATTAAATGTTAATATATGTCCAGATAATGAGGCTTTTTTACAGCGTTCATACATTTCATATCACATACTGGAAATGGTCAAAAACATTAGGAAAAATTACAAAAAAAACTGTCTGGGCATGCTGGAACTGTGTACATTTGCTTAGTAGACATCCCTTTCCGCTCATAATCACTTACTGAAATAAACAGATAGGTTCACAAAAATGTAAACAGCAATGGGGGTCACCAAACAGGTGAGGACAAGTTCAATTCCCAACCTTGCCTGAATCTAAGAGGTATGTTTAAGTTGCATCTACTACTTCTAACAAAGTTGCCTCAAAGTTGCTATTTCAGAAAATTAAACTATATGCATTTCTCTGATGTCCTGCAACCTCGGGCAGCCCAGCTAGACAGAGAGACCAGCATCAGCACTGACATTCATAGAGGGGAAAAACCTCAGCATACGAACCCAGCAGTCAGAATGTTTTTCTGAATAATAAATCAAAATCCTTCTCCTGTTTAAAGATAAAACTGTGGAAACAGTAAACTAATTTAATTGGCAAAATTTTAAAAAGAAAAGTCATACCCTGAATGTTCCGATGAGACCCTGTTCCAAAACAACTACGAACTACACAGCATGAAGAGCAGCAAAAGTGAGAATGTAGCCTGATGCCTAATGCTAACAGAACGAGAAAGAGTGTGTTGCACACCACAGAATATGACAAGCGACCGTGTTTGAAGGTACAAAATCTAAGATAGCATCAGAGAAGCATGGAGGAGCCGAATCCGAGTCCATCTTGTCCATGCCACCTATCAAAAGTGAAAGAATCATCCCTAAAACCACTCATCTCCATAATCAAATCGGGCTTTTACCAACTCTGTACCTTTATTATACAATAAAATATATCAACTTTCAAAAGACTACTTCATACAAGAGACAGAAAACACTGCATGTTCTCATAGCCTTCTGTGGGTGAAATATGAAGTCTATTAATAAGGTAAACAGATGAAGTGAATGCTGTTATGGCCATCTGATTGTTACATACGTTGTCATATTACATACACGGACTCATCCTTGACAATGAATTAGTAGAAGTAATTTCAACTTTACCATAAATGAAAGCAGTGGCTTCTAGTTTGGGGAGCTCTGGAGACCACAGTACCTTGATATGAAGGCATAAAAGTCAGTAAAAAGTCAAGTTTCCTAGAAGGGAAGGCTTTATCACCTGGATAAACTTGTAGTTTGTCTTCTCAGAGACAGTTTCAAGATTCTTCAAGCTTGCACAGTAGTCGAGCTAAAGAGAAATACCCACACAATATCATTAAGAGGGCTTTGTGAAAGTAAATAAGCTAACTCAGATCCAAGCTGATCACCAGGAAGTTTGAGAACAATGTAAAAACTTCTTTCAAAAGAAAAACTATTTTGCAAGCAGACATGATGAAGCTTTAAAAACACAAAACTCTGAAAGGTATCCTAACTGCAAAAATTCTTAAACAGAAGTTTAGAACTTAAAAAGTTGCCTCTTTTTTTTTTTTCCCCCCCAAATAATTATTTGGTGTGGACACACGAACAGCAGTTGATTTTTTTTTTTTACATAGGAAAAAATGGATAGTCAAACAAAAAATTAATAAATAACAACAATGCATATAAATTTCAACATGCTATACATTGCATTAAAAATAATTTAAAACCGTTTTCCTTGTCAAGAAAGAAAACAAGCTACTTACCTTATCTAGATTTATAATCAGATAGTTTGGATAGTTCTTCACGAGAGAGACAACTACATGTGAAGCACTGCAGGACAGAAGAAAAACATATTTTACAATTATATAGTTAGCTTTAAGGTAACAAAAAGATGACAAATTACAAAGAAGTTTAGCAATATCAAAAGGCTTTGGGGGAAGAGGGGGCTGTACTCAAGACAGGCAAACGAGGAGTTCACAGATATATTTTTAAGATACGTCAACATTATTCTATTGCTAATGCCCATAACTGCATAGTTAAGAAACTAAAAATCAGATTAAAAGTTCACGCTATAACAAACGAAAGCAGCACTGCTCACAGCTACCTAAAAAAAACAAAAACAAATTGTTATATGCTGCATTCAACTGCCATTCTAAAATATTTTTACACTCTTAAGTTTACACATTAGGTATCAGGGAAAACTAAACAGTCAACTCTCCTAACCCACAATACTGACTCTCAACACTCCGACACTGCTGGTAGATGTAAGAAGACATGACAGCCTGACTACCAGGTGGCACTTCTCTTTGGCACGGTCTTGTGTACAAGAAGCTCACCCTGAGAGTTCAGGTTTAGCAGGGCTTATTCGCACCTCCAGCCCCCCAAGCTGGGGGGTGCACGCAGAAACCGAGTCCTCTCACAGCGCCAGGCTCAGCACGCCGAAGGGCCCAAGCTGAACATGGACCTGAACTTCCTCTGCCTCGAGCAGAGCCCACAGCACCGGGGAGCGGGGATGAGAAACAGCACAGTCACCCCCTACCCCGCCCCGGCTGAGGCTGAGCACCGACTGCCACCGTCAGCACTGGGAGGTCCCTCCTTCACCGAGCGCCTTCTCGCTGGCCGCGGGCGGAGGACAGCCGGGCAGCAGCCCGGCTCGCCCCCAGCCCTTATCACCCCAAAGACCGCGACACGGGAGAGCCGCAGGCAGCCTCCAAGGCGAACCCGGTCCTGCGCCCAGCGCAGCCTGCGCCTGAGCGAACGCGGCCCGGGACAGGCCCCAGAGACCCCTTCCGCCCCGGCCTGCTCCCCGCACCAGCCGCCGCCTCCCACCCGCGCCCCCAGGAAGGAGAGCGGCGGCCCCCGCCGGGCCCAGCAGAGAGGCGAAGCGGCGCTCGGGGCGCCGCGGCCGCCACTCACATGAACCCCGCGCCGCCCGTCACCAGCAGCCGCTTCTCAAAGACCGGCAGCTCCGCAGGACCCGGCGGCACCGACATCGTCCGCGCTTTACGGCAGCAGCCCGCAACCCTCCCGCTGCCCTGCGCCGCGACCACACGGCTGCGCATGCGCAACACGGGACCGTTCTGCCGTAGTTCTCCCAGGGGTCTCACCGGCAGAGCCGCTAGAGCCTGCGTGAAAAAACGCCTTCCCCTCTCCCCGCGCGCCCGAACAACGGAGCTCGCCGCCTCTGAAGCGAGCGGCACAGGCACGCCGTGCGAAGAGAGCAAAGCCTTACCTCCGCTTCCAGCGGCGACCGTCGCCTTTTACGACGCTGCGTCTCAACTTACGGCCGAACCCAGCAACGGACACGTCGTAGCTGGGGAGCTGCAGACCAAGCGGGGCACGGTGGCAGGGGGAGGGGCCGGCTGCCTCGGCCCCGCCCCCCGGGGGGTGGGCGCGCTCCCTCGCGCGCGGCTCCCATTGGCTCCCTTTCCGCCCCTGCCCTCCCCCTCGCCTGTCCCGCGCCCGCTTGTAACCCGCGGCGGGGTGGGGAGGGGAGTCACGTGACCGGGCGAGCCGCTGGCGCGGGCGGGGGCGCGCGGGTGGGCGGTTAGCGGCGGGTGGCGCCGGCGGGGCCGGAGGATGAGGTGGCGGCTGCTGTGGCTGTTATGCGCCGCCGGCTGGGGGGGAGCCGGGGGCAAGACGCTGCGGGGCGGCTTCGCCAGCGCCGCCGCCCGGCTGGAGCCGTGGCGGCCCGTGGCGCGGTTCCAGTTCCACGGTGGGTGTTGAAGGGGAAGGAGGGGGGGGAGTGGAACGAGCGAGCGGCTGGGTGGCCCGGCCGCGCCGGCACTGTCCGCCGTTGGGGCGCGTCAACGCGGCGCGCGGGGCGGGAGCCGTTAGGACGGCGGCCTGAGGGGAGCGGCAGCGGGGTCAGCCCGCTCCCTCCGCTGGGGACGTGCGACAGGTCTGATCCGCTGTGCAGGCGGTGAGGAGCCTGGGGCATCGCCGGAGGGGTGCGGGGAAGCTCGGCCAGAAGCGGGACCCCGCCGGAGCGGGGCGGGGGTGCAGCAGGGCGCTGGGAACAGGAGCTGGTGGCGGCCCGCCGTACGGCATGAAGAGTGTCGGAATTTGTCAGAGAGCGGCCAAACGCTGTTGTGGGTGCTCGGCGCTGTGCCCGGCCGTCGCGTCCCACAGCCTGACGTGGCGGGAGTGTCTGGGAGAGCAGCGGCATTTTAATTTTTACATGCATCTCTCCTTCCCTCCTGGAGCTTCACCGAATGAGAACGATGCTTAACGTTGCACGTGTCTGTTTGACATCACTGGGTGTTTTTAGTGTCACCGTGCATCGGAATGTAAATTCTCACCTAATTATTCCCAGTGGCTTTTCTTTCCTGTGTTATTAACTCCTTGTTAGTAATAATTCCTGACCTGTTGGCTAAGAGGCATAGCAATGGGCTAAAATCCTGTTAGAATGGCCACTGCAGAAATACAGTTTGGAAATGACCCTCCTTGCTACAGAAGTTTTACTTTACAAAAAGAGTTATACAGCACCCACCGTGCTTGCATATACAATGAGGCTGTGCTGGTCAGCCGGCTTTTCCTGTATGCTCAGCGTTTCGGTAGCTTAGACTGTTTTCTTTTTCAGTTAGCTTCATGGCAGAAGAGTTCTGCGGAATGCTTTAAAAGACAACCATGGAGATAATACTTACACAGGCTTCCTCCCAGACTGGAGGAGTAGTGTGAGAGGAAAACAAAAATGTTAGCAAGGAAAAAAAAAATCTAATGGAATGAAGGGAAATGTGACATAAACCAAGAGAAGTTGGAATGTGACCTTCCAGCGCTGAATGAGACATGATAGATAGGGTGGGGATAGCTTGTGGAGTGACTTGAAAGCAGTTAATTATCACTGTCCTAGAAGATAATTGTAGAAGCGCTGTAAATAGATCTGAAGGAAGAAAGTGCACTGCTTAAATCTGAGAAAAGAACGTTAAGAGTCAAGATGAGTGGTTTAGGGGTTCAAATATAATTTATTCTACAAGTTGATGTTACGTATTTCCTTATAAATATTTCTCTTTCTACATGAATACCCACAACTGTACATATTTTGGGTCTTAGTGAAGCCATATGGGCTTTTTTTAGAACCTTCTGTTAATTTTCCAAAATCTTTTATTAGCAACTTAGGTAAACTCTGGTCCATATAACGTTTTACAGATCCCAAGCGATCACCTTTTTTTGAAGTTTTGTTGCAGGACTGCTGTCTTGCAGCTATCTCTGAACAGGAAAACCTTCCTGGCAAAGCCTTATTTGAAACTATTACCTAGGTTAGGTGGGAAAGAAGATTGTTCTGACAGTTTAAAAAACATACAAAGCTTGCTTAAATTTGAATGAATTTGTACTCTTGCAGTACTGATTGATTTTTTTCTTCTCTGCTAAATCCTGTCTTTTAGTTTCGGATACTGTTACATTAAAGAAGTTTATGGCGATATATGATGAAAGAACTTAGTAAAATAAGTTTGAGGATTGTAGACTTACCCAGACAAGATAATGTCTCAAATGAGCTAGTTCTAAAATGGCTAAAATATTTCTCTGTGTCAAGATGCAGCCTATAGGTAGACTGACACATTAGAGAACGCTTTTGAAGTTTAGTTTTCTTTGTATCAACTTGACTTCTGTCATCTATAACTAAGTATTTTAGCTCTTACAGTCTACAACATGAATGTCCATTTACGTAAGTTCTTCTGGTATTAGACTCAAGAGCTACCCTGTGGTGCTCATAATTGTGCTACAAAGGTCATAAAATACTAGACTTTGAAGCAGCTATTGAGACTGACTGAGGCACTGTCTTTACTTGAACTTGAAATAAAATTTGGGGTGGAAGGAAGGAAGAAAAGACTATCTGGAAGTCTGGTTAAAAAAAAAAAAAGAGGTGGAAAGGCTGTTTGTAGTAGAGAAGGTTAATGACATTTGGGTTATGGTGAAGGTTTGTTTAGGCACCATCACAGAGACTAGTGCATACAGTATTACGTTAATGAGTCGTATAGAAATTGTTTATGAAAGAGTATAAAGACTTGTATGGAAGGTAGTGGTAAAAGTTTAAGAAATAAAGTGAAGCTTTAGTGCTGCTAAGTGTCAGAAATCTATGCCATGCTAGCTTTTTGTTCATAACTGACATCAAGGCAGAGTAGTTGATTTTATTTTTTAAATATCAAGGTGACCATGCTGTTCTGTGTGTCAGAATCAAGAACGTAGCAGTAGCTGTGACAAAAGAAGCTAGACTTCATCTATTTCAAGCACAGGAATGGCAGAAGCTGCAGAATAGTATCCAAGATCACAGCTGTACAGAGAAGTTCTCTAAAGCTCAGCTGACAAGTGAGTTTCTAATTTTTTTCCTTGCAAATAAAGTTATGTGTGTATTTAGAACCCTGTTGTCTGTATATTTAGAATATTTATTTCAGTGAATTTGGACTTTGCATCAACTTAAGTAAAAGCAGGACTTCGGCCTTCTGTAATTAAAAATGATTACAAGGAAATGTAATTGCTTTGTTTGCATCACTTCAGAAGACTTTGTTTGTGAGTTCTGTTTTAGTATACTGGTGGAAAATGAACAATCTTTGACAAATAATGACTTTAATGCAAACAGCCAAACTTTATGACTAGTTCTAGTCTCATGCTCTCAGTTGTATGCAACTCGGAAAGGATACGCATTTGGCTGAAGTCTTCATGTACTCATTCAGTACAGAGATTTTCTTTAACTCTGCTTGGAATAAAAGTCTTTTGTTTTTTTTGTTTTTTTTTTCCTTTCACAACCTCATAATCATTAGCTTCCCCTCTGGTCTGTAAGATCATCTGCAAAAATTAATCTGGGTTATGCTGCCTTACTTTATAACTTGCCTCCATTGTCATTTAATGTTCTTTCACCCTTTAATTTTTTAATATGGCATTCATCACTGAATTTCCCCTTCAAAAGTTTTTAATATTTGAGATGATAATTATACCATTACTGAATATACAGGTTAACTTGTTGTCTTGTTTATGGAGGAACATTTCTCATTTGTCAGGAGGCTCCTGTTCTCCAGTTCCATGGAAATTGCATTTTTCAAAGACAAGAAAACAAAAATATAAGATATTTTCATTGTCACGATAGCAGAAACCTGTCACGCTTTGATGTACAAAACATTTTAGAAAACTTTTAATACAGTATCAAAGATGAGCTAATGAGGATAAAGCTTGAGTATCCGTCTAAACTTAAAAGAACAGTAAAACACTGAAGCATTCACTTATGTAACTGGAAGACAAACATACTGAAATAATAGGTTTTGCACCATTTATTGATCATAATATTACAAAACCTACTTGAAGCATAAGTTTTCCTTTAAGAAATTAATTTAATGTTAGAAACTTCATTCAGATATATCTCAAGTGAATGCAGCTTCTTTTTTAAATACATTTCTTCTGTGTGGACAGAATCCCTGGAGTAACAGATTGATCTCCTGGTACATTGTCATAATGAAATCTTACACAGATGTCACTTCTAGGGATGTAGTTCCCTTATACTTGATCTGAGCTGAACTTGAAGTGCTGCTGAAGTGACTAGCAGTTGGTCCGTCAGTCCTGTCTGTCCCAGTACTGTACTCACTGTTTTCTACTGTGTTTAGGAATCATATGGCTACAGGGTGAGTTGGATCTGTTTGCTGATCTTGGACAAAATCAATTACACTTTTAATTTATCTTACTTCATTTCCTGTGAGTTAGCTTTTAGATTTAATGGAAAAATGATTAAATGGTCTCTGTGTGATCCTTAGTCTTGGTTCAAATAACACTGTGTCAGAACTCAGCTGAGAGTCAAGATGGAGACTAAAGCCACCCCTGTCAACTGCAGTTTGCTTGTTGTTTGATTAAGTACCATATGAAATCCTAGATCTGTGTTTTTAAAAATCTTGGGTTTTTTTGAAGGGAGCTGTTTCACTTTGTGTATTTGATTGGTAAGATACGCAGCTCCAGAGTGGAATGCATGCTTACCATTAGCTATATGAAACAAACTGCCTGTGTTGGAACATTTTTGTTTTCTGGTTCATGTGTTGTTCTTCATGACAATTGCTGCAAAGAAACATGTCATGTTTCTTCCTGGATCATAATGTTGATCAGTTCATGCCTTCAGAGAATAAAAATAACTTACTGAAGTAGAAACAAGTTTATTTAAATTACATAAATGTTTTTCACAGGTAGGCTTCAAGTTAGCAGTCAGTTATAAATTTTGTCTACAAAATATTTAGGGATAATGAGTTTGCTAAGGATTGTTTTGTATGTATGTTCGCAGCGTTTTCATTTAGAAAGGCCTTTGCCTAAAAACCAGAATACCTTGTTTTGTAGATTTTTTTTGTTGTTGTTGTTGTTAATGAAAAATTTCTCTTTCCTCATCCTTAATCATTGTCATCTTAAATTATTAAGGTGAATTAATCTACAGTCCAGTCATTATATTGTTATTTCTTCTACAGAGATGGCTTTCATTTTTGGTTGAGCTGATTAGCACTCGAGTTCAGTAATCAGTGTAACAGTACGTACAGTTCTTGCAGTTTCACCCAAACATACAGAGCCACAGCAAATGTCTATTTTGGAGAGATTGTGCTTGGTTAACAGTTGCTTTTAGAAAAAATAGTGGTAAGATCAGTAAGCAGATGAAGCGTCAGTCTCTTACATAGTTGGTTTTAAATTTAATCTGATTTGAAATATGCAATTTTTATTGGACGATGGTTTAAGCTCGTAGCTGTCAATTGAAATTCAGTCTGTTATGGTTTGGGGAAGATGCTGTAAAGTATGCTAAGTTGTACCTTTAAAGCATGAAAACTGTTGTTTACTGAGCTCACATGTGGCTGTTTCTGTTTGGTGCTCTAAATATCTTTGAAAACAGAGTAGAATACATTTCACGAAGGTATTTTTCATACTGCAGAAGTATCTGTTCCCTAATACAGAATAGCTAGTCCTATCAGTACTGTACAAGAGGACGGAAATGTGCTAAGTGTACGAGACACAGTTTGCAGTTACTGGCTTCTGGCAGAAGGGAGCCCTCCCAGCAAGCCCAAAAGCTGAGAGATGGAATGTGCTACATATCCTCACCAACCCTTGCCTGCATCTATTTGAAACAAAAGATGAAGTTGGAAGTCTGGTCTCTGGTGTTATGGCTAGCTTTCAAAACAAAGACTGTTTTGTACTGTATGTAGTTTATAACCTGTACATGATGTTGTGGATTTAAATTTTATCTTCATTCAAAGATGAGTTGTCTAAAAACAAACTAAACAAGTACTTACTCATTTTTTTGTTTGTCTGTTTTCTTCCAAAGTGACTGTGAACCACACAGAGCAAAATCTGACAGTCTCACAGATTCCTTATCCGGAAACATGGTATGTGTTTTATGTAGACAAGTTTACCTGCGAGGAGAATTATTCTGAATCCGAGGATATTCAGTTTGAAATGGTCTTACTAAACCCAGATGCAGAAGGGAATCCATTAGATCACTTTAGCGCAGGGGAATCTGGTAAGATTTTTTTTCTTAAAATTAGATTTGTAAGTTAAGGATCTGATCACCCAAACAAATCAGTATACTTGGTATGCTTGGAAAAGTACAAGGAATAGATAGTAGAGTCTCTTATATTTCATATTCTACTTTTTCATGGAGAGTAAACTTTAATTCATTTTCTGGCATTACAGAAAAATCCTTCCCTTTCTCTCGACTGACTTTCCAAAACTTGCCTAATGGGAAGTATAGATACAGAAGGACAGTTAGTGTTAACATCCTTGCTGATAGGCATTTTTCCCATGTTGAAATTGTAAGCTTCCATTTGAATGTGAATTTAGTCCCTGATTTTAATGAATTTATGAAATTCCTTAGCTGTGAAAATTTTGATTCTGTGCAATATGAATACATGCACGATAAATGTTTTGCCAATGCAATTTCAGTTGAACGTTTAGGTCTTTCTAAGTATCTTAGTCACAGGCCACAGATTAGATATTTGTCAGTCCTGATTTTATTTAAGAAATGCAATTTTAAATCTTTAAACATGCGGAGAAAAACTTCTAGAAGTGATTCAAGACAGTAGCTAAAGAAATGCCTACGTGAAATTGTATGCTTTGGACAATCTAAACCAACCTAATGTATGCTTCATTACAGTGCTTAGCTTCGCTGCTCTGGGAGGCCTCATCAATATGTCACTAACATGTGTCTGTTGTAAGGGAAGTGCCCAATAGGCTTAGTCTGCCTTCATATACAACTTTAACCTAGATACCCAGAATGAGCCTAATAGCTATGCTCAGGATCACATACCTTCCTGTCATTCTTGGTTTCAAGAAGTTATAAAGGGAACAAGAGTAGCTCCCTTTTTGAAGGGAAGAAAATATTCACCAAAACACTTACAGGAGGTGTGTAAATGTGTTGAATACACGTATTTAGATCTAACAAGGAGCAGGGTGAGCTGTACATGCTATGTCTTCCACAGTTGCACAGGAACACCTCTGTTTATTCAGAATTACAAACTGCATCCCTGAAGTTACATGCCTGTGTCTACTTTCAAAGAACTGAGGGCAATTTCGTATCTCTACCTCTCCTTTTTTTTTAGTGCATCTTTGGGGAATAATGTTTGTTGTTTTTCCATAGAGGCATGCAGCTTAGAACATTAGGGTATCGGAGAGAAGATCCAGCTTCATTCCTTGGCTCTTTCATTGAGGCGACTAAAAACTACATAATTACAGATGGTTCTGGTTAGGTCATCCTTCACTTTAGTTACTAAAGTTGTAGCCTGACAAAAGTAAATGGACTGTAAGGAAAGCATAGGAAAGAACTTGGGACTGTAACCTTGTGATTAAGATGTTTGCCTTGAGAGAGGTGGAGGCCTGGCTTCTGATCCGTGGCAAGTAATCTCTTATCATTTTATATGGTAGGGGTTTTTTACGTAAGACATGGTATCAGTGGAATCTAGGATTTCTAAGGGCAACTGACCAGGTAGACAGCATTTTGAAGATCTTTCAAGTTAGGTATTTCAAATTAAGATACATGTGTTTTATTTTCTCTGTCAGCTCTAGGTTACTTGGAAGTCAGGAAACTTAAAAAAGACAGGTTGAAAGTTACGCTGTTTTTTGTAGTTGTATTTCAGTGCAACTTTCTCTTCAGTCCTTTTGGTCTCAAGCCAATCATCCACAATCTGTCTTTGGTTGGAAGGAACTTTCTATCCTAAATGTTTAGCATTTATTAAAAACTAGTTCATTTTCTTAGAGTTTTCCATCTGTACCACAGAATCACAGGGGTTGGAAGGGATCTCTGGAGATCATCTAGTCCAACCCCCCCCCTGCCAGAGCAGGGTCACCTAGAGCAGGTTGCACAGGACGGTGTCCAGGTGGGTTTGGAATGTCTCCAGAGTCGGAGACTCCACCAATTCTCTGAGCAGCCTGTTCCAGTGCTCTGCCAACCTCAAAGTCAAGAAGTTCCTCCTCATGTTTAGATGGAACTTCCTATGGTCAAGTTTGTGCCCATTACCTCTTGTCCTATCACTGGGCACCACTGAAAAAAGATTGGTGCCATCCTGCCAGCACCCTCCCTGTAAGTATTTATAGGCATTGATGAGATCCCCCCTCAGCCTTCTCTTCTCCAGACTCAAAAGACCCAAGTCCCTCAGCCTTTCCTCATAAGAAAGGTGTTCCAGCCCCCTAATCATCTTTGTAGCCCTCTGCTGTACCTCTCCAGCAGTTTCCTATCCTTGAACTGGGGAGCCCAGAACTGGGCACAGGACTCCAGGTACGGCCTCACCAGGGCAGAGCAGAGGGGGAGGATAACCTCCCACGACCTGCTTGCCACACACCTCTTGATGCACCCCCAGGATGCCATTGGCCTTCCCATTCATCATGGTGAGAAATAACTTACCTACAGAATCCTTGCCAACTTCAGTGGGTGTCTTTTGAAGCAGAAAGATAGAGTGAAGGAAAGAGTAAGAGATTTGATCTAAAATGCATGTTATTGTCATTCATAAATCATGCTTTTGTATACATATACAAGAGAAGCGGAGTGGCCCTGAAAGTTTTGTTTGATTGGTGAAAAAAAAAAAATCCACTCTATGAACTTACTGTTGTTCTCTGTGCTATTTTTCTTTCCATTTTTCTTTAATAGTTTTCTGTCTTAGTCAGCTGTGCTTCTTGGACGAACTACTTCATGTGGAGGAACAGTGACACCCAGTGGTGAAATAGCTTCAACAGAAGTCGGTTCTGGGTTTCTTGTCTCAAATTCGGCCTTTAAAAATTAAAGCAAAAAA
>VFFE01006305.1:37553-58968 GCA_008921705.1 Burhinus oedicnemus
AAAAAAAAAAAAAAAAAAAAAAGGCTGAAAACGAGTCCTTTAATGAATGTGTTTCTGACTGATCAAATGGGCTACAATTATTTTCTGTTTATCAAGAAACTATGTCACTTTATACTATTTCAGGAATTGCTACAAAGCTTTTTGTATTTGAACAGAATCTCTCCTACACGCAGAAACGGTTTTGTTGAATAAAAAATACTTTGTCAGATTAAATAATAACTAGCCCTCTGGAAAAAATTCGCTGACTTTCTTAGATAAAATAGGCTAGGGTTTACTCATTTTATCTGTACCACCACTTTTGGGTGACAGTTACTAAGTATTTCCCACCAATTATATAAATAATGTGTTTTGTTTTAGTTATTTACTGCTAGTAGCAACGTTTCTTTATAAAAACTAAGCTGTATTTCTTTTTTTCACAGGATTACATGAATTCTTTTTCCTGCTCGTCCTAGCATACTTCGTAACTGCTTGCATATATGCACAGTCCCTATGGCAAACAATTAAGAAGCGTGGACCTATGCATACTGTGTTAAAGGTGTTGACAGTTGCATTACTGTTGCAGGCTGGTTCAGCTTTTGCCAACTACCTGCATTTCTCAAGGTATCTTTGCTTATTGCTTTCAGTCTTAAGACTTGGAAGAACACTGTGTTGTAAAGATCAGTACATGATCTTTCCTGTGGTGATTGTGACAAAACATAGGACTGACATTTTAGAAATCCATCATTGCCTAAATGTATTTTTAAGAGAGAGCACACATTTAAGACTCACTTAAAAATATCACCTTTTTATTCTTTTATCAGTTATTCTAAAGATGGAATAGGAGCACCTTTTATGGGAAGTCTGGCAGAATGTGAGTATGCTTGTCTGCTGTATCTTACATATTTCTACACATTAATCTGTATAATACATTGGCAAATGCTGCTATTGGGACTATATTATGATCTTGGACCATATAATTGGATTTTTTAATATAAAACACTGGAAGTTGCTCTTGTGAAATACAGGTTTTATTCTGGATGTTTACCATAACTGTATTTGAAGTTACACAACTGTGATATTGTTTCAGATCTTTTTCAAGGATTTTCTTGTCTAAAGATTCCTTCCTACAAACACTTAAATACATGCCTGTCACATGAGTAAATGTTTCAATACATTGAAGAGTTTTGCAGAGTTTGCATGATTTAGAGTAGCGAAGCTTTATGGGAAACTTAATCGCATTTTATGGAGTGCATCATTTCACTAGCAAATTTAACATTGATTATAATGAAACAGTTAAGTGCTTTACAGCACAAGTGGTATGATTAGAGTGATGCAAAAAATGCTTATGTAAAGCATGGAACAAATTGATGTTAACAAAGCGTTTTTCTTCACTCTGAATAGATATTGTGAGTTCTCATTGGAACTGCATTCCAAGAACATGCCTTCCCAAAATGCGCTAATTTACTCCTGCTGGATTCTTCAGGGTTAAATATTGTTGTTGGGTTTCGGGTTTTTTTCTGTAGTTCACATCTGAAGCATTGGGGAGTTCTTTCTAAGTAAACACATTGCCTTTTCATTGGCTTGAAGCACCCCAAGAAAGTAGTACAGTGGTAGTGAGATAGCATGGGAGACTAACAGCCTATATAGAAAAATATTTCTCTTCCTAGAGTTTTTACAAGATTGCAGTTGGAATTAGCAGCCTCATGATGGCACTTGGCACCACAGTAATTGCCTCTTTCTTGTTTTAACTATTTGAGTTAGCAGCTCCTTGCAGCCTCTCCAGCAACGGAATTATTAAACTTTCCCTCTCATCTTCTGAAGTGAAATTAAATGGAGAATATGGAGGTAGTCAGAACTCCTTCCCAGTGAAAAACCCAGTGTTAACTACCCAGCCAGAACTTCAGAGAAAGTAGCTGCATATTAGATTTTCTGTGTATGTATTGTAGTGAAGAGCCCACTTTTATTTGCTTGAAGCAAAGGTTATTAAGAATAAAATAATATTTTTGAATCAATAGCTGAATTCAAGAAATTCAGCTAAGACAGTTTTCCTTTCCTACTGTTTTTAAGGCTTGTGGTTCCCAAAACAGTAAAAGAGCACAAATAATAGCAATGTGGAAAGCTTCAGTGTCAGTTAGTTTTGAAGAATGGCTGAGAGCAAGTAGTATAGTTTGAAGACGGAAGGTGCTACCATTTTACCTATATCAGAACAGAAGTCCAAGTTAAAAGTAAATGGTAAAATTTCTATTGACTGCTGTGGGGCCAGAATTTCTTTCCAGAAACCTGTTCAGATATTATCCCAAGCAATTATTATTCTCCTACCATCATTTAGTCTTTACCGTGTATGAAGATCTGACCCTCAGTATATTTTATTGCTTAAGTTAACTGCATAAATCACAGAAATAACGCTGGCATTCAAAAGCCTCACAAATAGCGATCTTTGGTAAGATCGAAATTTGAAAAGTCAAAGAATATTACTGTGCCTATTGAACAGCCAAAAAAGATTAATTGTGATGAAATCAGACAAATACGGCATCCGTTCAGTAGCGTGTGACTTAACACTGACCTTGGATATTGTGGGATTATTGTAATTTTAGAAATTTCTCTCAACCTTCTTAGCTTCTGGAAAGGTGTATGAGATGTCAAAGATTAAACCTGGTACTGAATTTTTGTCTTATGCCATTTTGTCTGGGAACTCACTTGCATTGTTGCCACACTGAAACAGAGCAATATCTATATCCAAGATGTGATTGAGAGACGATGTCTGGCTATAACTTATAGGGCACGTTATTTTAAGGAGTGACAGAAAATAAAATGCTCTCTAGAACGTCCAGATTTGTTCAGTCATTTCTCTAGCTTGGATTTGTGACACTGGTTTGGCATGCCTTGGGTTCAGGTAACAATTTTTTCTAGCGAGTGCTATGTCACCATTGCTAGCATTGTAAAATAATTCCAAGATCATTTTGCCCAAAGTCAGTGCCGGTTCATTTTATTAAAGAATGAGCAAGTTTGTACTTACTAAAAGCTCTTGACATTTCTTAAACAGCAAAGGTATCTGAATACATTAAGAACCATTTAAGCATATAAACTGTGAGAATACCAAATATATCCTAGGAATAACATTTTGAAGTCTGTTTCATATCCATATTTTGCTAATATTACTGAGTGTCAGGTAAATATTGTAGCTGATCTTCATTTGACACACTTCCCTTGTGTGCATACTAATCTCTGTACAGTGGCAGCATTTTATGTGGCAACATTTTTAGTAAATGTGGAAGTACATTTGTCTTTTGTAATACGGTCCAGATGTATAAAAATAGAAGTTTACTTTTGTGACATAGAAATATTTTTCTTGTACCTGATAGTGTAAGTGAAAATTACAAATAAGGAACAAAGTTAATTGAACTAAAGTATTAATCAAGTGAAAAAGAAAGCATTGTTGTGTGTAGTGCCCAATCTCTAGTCTCTGAACCAAATTTGCAATTTATGTAATATAAGAATCATTTTTTCATGTACATCTCTGCTACGCCAGTACAACTCTCAAGTCCAAACACCAACTTAAAAATTGCTCAATAAATTTCAGTCAAAAAGTTATGTCTAAAGATAAGATGATTACCCAGAAAGAAATCTTCAGTTCTTCCTACTGTCAGTAGCACTTCAGCAAGGCTAACAAGTAAAGGCTTTCATATATATTCTAGCTGGAAGTTTTCTTTATTTAGATACAGCTTCAAACACAGGTTTGAGACGCTGATTAAGACTGTAGCTTTATGGAGCAGGTGTTAATTGTTCCCAAACAGAGGGGGGAAAAAAGTGGACATAGCAAAATGAGGCAAAAGTAGTTTGCATTTAATAAAATGAAATACAGGCAAATTGTTGCTCCAAATGAAGTTTCTGTTAGGGTTATTAATTATATTTTCCCTTTTAAGTATCTAAGAGTGGAATTTGTCCTAAATATTTGTGCTTTCTGTTGCAAGCTACTGCATCCTTAAGACAAATTGCAACTAATTGAAAGTACAATGCAACTATCTGATTTTTGAACAAAAGTTTTTTCAGAGCAAAGAAAGGAGTTCATTTCATCATGTTTCGTATTTGCAGTGGAATTAACATATGTAGGATTTTAGTTCTTTAGTATTTGTAAGTCTGTTTATGCAGACAGACTCTTGAGCCCAGACTTCTTTCCCACAAGAGTGGGATTTGGAAGGATGTGGCACTGTGCCTGTGTTGTTGCCAGGCTGCAGGATGACTAGAGGAAAGCTGATAGTGACCTGTTTGGTCACTGGAAACTACCCAAAATATCCAGATTTTGTGGCAAAGCAACCGCAGCTAGTCAAACTATCATCAAAATTATGACTAAAGGCGATACAGAGGTATAAATGTCCATCCTTCATTTGTAGGTATATAGAACGTTTCTCTTTGCTTTAGAAAAAAACTGGTTTTGTTGTGACTCTATTTGTTTTTCTTTTGTTTTCAATAGTGTGTGACATAGTCTCACAGATACAAATGCTGTATTTATTGTTGAGTCTCTGTATGGGTTGGACGATAGGCAGAATGAAGAAATCTCAGGGCAGACCTCTTCAGTGGGATTCCACTCCAACATCTACTGGCATTGCTGTAGTAGTTGTTGTTACACAGGTTTGTATTTTATATTCATTCTTACACTGGAATATACAGATGTTATTAAGTATGACAGAACCATGAACCAACTAATTTAAATATTTTATGAGGGAGGGAGTATCAAGACTGGAAAAAAACCCCACAGCATAATGTGCACCCAGTATGTCTAATAGGTAACAACACCTTCTCTTTACCTTAACAATTTAAGGTGTAGCTCCACAGTATGTTTTTGTTCAGCAGTAAAACCACTTAAGAAGTTCCCACAGTCTTCCAAACTTCTGGTTGTGCCAATTGTTCGTAGTGTTATACTGTAAACCAGATCAGTGGAATGATCTAGATTGAAAAAAGAGAGAGATTTCAGCACAGTCATTTTACTGATCTGATTTATAATGTGGTCCTATAAATAGCTGTAATCAGTACAACTGAGGGGTTGTGAAGTACATTATGGGGGGTGACAACAAGCAGCATGGGGGGAAAGACAAGAAAAGCTGTGAGAAATTCTTTCTGTCACCAAAAGAAATGGAAGTCCTCAGTGTCGTCCTCTTAGAGCCGCTCAAATAGGATGTCTAATGGCCTTTTCAATCAATATAAGGGAATTCTTGAAAGGTTCATGTGCAGGATTGGTCTTGCAAGCATACAAATGGTCTGACACATAATTTCATTCAAATATTTTCCATTAGTATAAATTAGAAAGTCAAGTAAACCCATAACTTAAAAGTAAATTGTAATTGAGATCATCCAACCCTGGTGGTGCCTTTTGTAAACAAATTTTTTTGAATCACAACATAAAGACAAGAGAATCTGAAAGCCATTGAGAAAAAGAAGAGCAGGGAGAAACTGGAGACAGTAATGAGGAAGAGACTATAGTGAAAACTTTGTGCCATTTGAGTAGTATCTGTAATTAGTGCTGCTTCCAAACAAAGTGGACTGCTAAAACATTAAGAGTAGCTGGGAGCTGACATTTCTTGCTAATTAAGAATATAAACCAAAGGCTATTAAGGTCAATGGGACTGTTGAAATTTAAAGACAGGTTCATTCCACTTTACTTTGACACCCATCTAGCTCCAGAAATTTTACATGCTGGTAGTAAAGAAGACTTCTAAAGTATTTAATTTTATTCATGCCTCTCCACTTGTACATACGTTTGGGTGTGTTAGTACTCTGTCACTTGAGACTGGAAAGTTTTTTGTTGTTGTTTCCTTTTTACTGTACACAGAAAGGACACTCAGTATCATCAGCTTCATCTTTTTTTGGTTGTTACTTGCCCCAGTTTTACTACAAGTATCATACATGTATGCTGCTTCCCCCAGTACTGGTCCATTACACATTTGTGTTGGCTCTTTGAGCACCTCTGGAGCATTGGTGCAAGGATGGCTATCTTACTTTTCACCACAAAGGCACAGCTCTACCACATGTCCCCTCCTGGTACCGTTGGGAATTTCAGGATTGGCAAGAGTCTTGTAGGAATGGAATATAGATATCACAGTATGTCATTGTCTGGGTGGTTTTGCGTCCCCGTCTCAGGGTATACTGTCTCCAGCAAAAGTTCCCTGACGCCAAGAGTATCCTTGCCCCTTCTGGAGAGGGTGTTTTCCATCTTGTGGTTCGGTACATACAAAATACACTTTCTGCCAGATTTCTTCTCCTTAATACAGAACATGGATGTTGAGCTCAGGGGAGCAGGATCCAGACTGCATCATCTCTATCAAAGGTTCTTCACTCTCTGGATTAGTGTGTTGTTCCCTGGTCTGTCTAGATTGATGTGAGTGTTGGACCTGTAGTAATAGGGCAATCAAACATTTTTAATTATTAAAAACCTACAATAACCTCCTTTCTGTCCTGCTCTTTCCCAGAGATTCTTATGGGAGAGCCAGCTTCCTCCTATGCCAGAGGTTGGACGGACTTACGTGGATAATCAGAGATGTTCTGAGGACTTGCTGTGAAAGGTGCTGGAAACCACATGCATTGCCCTAACGCAGCAGATAGAGATTGAAGCATGTTTTATTTACGTTCTACACTTCTGTCCTCATCTTCAGGGAAGTCAAGCAAGTGGACAGCCTGGGAAAACATGTTATTCTTCAACTTAACTGCAGTTTTGACTGGCAAACTATCTGACCCTGTTTGCCTGCTACTAGTTCAAATTACTCAGCAAATTTTCAGGGTTTTTTTCTCCTCTTTGTACTGATGCTATGTATTCTTTCTTTTTGGTTTTTTTTGGAAATGCTAGCAATTTTCCAGGCTGTGTTTACAGGTTACCATCAGTGTAGGGTGAACGCAACCTCCTCATCAGCAAATGTCTTGTGGTCTTTGCGGCTGCAAAGAGGTAGCATCTCAAAGGAGGGACAAGTCTGCCATTCAGCATCCCCCTTTGCCTTAACTTGTTCTTTGTTTCAGCCTCAGAACAGAAGATTCCCAGGCCGCTCAGTATTCATTAAAGATTCCACTCCCTGCTGCTGACACACAAACCTTGTTCAAAACTTCATTGATGTCAGGCCGTTCCCATCACATAGACCTGAGCAGTTTCAGCTTTCAGGGCTGATTGGAGTGGAGGCGATGATTCTAGAAAGGTAGTTGATCACCTTGAACCTGAGCAAAATGGCATAGAATCTTACTGCATTAGACATCACGCTTCACGGGGGTTCTTGGGTGCACCCCAAAGGTGTGCTCAGAAGGAGTTCTACCTCTGATCTTAGATCTAAACCATCTTTTACTGTACTGGCATTGCATGACGTCAGATATCCAAGTACTAGATACAGTTAGAGGCAGCTAGTTAATCCACTTTGCCTTGCTGCTACTTTTAATTCCCTTTTGCTTCCCCCTTTCCCTTGCCTCTCAGAGATGATCTGTCCCATAAGAACCTACCTTTACTGGAGATTGATCTGTCATCTTGGCTTGTCAGTATTGGCAAAGCAAAGGGAAGGAGGGGTTCTACCATAACTGTTTGCTCATGTGAAAAAAGAGCATCTAGTTCGTCATTGTATGGATGTGGAGGTTTAACTTGTATATCTGGAACATCAGGATGATGTCCATGGCAAACATTCTTCTAGCATTTGAAGAGGAAGACCAGTACTGGACAGTAGTTGATGTCCACCGTGAACCAAGATAGGGCAGAAGTATGTGCAGGTGAAGTCAGGCATTTTGAGCAGTATATTACATAAACAAGGAGATGGTCATTCTCCTTCACTTTAGGAAGAAGCAGTTGTGACTTTAATGTTGAACATAACTAGTACAAGTCAGCTCTTCAGCTGCCTAGCTCATCCAGTTCTTTTGTCTACAGCCTAAGCAGAGTTGTTCTTCTGGATAACATTTAGAATTTCCCCCTGGATTTGTTCTCAGAGCTTTTCTCATAGTTCTGCTCACTGCCAACAAAAAAATGTCTCTGATATCCATTTCAGCAGGTTGGTGTCTGGGTGTTTTTTCCAGCTTATTCCTGATACTGCAGCTAAGTGAGCTGATATATGCCTTTCTGTGGTCAAGGTAAGGATCTTCAGGGCTTATTGACCTTAATTTCTTAGGCATAGCCAGACAAAGAGATCTTGATTTCAAGATCATGCTTGTCTATGAAAGCTCTTCCTTCATTGAGAACAGATTGCCTAATCCATTGTAACCTAGAAACGTTCCATAGCACAGATTTCTCTTTCATAGGATCCTGCTTTTCTCTGGTCAGTGAGAACAGTCCCAGCTCACAGTAAGAGCAATGACGTGTGTTCGTCTTGTCTGAGCTTCCAGTGTGTTGCACTGACGGTTCCATTTGTGCTTCTAGTGCCTCAGCCTTATGCTTATTTTGCAATAATCTAATGAGACTGAAGGATGCTGGACTTCTGTGATCTTACATTGCTGTCACCACACACAGTCTTTGATCAACTGATTCCTGTGTTGTTTACACTCTTTAAAGGGCTAGTCTGGAGCATACCCTGCTGTCAGACACTATTTTCCCGTGAGGATTTGGACTTTGTTCTCATGATTCCTTTACTCCAGTTCTTTGTCATCTTCTCATGAAAGTGGCTTCCTTCATTGCTGTTGCTATTGGTGTAGGTTAAGGAAAATCCAAACCTTCATGAGCTCTGTTCTTTAAGCTATCCCTGGGATCTACCTAAAGTTTGTTCATAAAACAGTATCACAGTTCCCACTCCATCAGCCCGTATTTCTTCTCCCCAGATGCATGCTTTTGTCAGGAAGATTCTATACATAGGTGGTTGGGGTTTTTTGTTTTCTCAGGCAGTGTATGTCCAGTCCAGGGAAGTTAAATACTTTGGCTACTCTGAAGTGTAAATATCATAAGGGAAAATGCTCTGTACAAGACTGCAGTGATTCTGTAACTGGTAGAACCCTTGTTTGTTACCTGAGCATGTTCTACCTGGACTGAAACAACTTCTGTGATAGGAATTCATCAATTTCATGCCAAAACTAGTGCTGTAGACACAACTTTACCGAATGCTGTGCTGTATCTCAGGGTTTCAGGAGCCATTTAGTTTTATTTCAGTCTTACTCCTTGACGGAATTCTCAGTCAAGTAATTTGATCATTTGAAGATGTTTGCTTGGAGTTACTCAGAAATAGTGTTACGGTGGGAATATTTGAAGCCTCTTGGTCAGATTGTTTACTAGTAATCAGTGATGTTCAAGACATGCATGCTTCATGTCTGTCCCTCTCCCCTCCTTCCATTTTCCATCCAGGTATTTGAGGAGTGACTGAAATGACAGCAGACATGCTTGCTGTGTCATGGCCTAGGTTAGGGAGGGGAAAAGCACGAGAGTACTCTCTGAGGATATTCTAAGTGAAAATGATGCTGTCTTGCCTGATGAGACTCAAGGACACCCACCTTTGGAAGGCACAGGTGGATTACACTTTATAAAAAAGAATTAATGTCAGTAACCTTTTTGTCTTTATGTAGTTAATGTAGTGAGAGAGCCTTTGAATGTGTTCAAAAAGGAATCTGACTAATTTGGATTTCTAAATTGAGGCGTACAATGTCTGCTTCTGAAGGCCTTCAGAGCTGCCTCACTCATATAAATCAAATTTGCCTACCTTTCTTCAGAAAGCCTGCTTCGTTAGGCACCTGAAACCTAAGTGCAAGTTAGATGTGCGCAGTAGGTGGACTGGATTCCAGTGTATATTAAGTTCTTAAAATGCTATTCAGCTGCTACATGATGCTGTGAGAGTCTAAACTTTATGGGTATTCTAATTTGTAACGTTAACATTCCCAAAGTCTTAAATAGGTATTCTTCAGCAAGTCCCATTTTTTTTATGCAACAAGTAGGCGCCTGCCTTCTACCCAACTAAGATTCAGAAACTGGGTACTTCTTAGTCTGTTTTTCCTTAGAGAGTCCATCAATATTCTTTCTCACAGTGCTCCTGCAAAATTGGATTCTGCAGCGAACGGATACAGTGCTGAGAGTTAAGGAGGATTGCTATCTTTTGTGTAGTTATCTGTTGGCTAGAGCATTTGTCCAGATGTTGGAACGGCATTTGGAACCTGTGACACTCCCTTTCTTAGACCCTAGGAGGTTTTCAAGCCAGTTGCTTGCAGAGTCAGGCTTGCTTGCAGTTTCTGACCTAGCTGATGTTGAATTCTTTTCTCCACAATGGCACAGCTTCAATAGAAGGGGTGGAGAGTGGCCCACCCAAGAACAGCCTATAGCCTGGCAGTTGGGGCACTCTCCAAGGAGGTGGGAGATT
This sequence comes from Burhinus oedicnemus, assembly GCA_008921705.1. NCBI lineage: Eukaryota > Metazoa > Chordata > Aves > Charadriiformes > Burhinidae > Burhinus > Burhinus oedicnemus. The sequence continues at coordinate 47,822 of VFFE01006305.1, forward strand.
TGAGTTGGTTATCCTTTAGGCAAAGAAGGGAATTGTGGGAGATCCAAGTTCAACCTGGGTGAATGCTTGAGCCTTCAGGCTATTGTATAAAAGGGGCAGCAGCACCACCCTCTTACTTCCCCATCTTTGAAAAGAAAGTGAATCCTGTTAGGATTTTGAAAGAAAAGGCGTAGTCACCTGCCTTTGAAACAAGCTTTACAGGTTGTGGATCCCAAGTGGAAGGAGACACCTCCCTGTGGAATCATTTCAGTGGGCTTCCTGCTTAGTAGGCCTACTGTTTTAACTAGGTGATTATTTTGGATCTTATGGTAAGGTGCCACATTCCTTCTATCCAAATTAGAGGAAACCTTAACTTGTAAAACTTTGTAAAAGTTACGGAATGCAAGAAGTGAGACTCTATTCCTGCCAGTTGCACTTGGAGTAGTAGGTAGTGCCAAAAAGCAGTTCAGGCTAGGGGTTTTTTTTGTGTAACATGAGTGTCTCCAGCAAGCAGAGCAGAGCATGACCAGTTGTATGGATAATCTGTGATGGGAGGATTAACTGAAGTTTAGTGTAACCTTGTTTACTCTAAATGTACTTCGCTGTTTGTGTTCTTTTTCCAGAGCTTTTTATTAATCTGGGAGCAGTTTGAAGATACGAATCACCACAGCTACCATTCCCACCATGGTTTAGCAAGCGGACTGCTTATTGGCCTCAGAGTTTGCCTAGCTTTGTCACTGGCTGCTGGTCTTTACCAGATCGTCACAGTGGAGAGAAGCACACTGAAAAGGGAGTTCTATATCACCTTTGCCAAAGTATGGGTTACACCAGGGAAACTGATCCCTTCTGCTGTAAATATAATTGTGGCATGCAGTTGACTGAAGCACTAAACTCTCTGCCTCCATAAGAAAGTTAATGTTTAACTGTCTGATTTGATTAAATTGCACCCTGTCATTATATTCTGAGTAGTCATTTTAATTTGACAAGGAGTATGGAGCTTTTTTAAACAGAAATCCCACCTTTCATTGTGTGGTTTTCGTTCTGTTGATTGAAAATTAAACAATGGGTTCATAAAATAGACAGAAATGTAAATGCAGTTCCTCTAACTGTCATCTCTTTCTTCTAAGCTGGCATGTAGTCGTTTTATAACTTATGCTCATATTCTCTTTCAGGCCTGCATTCTCTGGTTTTTGTGCCACCCATGTCTTGCAACCATTGCTGTAATATTCAGAGAATATCAAAGAGAAAAGGTATGTACAGGCAAGATAAAAGAGATGGAATTTGAATAGTAGTTGTTCTTCATGTTCGGTGTTTGTTAGCAAACTCATGCTCTTAGGCTGTTAATCTTATGACCCCAAAGCAACTTGAAAAGTCTTAGTCACACAGCTCTCATTGATGCTAATGTGAGTCATATTTTACAAAGGCATACAGGGTTTGAATCATCTAAGGGTAATCATTTCTAGGTTAAGGGAGGGAGAGGGGGAGATTGTTAAGTCAAAGGAAAATGTGGAGGGGGTGTTCTGTTTTATTGTTTGCTTGTTTGTTTTTTAATTAAAAACACCTTGAGGATTCTTTTAACAAAGCTAGTAGAAAGATAAATCAGTGGATTTTTTTTGTTGTTGTTGTTGTTTGCTTTTTAGTCTTCATCCTTTAAAAGCTTTATGTGGCTAAATAGGTCAGGGAACCTGTAGCTGAACTGTATTCTTTAGTTTAAGAAATCTTTCCAAATATGTAATTTGGTTTGTAAACTCTAAACAGTTAACAACAAAGGTAGACTCACTGGATTTCTCAGTTGCTTAAACGTATCGGGGAAGTAGAGAACTAGTGTGTGGAGCCTGCCATGTTCAGATAAAGAGCACTACTATTCTCAGGTGATTGACTACCTCATTCCAGGGTAGGGTTTGCTTCTCTTCTTTATGATTATAACCATCTGTGCATTTTTATGCAAATATTTTCAGAAATTGAGGCTTTTATTTGTGTAGAGGATATGTAAAGGAAAGAAAAAGGCTACACTACAAATCTATACTAAATGAAATACTACATTTGATTATTTTTAGGAAAAAAAAAAGGGGGGGGGGAGAAAAATCTAGGGAGAAAAAAAGACTCCTCTAGAGCTACTAACGAACAGACTTGTTTGTTGTTGCTTGATGAAAACATCATCAGGGCAGGAGGACAACCTCTAGAGGTAGGATCAGTGAGGGAAATTTCTGCAATATTTTGAGATTTTGAGCTTACTGAAAAGAGTACAGTTGCTCTACTCTTGCATTTGAGCAAGTTGAACCATTGTGTGCAGCTGCAGTTCCTACATTGTGATAATTTACCTGTTTCCTTCTTTAAATGCACTTCAATACAATAAAGAAATGCATGATCAATAAATACCATAGTTTTTAAGAAAAATATGTATTTTAAAAGACTCTCTGTACGTAAACTTAGACTTTTGCTTTCTCAGAAACAGTAGTTACGTTTATCGTTTGATAAATACTGCCTTAAACACCTTTTACAGATGAAGAGACTTGCACTGAAAAGAAGTCTGGTGAAGTGAGACTGATAAATCACTATCCTCACAGCTCCATGATTGTGCTAGTGTAAAGTGTTTCCAGCCTTCCCCACCCCCCCACCCCGTTTGTTGTAAGAATAGAATATCTAAACATCACCTCTGCTTGTGAAACTGCATGGGTGGTGAATTGCAAGTCTGAAATTCCCCAGAACAGAGACTGCCAGAAGGGTTCTGTGACTTGCCCAGGGCTATCTCCTGATTTAAAAACACCCAGGTGTGAGAGTCTGAATCCTGGACTTGAGATTAATGTTCAAATCTCTTGTAACTTGCAGCAGTATTAAAAGGTTTAAAGATAAACCTCAAGCACTTACAGAGTATGGTGATAGAAATTTATTGTGGGTTGTTTGTTGGGGGTTTTTTTCTCACTTTTTCCTTTTCTCTCTCTTTTTTATTTTTTTTGTCTCTAGATTGTTACCATAGGTGTTATCCTCTGTCAATGCATCTCCATGGTTATCCTCTACAGACTTTTTCTATCTCATAGTCTATATTGGGAAGTATCTTCGCTGTCATCAGTAACATTGCCACTAACAGTATCCTCTGGACATAAAAATCGACATCACTTCTGAGATGTTTAGGAAGAATACATTCTGTAATACACGTGCAATAATGACTTAAATATACAGGTATTTTTGTCACAGGTGTGTGATACATTGGTTTCACTGGGAAACTGTGTGATAATACCAGAGCACTTCAGAGACCTTTGGTCTGACAAGGTCCCTAGATTAATCTGTTAAACGTTTTGTGGAGTGGAAAAATCCATAATTTGAATAATTTTATAAATATTGTTTGTATGTAGCATGTCTTGCTGAGCTGTATCACGGAAAAGTACAATGAATCTTTTCTCTCCCATTCACAGACACACAAAAAGAAAGTCCTTACTTTGTATCAATACTAGATTTGAAGGTCTTATAAAACGCAGTTCTTAAAACATCTACAAGCTCAAACAAGTCTGAAATAGGCCAGTTATGAAATTGGTGTGATGCATAACGATGAATACAAGTTCTTTTATTTTCATGCTTTAGAGAAAATGCATTTTATGTATAAGTATAAAAGAAAGGGAAACAAAAGAGGGGGAGAATCCTCTAGAAAACACATGTAAAATGTTCACAACTGACTGTGAAAAACTTTCCTTTATTATTGGTGTAAAGGAAAAGCCTTTTTTGCAACTAATGTTCATACTGGTTAAAATTTTAATGGGAATGAAAATAGGGCTTATATCTGCCTTTTTTTTTTTTTTAATAAATTTAACTAAAAATTCCATCCAGTAACGAAGGTCTAAACAGTATTTGAGGCTTAGAAGACATAGCAACATAAAGGTAATTAAAACAGCAGGCTTGCATCTTTTAAAGGGAGGGGGGAAGGCAAAGAAAATGGAATGGGTGATGTGGTACTAGAATTTTAATCCTGATATAATTCATTTCTGTTACATTGAGGATTCAATCATAATTAAGCCATATACACAGATTAAATTAACAGAAGCATTTCAAATAAATGTTGGTTTCAGTCATCAACTACCCATGAATTCCTGCCCAAGGATACTTAATCAGGATTAAATTTTCTATGAATAATTGAAAAACAAAATACTCACTGGATTTGTTATAATCCATGTTGGCACTGGGTTCTAAGTAGTTGCCATCTTCCATCCATTGTAATAAAGCCATACTACTTTGTGATGCCCTAGCATTCAGAAAGCCAGTGTAAATATATACTTTATTGGAGTGCCTATTTATTTATTGAGTGTGATTAAATCATGCTGACATTTTTTCATTCATAATTAGAACATACCTATTGCCATTGTGACTGAAATCTTTCTTTTTGGATTTAGTTTAGTATTTGTCAAATTCTAGACTTCTTTTCTTACATGTGTGTTTCTTCACAACATGGATTTTATTTTCTAGTAAATGAATGTTTCTTCTTAACAGTGTGTATTTAATTATGTCACTGTGAAAATGTGAAGACACCGGGCTTCTAGTTTTAAAATAGCCCTAACTTTTCTATTCATGTTTGCCTCAGTTGTGAGCATAATTGAAACATAAGTATTCCATTTTAGTTTAGAGGCAAAACTAGACATTTGCCTTTGACTAAGGCAAAATGGCAACATGACAAAGTTGCTCATTAAATCATCTCCTTTCTTATTGTTTGTAATTCAGATCAAGAATGGCAGGTTGAGGCTGGAAAAGATGAGATATTATGATTTCACACAATCTTCAGAATGATTAAAAGATTAATTATTACATTCCTCTGATAACCACACAAAAATATTATTGGTTAAAACTTCAGTCTTTATTTCCCTGCTTATCTCTGTACGTTTCATCTTCTTAAGAAAAAAGCATCCTGTTTTTGATAAGTCTCCAATAATGCAGTAGAAGAGTTCTATCTGTCCTCATGTGTAAGACATGAAATTCACACGTAAAAGAGAATTTTCTGATAAACACAAAAACTACTTTACAGTTTGTGATCCATCGTGATAAAAGTTCTAATCTATGCAGAAAAATCTGTATGTGACTTTTGGAATAGGCACTCTATTTTATTCTCCACAAGTATTTTCTCACTTCCTGTAGTCCCTCTGACTTCAATCAGTCAGTATTAAGGTAAACAGTATCTTAATTTCACCTTATAAATATACCCTACAACATCTCATAAAATTAATTCATAGTTGATCTGAGTGTAAATATGAAGCACCAGATGTCATCTCTTAATATTTTCCAGATTGTCCCGTAAGTCAACAGGTAACATTCTTTCTTAGTTTGGCGTTGAATCCAACGATTTGAAAATAAAATTTTAATTTTGCTATTAATGTAACTGAAGCAATTAAGTATCACTTTCTCATGGTAAGCGGTACAAAGGACATGCGTTTCTGCCCATGTCTATTAGCATCTTTCATAACTGACACTCAGCAGCTTCATGTTATTCAGTTGTTAATGCATACTGTAGCAGTAGGTCGACATGACTGCAATAACATTCCAGATGTCAGCTAATTCGGTACAGGGTATCTTTGGGGGGAGTCTTCAAGTATGACTAATTTACAAAGCTTCATACTTACCTGTGCTCTAGCTTGAAGATTACTGCCTGTGGATCATGCTCGAAGAATGGTTTGAGTATGGGAAAGCCTATCTCTTCCTCCTAACTTATGTCTTCTGTGAGACCAGCAGATAAGACCTTGCTTTTTTCATGCTTATTCACACAGTTACCCATTTTATCAATTTGATTTCATAACCTCATCTTGAAAGAATAGCTTCCAGCCTTCTTTCGGTTGTCTTAGATCAGTGCATCCTCACTGGAAAACTTTTTCTTTCTCTTTGTCTAAAACGTGCTTTCCATCACAAAAAAAAAAAAAAGTTTTCTGTCGCAAACTGGGGCTCTTGCATGCATCTGAGGAACTCACCATGCACCCTGTGTCAGTTATGCATTAGGTGAGAGCAGTGGACAAAAGCATTCCTTCGGTAGGTGCGCCCATAGCCCTGGTGTGCAAGTGGTGCAGGTTCGTGCCCGCTGAAAGCTGCCGTGTACCCGGGGAATTCTCGGGGAGAGCTGCAGTGGCTCCAGGCTCCCAGCAGCCTGGCCACTGCAAGAGGCTGAAGCGTGTTCCTCCCAAAGGCAGCGCTGCTGCTGCTGGCCATGGTTTAGTGGAGGTCAAATGATGACATCTCACTTGAGAGTTTCTGTGCATTACGTGGTTCTGTTTTAAATAAAGCTGCAGTTACAGCGTATCATAATTCTATTGCCTGTGCATTTTGGTACTCGGAAAAGATAAGTGTATATTGACACGACTGCAAACTAAAGTTGGTTGTGCTCTGAAGAAATCCACTTCCTTGCGTGAGAGGGCATCTCCTTGCCAGCCGTCACCTTTTCTACTGGTGCAGATGCCAGTTTGCGTCAATTATGATTGATTGGTCGGGGGGGAGGATCCCATTCAAGAGAAATGAAGGTGAGATCACCTACTCGGTCTACGAGACCCCCCACAAACTGTGAGGAGGGATCGTCTGTCTCACATTGCTCCCAACCAGCCATGTGGAGCAGTTCTAGGGCTGGTCACAAGTACCCTAAGAAACTCGCTCCCCTTCTGTGTAGAATGTGTTTATTGTACATTTATTTAAAGTGCTTCAGGTAGGAAAATGAATATTTACAGTTAAATGTATGTAAATGGAAGTGGAAAGGCTTGATTGGAAAAATACCAAGTTTCTAATACATAATACTGTACTAAGACCTCCCACACAAGACAAACATATATAGTCAGATGTAATGAATATTCCTTTCTGGTTCCTGTGCCAGTGGAGAGCCATGGAAGTATCAAAATCTTTTTGTTTGCATCTCGATCCTCTACAGAACTGGAAGAATATTTGATTTGATTTGGCTCTAGTTTAGCCTGTACAATGTTATGCACAATGTTAATACAATAAATGTTTATTTGGCTGGCCAAAGCTGATGTTACGCTGTACCTTTTAACTCTTTTTGTGTGACTATGCAATGTACAAAGAGCAGGTGAGCCTTGTAAATGCCAAACATTAAAAGAGAAAGTATTAAGCTGTTTTTCAAAGAATTGTTCTTTTCTAACCACACTGATAGAATTAGACTGTGATTTTTTCCAGTGAACAGTAAGTTCCAATTCAGGTTTCTCTTAAACCATTATTTTCTGCAAATCTTTGTCTTGTGAATTCCGTCTCTCCCACCGCGCTCTGTCCCTGCCCTCCCCTCTCCCCCTCTCTCGCACGTATGGTTTGGAGTGTAATGGGTGTCATTTCTCTCTATCTCTCCATCTGTTCCCACGATCAACACTCACAGTCCAGCCCCTACTTTGCATCTAGTATGCGTATTCTCTTTATCCTTGGTCTGTTTTGATTTCACGCTTTTCCTGTCTCTCCTTTGCCCTCTCTACCACGTCTTTAGTCTCCCTAGCCATCAGAGACCTGAGGCTGTGGTTTGTCATTGCAGCTAGCTGCCAAAAAAAAGTGTCCCCATTCCCCTGGCTGCACGCTGCTCTTGCCTCCCTTGAACTGGCTGTCACCTGGCCATTCAAGTGAGATGGAGTTGAGGAGTTAAAACTGGTAGAAAACTCAGCCTTTAGCAGCAGCAGCAGAAAAAAAAAAAAAAAAAAAAAAAATTAGTTCTCAGTGGTTTTAGCTCACCGAACCAGGTCATCAGGATTTGATGAGTACCCGTGGCACTGCTGGGGACCGGGTGGAAAAGGCACGTTGAAGAGGAGCGAGATCCCCTTTAGAAGGGCAGCCGTGTGCTCTGTCAGTCTTTTGCAAACCATCAGCCTCCTAACTCCTCCATCTCTCTCTCCTGTGTGTCTGTCTTCTGCGGCATTTTGCATGCTAAGAATTGGCCTGACCCTTCCCTTAACAGCTCTTTTTCAACAGTAGTGTCGGGGGGGGGGGGGAAGGTTTCCAGCAAAAGGAAAACTGTTGGACTGTTTTAACGTATTTTAAAATGAACAGGGTCGCTTGTGCCTTTGCCCCCTTACAAAAGGGGCTGGAAGATGTCATGAGCGGACCCCAGTTTGAGGAAGGAGTTTTGAGGGGAGAAAAGACACGCACCATGAAAACAGCCATGACTTGAGCAGCTGCCAGGTTTGTTGGGTTTTTGGTTTTTTTCAAGAGGCCGCAGCGCTGTGGTAGAAGGCAACCCACGAGGTCACACAGCTTTTCACAAGGTCTGCCCGTGGGTAGGGAGAGACTTAACCTGACCAACTGCAACCCAAAGAGCAAAGGTTTCCCGCAGCGGGTGCTCCAGAAGGCTACTTGTATCTGTGGGTTTGTGAATCTGCTGAGATGTGTGACTTCGTGAGGCTGCGGTAGCACGGCGAGGATCTGTCTCGCCTCGTGGTCGAGTGCTGATGAGTTTGCCCAGGCTGGTGAGTGAGTTTGGCTTTTAATGCTGCTGTAACAACCCCCCCAAAAATATTGGTTCATGGAGACTGCAAACGAGCAGTCTGGGGAATCTCTCCTTTTTTGGTGCAGTAGAGCTGTACGTGTGCCTTGTTAGAGTGGGTACCCTTTTTTGCCTGGTTTCTGACCCTTTGAGCCTCTTTTAAAACAATGGCATTATTTTCAAATCAAATTTTATAAACTGAACATTGGAGTTGTTAAGAAGAGATCAAAATTTACATAAGACTTCTATTTAACCTATTACCTATGAAAATTTACTTCAGGCTGAAACTTGTTTTCCAAAGTTTACAGCATACAAAACAAATGGTTTTTTAAATTTCCTTACTTATGAGTACCTTAAATTGTGTTTTTTAAAAGGAGCGGGGGGGGGGGGAAATCTTGGAACCTCACCAGTTTAATTTGCATTTTGGCTCTGATGTAACTCAAAATAGATTAGATTAAAAAAGGAAATTTGGCAAGTGATTACTCAATTACATGATTTTACTGCTTTGGTATTTTGAAAATAAAAATGAACAGATCTGTTTTACTTTGAAAAGCGCCTGGTGCACGTGTGCTGTAACCACTTTCCAGAAACCATATGGAAGGTTCCTACACTGCATATGGCAATGCTACCCAGGGCTCAGATATGTATTCCTGCAATAGACTACACGGGATCCAGCCGGGTCAGGGATTTTAATGTATACATTCAGATAATACTGTATCAAAGTAACGCAGGGTAATGAGTTTTGTGTGGAAAACACGGGCAGTTCACAGTGGTGGGGCTGCGTTGTTCCTTTTTCATAGAAAGGAACTAAAATCGCTTGGAGGTAATGCCGGGCCAGGAAGTTAGGAGGAATTTGGGGAAGGGAGACAATTTATATAGCATCTATATTGTGCAAGGCATAAAGGCGACCAGTATCACCAGATAATTTTGAAATATTTTGTCATCTAGAGCTATGGATATTTGATCTTCTCTATGCCTTCCTCGTTACCCTTGAACCCCATGCAGTCATGTCTCCAGCGCTTCCCTGGTAGCTGCTCATCTCTAGACTTCATGCCAGGGGGAGGACTACTCTGCTGACTCTTGGAAGACCAAGCAAGTGGTGACAAACTCCCTAGAGTAACTCAGCATTGATCCTCCACGTGGTGAGGGATGGGGTAGTACTATGCCTTAAACTGAGAGTCATCGGGGTCACCTGTTATTTCCATCACCCTGGTTTCATTAGCAAAGTGGTCAGAGGAGAGGGAGCATCTGTCCCTCCATCCCTGATGCGTCCCCTTGGAGTGCCTGGGGCTGTTATTTGTGACTTTCAGGTCTCCGGTAAGCGCAACCATTTTGCAAATGTATGTTCAGTGCCATGATCTGGTCACTCTCCTGTCCTTCTCTGTAGAGCCACTTTGATTCTTGAAAAGTTCTTCCACATGCATGTGTGCAGCTGTCCCTTCAGTGCAAAGCACCACGATCTGTGTCTGTTCCTCCAGCGCAAAGCCAGCTTGCGTGGTGGTGAATTCAATCAAAATAACAGCAACTTCAAATGACAGAAACCTTACTTAGTGCCGTCCCTGCCCTGGGAAACTGGAGCTCTTCCAGTTGGCTTTAGTGGGGGTTAAGACTCTCAGAACACTCATCTTGGTGTAGTAATGATGGTGCAGACCCAGAGTCCTGACACACAAAGAGCAGAATATGTCAGGGAGTTGTTAGAAATTAATAAACACCTTTTTGAAACAGTGCCGTGGCACGGAGGTGATGGATTGCAGGATTCCACTTGACTATCGAGCCTGTGGAGCTTCAGCAAACTGGCCCTGTCTGAAGAGGGGTCGCTGCCTAGGTGTCCCTCACACAACGCTTGTTGTGGAAGGACAAGCAGGAAGACCCTACTTCTATCCCACTATTTTAAGAGTTAACACGGCACATGAGACTTGGTTGCCCTCTGTACATCTCGGTTTCATCCTGCTGCCTCTTACAAGTAACTGGTTTTGGTTACTACATACCTGATAGTTGGCAGACCTGTTTCGGAGAAGTCTGTGAGATCAACCGCTGCTGTCCAAAATAAAGCTCTTCTCAAGACCGTCTTAATTTCTCTCATGCCTTCACTTTTCTCCTGTTTAAATGCGAAGTGGTGGCCTTCGGGAATCTCCACTGCAGTGCTGTTGTCACTGATGGCATGGGCGCATGAGGATCATTGCTGCATCTCCTCAAGAATAATTGAGTAAGTTTGATTTTTCCTTCCTTCCTTCCTTCCTTCCTACCTTTGTGGGGACAAGGGACGCGCTTAGACCCTGATCTCCATCCCTCCAAGGCAGCAAGCTGTGCCGGCACTCTGTCCATGGCCCAAGACACCCCAAAGACACTGACAAATGGACAAAGCACGAAGCCTTTATTTGACAACAGGAGAGGAGCTGACAGCTGCCATCAGCCCGATGTATTTCTGCAAGGGGGGAACGGCTGTGCGCTTACCAGAAGAGCTGACCACCTTCAAAGGGGGGGAGAAAAAAAAAAAGGAGAGTTTTCTACCACTGAGTTTGCGATGTGTAGACTGTGAGTTTCGATTTCTTATCTCCGAGGTCTGTTACCAGAGACCAAAACGTGCAGTGGTGTGTATATGTGGATCGCGTCGTTGCAAGTGACTTTGCCACATCGTGCGACAACACGTGTCTTTGTTGGGGGGAGCAGCAAATCTGGGGCTTCTGTTCTGGAGATGAAAATAGGATGACAGGACCGGGGGCGGGGGGGGGGGGCG
>VFFE01006305.1:58988-71082 GCA_008921705.1 Burhinus oedicnemus
CGTTTATCCTGCCGAAAAGGAGAGGGTGCGAAGAGGCCAAAGGCCGCGGCGCCTCCCCTCCGGCAGCGGCAATCGGCGGGGGACGAGCCCCCGGAGGAACGAGCGGCGGCGGCGGCGGCTGCCCGCAGCGCCGGGCCGGGCAGGGGCACGGGCGGGCAGCCCCCTCGGGTGGCTGGTCCTCTGCCGTCCCGGGGGGGGTGGGTGATTTATTTGAAGTTTTATTTCTGGTTTTTCCCCTCCCCTTCAGCCTACTGGTGTTTTGGTCCGCCTGCCCCGCTGTTGCACACGCTCGGGAGAGCCCAGAGCGCGGCGGACACCGAGTCCCAGCGAACGGAGACGAGGGAGAGGAAGGGAGCCGGAGGAGAAGTTTAGGGAGAAAAGTGTGAAATACCAAAAAAAAACCAAAAAAACCCAAACCAACCAAAAAACCCAAACCACCAGGAACCACACAAACCCAGGAGTCTTTAGAAAAATCCTGAACGTCTGAACGCGCGTGTGTGTGTATGTGTTTTCCTTCCTGCCAAAGCAGGATGTCAAATACTGTCCTTTTCCCCTCTTTTTTTAAAGCAGGCTAAAAGGAAAATTCTTCACAGAATCTTAAAGAACTTTTTGACACAACAGCTGCAAAATCTATTTTCTAAACAAAGATTTATACATATTTATATGAGCTTAATCCAGATTTTTTTTTTAATAAATCATTCTCAGAACTGCAGAGGTAAACTATATGTAAATACCTCAAGTAATAGGCTTGTAGTGCAAATCACATCATTTTATCTTCAATTTTGCATTCGTTTTTCTGGCTTAAAGGTGCATCAGAGATATGCATTTTAGCATATTCAGAACACGGGGCGTGAAATTAAATGTTTGACAGAGTGAGAAAAATATACAGACTTTGGAGATGCCTTAAAAATAGTAATTTATGCAGATCTAGAGGAGTGAAATCATTTGCAATGGAGTGACCCTCTCTCCAGGAATTTTTTGCTCAGTGTTCTTCTCTAATCTCCTGCTGTATCTTCATTTTTCATTGAACTAGCCAGTTTTCTGCGAAGCAGTCTTGTAGATAAGGGAAGTGCTAAAAGAAGAAGAAAGAAGAAGCTCAGTGGGTCCGTTTCCATTGCACTTTTACCCAAGGCAATGGGCAGAATTTAACGGATTCCTTCCAACATATGTTTTTGCCAGATAAGTAAACAGTGTGTGTCGGAAATGAAAAAGCATTTGCAATTTAATGACATTACAGCTCTCAGCTTAGGCTGGCGTGCTGCGAGGCGAAAAGCAGAAAGAGAGAGGAGAGTAGAAAGAGAAAAAGAACAAAGTTCATCTTCCCTTTTGTGCATTTTTATCAAGGAAAATATTACTTCTTTCCCTCTCTTGTTCTCTTTTCTTTTTCTCTCTGCTTTTTTGTCTCACTCATTTACATTTTTTTCTTTTCTGTCCTTTTCTCTCCTCTGTTCACTTTTACCTTTTTCTTCCACTGCCACCGACTCGTTTCCTTTCACCATCCCCCCCCCGCTCCCATTGTGTCACCTTATTCATCTATTTGGCCCATTCAGTTTTTACCTATAAGGAGCTGTTTATCCAACAATGTATCTTTTTTTTTTCTTTTTTTTCTTTTTTTTCTTTTTTTTTTTTCCCCCCGTGTTGTACTCCCGGCGCTAGAGCTCACAGTCAACAGGATTGTTGGAGGGATTATAACGTTTCATTTCAAAGCGCGACAAATCTCCTCGCCTCCCCTCCGTCCCCGCTCTCCCCAGGCTCCCCTGTCCCTCGCCGAGGCGCGACACCCCCGGGGCCGGGATCGTCCCGTGATGTGTCGTGTGTGTCCGTGTCCGTCGTCCCCGTCCCGCCCCCACCACCACCACCCCGGGCCACCCCGCTCCGCTCCGAGCAAGGGGACCCCCCCCACCCGGGGCGGGGGCAGGGGGGTGCCGAGCTGGGCCACCCTGCGCTCCCGCCGTCGGACGCGGCTTCATCCCGTGTGTGTGTGTGTCCCCCTCTCCGTTCCCCCTGTCACTAGGTGCCGAGGAGAACACAGCAAAGTCAGGGGCTCCCACCCGAGGGTTGCCCTGGAGGTTGGGTGTGATTGAAAAATACCTCCAGGCAGTGGCAAGTCCTGTCGCATAGGCACATATGTGAAAAGGTGTTTAAAGAAAAAAACGTCCTTGTCTGAAGACCCGTGCACGGGTTGTTGTTGTTGTTTTGTGGTTTGTTCTTTTTTTTTTTTTTTTAACCATGAAATTACATCTTCCACATCTCCCAGATCCGGTACTTGGTAAGTAAAAAGGGAAATCTGTTTGGACATAAGGAGGTAAAGTAGCTAGAGGTGGTAATTTAATCAACCGAGGATATATTTCAATGTTTTTTCTGGTCTTCTAGGCATTAGCACTTTAAATTCATTATGTCTGTTTGACAGATATATGCAGCCTTAAGGATCTAAAAATGAAATCCAAGAAGTATAGCCTGCTAGAGGACATATATTGAAGTTAAGAGATTAAAACGGTCTAACCATTGCAAACAGAATGGAACATCTCGCATTTCTCATTCCTTATAAGCATGACTATTTTGCAGATGTTAAATACGGTCTGCTCTAATTATGAACGAGGGGAGGGGGGGACCCGCTCAAGAGCCGAGGCTTTCTAACTTTTACATTGATGAAGTGGATATTAGAAAGACAATATTAGCTCCTGTGCCGTCTCGGGCTGGGGAAGTTTTACATGGGGGATTTTCTCTATCAATAATTTAATAAGGAGGGTGCAGCAGCAGCAGCAGCAGCCTCTCCTACATGCTTTAAAGGCGCAAGAATCGTGCATGAATTTCCTATAAGGCAAATAACAAAAGAGCCAAATGAGAAGAGCGGGTCTTTTTTCCGTCTAACTGGGACACTGAGGACTCTGTGTCATTACAGTAATTTAGCAATGTTAATGATCTGTAATATTAATACATCATACTTGAAAATGGGGAAGAGTTGTCATAATTAAACGCATTAAGCCACAATTAAAAAGTCATCTAAGCAGTTGTAAAGATACCAGCGACGATAAGGCTGTTCATTACACTGCAAACCTCTCTGCCCGTGGAAGTCCCTCCCTGGCAGGGTGGCTGCGGCAGCCCTGGCCCCGCCGCAGACGGGTCCGCGCAGCAGCAGCAGCAGCAGCAGCAGCAGCAGCAGCAGCAGCAGCAGCAGCAGCAGCAGCAGCAGCACACCAAGGCAGCGGCGGGCACACGCTGCGCCGCCTTATCAGCCCACCGTCCTTATCAGCCCATCGCCCTTATCAGCCCACCGTCCTTATCAGCCCATCGCCCTTATCAGCCCATCGCCCGTATCGGCCCATCGCCAGCCGAGCTGCAGCGCTTCCGACGGGGGGGAGGTGGGAGGGGGAGGGCTGCATCAGCGAACCCTTTGGTGGATCTCCCCTAGTTCTTCGGGGGGGGGACACGACACACAAAAGGACAATCTCGTCCCGGACACGCGTGTCCGCACACGCAGGTCATCTTTTCGAATCAGGTCCCCAGCCGCACCGCGATGCACCTTTCGATATTTTGCCCCACCGGGGAGTCGGGGCAACGTGTAAGCGTAAACTCAGCCCCAGGCAGGCTGCCCCTCGCCCGGCGGCTGGGCGCCCTTGCCGTCCCCTCCCTGCCCGCCACGGACACGCAGGGCCGGGGGCAGAGCCGGGCGGGACCCGCGGAACACGGGCAGCGGCCGTCGGGGCTGCTCCTGGCCGGGCCCCTGCCCCGCCGGGCTCCCGGGCCCCGGGGGTGGCCGGTGCTCAGCCCCTCCGTCCCGGCATCCTTGGCATCTTCCCCGTGCTGCCGGGGGAGTGGACCCCTGAGCCGTGGGACTGAGTCCCCGAGCAGCCGGGCTGACCTCTCCACCAGTGGGGCTGAGTCCCTGAGCCACAAGGCTATCTCTGCCCACGCTCTGCCATGCCCAGCCGGCTTCCTCGGAAGCCAACATGTCCCCGGGAGCGTTTCTGGGAAGCCATGTGGACACCTGGGTTTGAAGTGCGAGCAGACGCGGCCTGGTTGTGAGAGATGCAGGGCCTGGTCCTCACGCTGCCCGGATGCTGCCAGCCATCCCACGGGGACAACGGCCCCACGCATCTCCTGCTGGAACTCATGAAGAGCTCATCCCCAGCCTCGCTCCGTCAAAACGATCCGGCTTTAAAACAATCGTTTACCAAAAAAAAAAAAAATGTTCAAGCTCAACCAGATCACTGCTGAGTATTTCTTCTTCCATCCCTGGCAGATTTTTCAGGCCGTGGACACGCACGGTGATTTTCAGGCCGGTTTCCTAACAGAGAAAAGGTTGCGCTACCAGGCAGTGTGTTTATGTAGGGCTCTCTGGTGGTCCCTTTCTGAAAACTGTTTATCTCTTTGGCCAAATTCAGGCAAATCTGGCTGAGGGAAGATGGTCTTGCAGCCTTTTATTATGGAAATGGGCAGCTGGGTATAGGAGGAAAAACCCAGCCTGGTGATTCCAGAGGGAAAGACTCCAACACAAGCTCAAAGCTATGAGTCAGACATAGAGATGATGAGCAACCCAAACCAAGGAAAAGTTTCAGACAGATCTTGAACATCAGTCCTAAAATTAGGCCTGTTTCCAGCCATAATCCACAACTCCATGTAAATGTAGGCTTGCTTAGCCTGGAACTGCTTAGGGAGCTACAGCACAGGGACATAGTCACCCCTACGGGGTCTTGAGAGGAGCATCGTGCATTTCAACTGTTTATACTTTTCCTGCTCCTCTTGATGTCAATGAGGATTGTGATTGCTAAAAATAATAGCAGTGCAAAGAAAGGGGAGTGGAAGTAATGAGAAATAAATGGATAGGAGTAAAGTATATGGAGTAAAAGTAACACAATTTGCTCAGTGTTCAGATATGATATTTAAGTAATGTCAATGCTTTTGTATTTTGTTTTGTATTGCTGTTGTGTTCAAACATACCCTAGAAATATCTGAGATTAATATCCTAGTTGGATATTGCTAATTACACCAACATATTAATGAAAATCGTTTACATATGTAACTATTTACACATATAACTCCAACTTTCATGTATGGTGCATGTGTATTTCCTCAGAGTTCCCTGCCTTCCATGGGAATGTCGCTGCTTTGAGTAACAGCATGATGACGAGAGCTCACTACTATGACCTTTACTGCTGAGAGAGTCTTCATTAGGATTTGTTAAAATCTACAGGTAGAAAATGGATATATCCTGCAGAACCACCAAGGTGTAGGTTGTGATAAACCAAGGGGAGCAAGTAAAATGACAATGTCAAAGTGATGGAAATTTGCTTATGTGAGTGTGGATTTCCTAAAGGGCTGGAAGGAGCTTTATCTCCTCTTCCACTCCAGCATCCGTCGACGCTGTACGTATTGCCAAGTTATGTGACAGGATCACAGCTGTGTGATTACGTGGCCTCCCATTCAGATCAGAGCTGGATCTATTTCTCTTGTGTATCCGTCCATCAGAAGAATCTCACGCATCCTCGGCTTTCTGTCTCACTGCTTTCTTGAGTTTAAAGCCCATGCTTGATCCCAGCATTTATATCCAAATAGCTGGATTCAAAATAACCTTGGACTTGAGCTGGCATATAGGTCCACGATCAGAATTCCTTGAAACCACTCAAAATAATCTTGACTTAAGTTGGGAAGGAGCCGTTACCTGTTACCCTTGGAAATGGGAATGGACTTTTCATGGTCTGTGGCCAACACTGAATCTCAGAACCTCATTTGTGGTCCACTTGTCCAAACATGCTACAAGCATGTTTCATACTGTAACTTCATACAGAAGACAAATGTTTGCCCCACAGAGCTTACGTTGTATCCTGGAGTAGACTTGTCCCCAGTGTGAAATCCTGGAAGATATCTCTGGTGGACCTTCCCTGGAATTCAGCCTTGAAAACACTGATCTGAACCCAGGCTCCCTATAAATGGTCTTTATGAGCTTCCACACTGCCTGCTACAGGGATGGGATTCAGACCCCAAGCTCAAGGGTGATGTCTTCAGGTCCATAGTCCTGGGCCACTTTGAGTCCTGGAAATGTCTTACAGCCACATATTCTGGGAGCTTGCACAGATGACTGGTGACAGTGCCTTGAAAAAGACCCATGAAAGAACAGTGGTTACTTCATCAACTGCAAGATGTAAGGTATGTATTTTATTTGGAAATGTTACATTTTGGTGTTCTAAAAGGAATTTATTTCCCTAAAAATGTCCGGGCTGTGGAAAAGTATTTTCTACTGAAATGAAAGATATATAAATAAACATATGTGTAACAAAATAAATAAATACCTAGAAAATAAATTGTGTGCATGTGCGAGTGTATGTTTGTTTTAAGTCTTGACAAATGAAAAAATGTGCTCTTCAGCCAGCTCTGCCGTGCATGCAGCCTGAGATACATTCCTGGGACCAGAGTGTGAACAAGCCCAGTGTTCAAGCGTACGAGACAACAGATCATCCAACATGCAAACAGGATGAGGAAAGGGTAGAATCATCACTTATATCAGAATAAGCAGCCATCCAGCCCACCAACTGCCCTGATTTTGCTGAGTTCTTTGCTGGTGCAATTGGAGAGGTCAACTTTAAAGAGAGATTAGGAGGAGTATGCCGTACAACTAACCTCACGGGAAACTCCTTACACAGAACTGGGCAAAGCTGGGGATGCTTGAGAGGGAAGCTGAATCGATGGACCATGAAGATGGTATTAAAAGCACAAGAAAGGCAGAAATACGTATAGCAACGCTGTAGTTAAGGAGTAAGATGGGGTAAGACATGCAGTTGTCAATGCTAGCACAACAGTTGTGTTGGAACGGTTGAAAGCTGTGTGGAAAAGAGGGCGCAGAGGAGGAAAACACAGAAGAAGGTCACGTGGGTGAAGGAAAGCCATGTACTGTTATAAAAGGGTAGAGGGAAGGTGAACAAATTATATTTGTCAAAGGAATTTACATTAATCTAAATTATGTAAGATTTGATTGGGGTTTGGTTTGAAGGACAGTAAGGGAAGGTCAAGGCTCAGAGATGTTGGTAGGACTATTAAGCAAGGGAGGAGAGTGGAAAAAAAATACTCAAAGCCTGAGAAACTGGGGTCTCACTCTGAGGTATGCTGAAGTAATGCTGGTATGTTAAAACCATGAAGATAAGACATTTTGAAAACAACTACAAAGACAGAACCTGAGCGAAGAGGGATACTCTGTGCTGTCACAGTGAAGGTGCTAGATGAAGTCGTCATCTTCTCTAGAGTCACCAGGGAAGGGAGAGGTAAGGGGAAGAGATGGTGAAAGAGGCAAATCTTTGGGACTTGGCTAAAATACAGTGTGAGCAGCATGCGAGACTTGTCACATCCTTGAGCTGGAAGAAATAGAACTGGAAAAGATGGCCTCAAAAAAAAAGCCTGAAAGAAATGAATGCTGAAGAGCGTAGCTGCAGGTGTCAGAGGCAGCTGAGAGTTTGAAGAGGATGAGAACAAACCATGGGCCAGAACTTGAAAGAGCTGGATGGAAAACCTTGAAAGAGCAAGCACAGGTGGCATGTCCAAGGGAGGAGGTTGGTTGGAATATCTTCTGCCATCAACAGGAGTCGTTTAGTGGGCTGGGATATTGGCTCACCTTGCAGCTGCAACTAGCATTAGTTTGCTACTGGATGTTCAGCTCTATCGGAGCTTTGTGGTGTGCTCCCTGGTGACAGCCGTATTTGTCAGAAGTATTATAATACCTGGCTAAGGCGGACCTGCTCTGAGGTTATCATTACTTCTCCACAGCTGATCATAAATAAATATTTTAGTAGGTGACTTAACTCCCCTCCTTTCAATTTGTGGAAAGGTAACACAAGAGAATTAATGTTTTCTTTTAAGTGTGATTTTTGGAGCCTGACAAAAACTTCATCAGTATATGGAAGCAATACCTACAAAACCAGTGCCCCATAAAGACCTGAATCCTTCAAAAGTGAGAGATCTTTTTCTTCATAACAAGCTAGAGGTAAAATATTCTGGTCTTTTAGAAGGCACTTGCCTTGGGTACATCTTATTTGATGTAATAAAAATTGCTATTGAGGATTTCAGAGCAAATAAATCAGAAAAAAAAGCTGTAAATATGTCTTCAGCAATTGTTTTGCTTAGTAATCTTTGAAGAATGTGTCCTAGTTGGTCATGCAGGAGCTAAGTTTGTCATTAGCTCATCAGAAAAAGAGCATTCTCAAGAATACTTGAGAAGTAAATGAAAGACTAAATTTTCATGTAATCCGTTATCCTCTTCAACTTTTCACTTTATTAAACAGAAAGGAACTTTTACATGAATTTTAAAAAATGTTCCTATAAGTGATCCAGGTGCAACTTCAAGAGGGAGCATGTTTTCATCAGGATTTATGACCCTCTGAAGAGTTTGGAGCCCAGAAACTAATTAATTTATTGCAAAACATCAACGAAAATGAAAAAAATTGGGTAAAAAGCCTGGTCCTAGTGAAATCCGTGGTAGAGATGTCGTTCTCCTTAGTGTGGTCTGGATTTTCCCCAGTGTCTTTTATCTGTGACCCGATGCAGTTGCTTTCTGATTACTTTTACATTTGGGACTTTTTCTATTTAAATTGCTGAGATTATGTTCAAAATAAAATATCAATATTAATATTGCTGATTTATAATAAAATAATCTGGATGTGACAATATGATTTGATCTGTGCAGATATGTATGAACGGACGTTGTTTATACAAAATGTTTTGGTAAATATTGGCCAGCAATACCGGTTCCTGGACTATTTGAATGCTGGCTTGCTAATTGTTAAATTTAGCTGATGAGATGCAAGAGCAAGTATTATTTATCCTGTATGCAGAATATTTAGGCCATAAAAACAAATTTCAAACATACCTTTATTCTTCAGTAATTACAGTAACGAGGTCAAGAAAGGCTGGTCAAGAAACGACCACAGCCCAACCACCATCCGCACTCGGGCAATTAGCGCAGGTTTTAATGAAATGCCATTGCCCAGTGACCCCAGAACAAGAAATTGGCTCAGCAGTACACGAAAAGTCAGGGACCAAAGGTGGCGATGGCGTCCCACGGGGCTGACCATGCACTTGCACAAACCACGCTGGATGCCCACACTGGGATTTGCAAAGGAGGCTCCCAAGAAAAAAAAGATGTGTCTGATGTCCATCTTCTGCAGCTGTCCCTGGGCTGCAGCTAGGCATCTTTTTGGAGCTGAGCATCAGAGCCTGAAATCACTTGCTTCACCCAGACCTGAGGTTTCCACTGGAGCTCCGCATGCTGAACAACACCTGCCTTTTAACCTATGAGTACCTAATATGAGATACTTAATAAAGCCCCCACGGTGCAGAATCCCAGGGCATCCCTCCAATCCCGCTAAGCTTTGCCATCTCCTGTCTCTGGGGATCTCACCCTCCAGCCCACAGGGTACCCCGGTGAGAGCAGAGCCCTCACCTCCACCGCCCCATGGCCAGGTAGGTCACACCGGGAGCAAGAGGTGGAAATCTTTCCTGGAAGAGACACGACCAGGAGCTGCAGACCCATCTCCTGGGAAAGAGGTACTCCGCCAGGCAGGAGCAAAGGCGAGGAGCACACGGGCTATGCGGGGCCGCCCGATTTGGGGTCCCAGGTGCCTGTAGGCAGGCGAGAGGCTGGAGGTGCGGGGTCAGGTCGGGGGGGAGCCCCAGCAGGTCCGAGGAGCCGCAGCCAGGCTGCCGTGGCGGCGTTTTCCCGACCCGCTCCCCCGGTTTTAGGTTGCCACGTTGACTTCAGCTGTTAAAATCGTCAACAGGTCCCGAGGGGGAGCGAGGACACAGGTGTGTGTCCTCCCTTCCAGGGTTGGAGTTTTGGGGGTTTTTTGGTTTGTTTTTTTGATTATTTTTTTTTTCCCCTGAGGAAATAAATCAAACCCATCCTGGTTACAGCCCCCGAAGGAGAAGGGGCTCGGCGGTTCCAGCTGGGGACAGCGCAGCACCCCTTGGGGGGGACACGGAGAACCCCGGCACGGCAACGGCGCCGCCAAAGAGGGACCCCGCGATGCCGAATGCACCCCCGAGCCCCCCAGCGGTCCCCACTGCGGATGGAGCGGGGCAAAGACCCACGGAGCTCTGTCCTCGGCTTCCCCCGACGCCTCCCTGATCACCGGGTCCGCACGGTCTGTCCCCGCCGGTGCCCTTCGCGGGGCCGGGGCTGGCGCGGAGGCACCGGGGAGACACGGGGGGGGGACGACAGGGGGGAGACAGTGGGACGCGCCGGGGCGCTGGCACAGCATCGGGCCAGGAAAGAGCCAGGGAAGGCTGGGAGGGGGGGAAGGCCGGCTGCCAGCTCCGTCCGGGCGGGACACCGGCCCGCAGCCGCCCCGCCGGGCTGCCCGGGGGAGGGCAGGGAGGGCCGCTGCCGGCCGTGCCCCGCCGTGCCGCGGGGCTATTTCACCTGCTGCCGAGCAAAGGGCGCAGGGAACCGCGGCGGCCGGTCCCCCAGCCCCGGCGGGGAGGGCAGCCGGCAGCCGCCGGTGGACCCGCCTTCCCCCCTGGGACGCCCACCCGGGGCACGAGTGGGATGCGGAGGGGTGTGTACCCCAGCCCAACTCCGCTGCTCGCCCCAACCTGTGGATTGCGTGGGGTTTCCTCAGCAGGTGGGAATGGGGTGACGGGGATGGGGACTTTGCCGAACGTGAGCCAGCTGGCGGGTGTCTGCGCCTCGTCATGCTGCAGTGTTTGAACATCGGAAGAAACAGGATCGGCGCTACCGATTAACTCCCGAAGTATGTTGAAAATGCGGTGTCGCTTGTCTTAAGAAGGGCTTGGTTTTGTCTGCGGTGCTAATTGATTTCTGTTCAGGCTGATCCCTCTTAAAACATGAACAGATTTAATGGTTCTTACTCCCGAGCTCTATGCTATAGAGATAATTTGGGTTATTAAGACGCATTAATAAACAGTTAATAGACACCCTTTTTTTCCGGAAAGGTAAGCTCTTCTTCAGTCGGAAATAAATGAGCAGCCTCTACCAAAGCTCTCCCTCACTCGGGGTCAGCATTGCCCACGGGTGTCAAAAATACCCTACAACTAGGGAAGTGGAGGTGGCTTCTCCTGTAGAGCCCAGGGAAGTCCTTCTCCATCGTCTCACGGGAGTACGACGGACTGCAGCATCAAAACAAAGGAGCGGTGACTAATTTGGTCTCCGACTCCGGCGATGAGAAAATAGCTCCCAACAAGAGCACCGAGCCCGGCTTCAGCCCCTGAGCAAAAGAGGGCGAGTCAAATTCCTCGAGTCAAAGTCTGGGATGTGCTAGAAAGCCGCCTCGCTGTTAAGGCCAGGAGGATGAATTCACATTGTAAGGAACCTGAATGCGAGCTGGGTTAGATAACTTGTCATTTCCCTGGCTCCAGCCTCCGCTCCCGCCTCCTTCCCCTCCAAAAAAAAAAAAAAAAAAGGAAGGCTTATAAGAATTTGCTCTGGCCTTCCTTTACTTTCTATCTGGTACGTCTCATATTTCATTTCTGGCAGCCAAAGAAATCTTAATAAAAAGAACGTGTAGAAGCATTTCCAGGGGAATAATTTGATCAGGAATCATTGCCGGTTTTGGAATTAGTCCTAAAACTTATTAAAAGTTGAACAATCCCAGCACATATTCTTCTCTTCCAGGGATCCTTTTTCTGCGGTAATAGCCTTTTTTCCCCCCCCTCTTCTTCCTGCTGCTCCGCGTGGATAGGAGTACGCGAGTGGGGGTGGGGGTGTTTCACCCTCCCCGAGCTGTTTGATGGTATTTAGCAGGCTGCTGCCATTCTGCCCCAGCAGCAGCCACCAGGCTCCCTCCCTTTTATCTCGTTATCGCGGGCGCCCAACTCTCCTGCGAGCAGGTGGGAACGGCGGCTCCCGGCGGGGAAGTGACCCCCGTCCCGGGGACGGGTCGGGCCGGGCCGGCTGCCCCCCGCCTCCCTCACACCCGCTCTCCCCGGGGAAGAGCGAGGGCCGGCGGGCTACCAGCGCCGGGGCCGCACTCGCCCCCGACGGCCTCGGCCCGGCCTCGCTCCCCGACGGGGCCCCCCCGACACCGGCCGGTGCCCGGCGGGAGGAGGGCGCTGGAGAGGGGCTGCCCGGCGCCTGCTTCCCGCCCCCCCC
>VFFE01006305.1:75236-182867 GCA_008921705.1 Burhinus oedicnemus
AAGGGGGGGGGGGGCTGTTTCCTAATTAAAATGCTCGGCGGTCCGCGGGCCGGCGGGCAGCCGACCCGGTTATAAAGCCCGCGGTGGGGTTTAGCAGCCGGCGCAGTCGCCCCCCCCCGCCCCCTCCTCGCCCCGTCGGCGCGGCGGGCAGGTAACGCGCGCGCCCCGCCTGCCCCCGCGCCGCGCGCCGCCCTCTATGTTTGCACGCGGCCTGCCCGCGCCGCGCGCCGGCAGGCAGGGGGCGTGGCCCCGGCGCTTGCCCCGCCCTCCCCTCCCGGCGCCGTGGCCCCGCCCCTTTCGGCAGGTCGGGGAGGGGGCGGGGCCGGGCGCGGCGCATGCGCGCTGCGCCCCGCCGCTGCCCGGGACCGGGATGGAGGGGGGGGAGCGGGGCTGGGGCGCGCACGGTGTTTTTGGGTGTTTTCCCTGCGGAGGGGCGGTATGTGGAAGTACCGACTCCAATAAATCATTAACTCTTCACCGTGCCGGTAGCAGGCTGGGCTCTGCCCGGGACAGCTCCGCCGCCTTTGGCGGCGGAGCTGTCCCGGGCAGAGCCCAGCCTGCTACCGGCACGGTAATTAGTGCCGGTCCTAATTTTAAGGCAAAGCCGGAGCCGGGGTACCTTCTCCCGCTTCGTGTTTTACGACCCGTTTTACTGCTGTTTAACCCTAACTCCGTCTGCAAAACCGGCTTGCCGACGTTTGCGCGCCTAACAATGCGTTTAGCAGTGAAAGCAATAAAAAAAAAAAAAGAAAAAAAAAAAAAGTTCCCCCGTCGGTTGTCCAAAGCGGGGAGGTGAAGGTATCCGGCCCCTCGGTTTGGCGGGGGAATGGTGTTTCTGGAAGGTGGGAGCTCTACCAAGAGGGGCTCAACCCGGTGCGGGTGTCCCGTGTCGTCCCCGCCCCCCCCCGGTTCCCGACCCATCGGGCAGCAATTCCCGGCTCCGAGATGGGCAGCCAGATTTTTTTTTTGCCAACGGCTTAAAAATCCTCACGTTTGATGAGGGGTGCGATTCCCTGCGTGGCTCCTTCACGCGTAACGTTGTGTTTGACTTCTAATCTCCTGGCTCTCCCCGCGCAGATCGGACGCCGGCGTGACCGACTTCCCCACACCCCCCCACTCGCATCGTGGGTGCCAGCGGGAAAACGCCCGGACCCATTCAGTTCAAGGGGAAGGCGAGAGCGCGGTTTGTACCTCCCCCGCCGCCGCCATGAGCAGGGGTGAGAACCAAAAACATCTCCTGGAGGGTGCTCGGGGGATGCTGGAGGGGGCGGGGGGCGTGAAGAAGCAGCAGCGACTCTGTTGCCCCCACCAATGGTACCCCCGGCTGTCGGAGGCGCCCGGCCCCGCTCCCGCCAGCGCCCCCGGAGCGCGGGGGGTGCGGGCTCAGCCCCCGAGTGGGCTCGGCTCCAGCGAGGCTCTTTCCCCGCTCTTGGCGCCAGCCGCGCTCCGTCCGTCCCGGCCCCGCTCCGCCCGCTTGCGCCCCTCGCTGCGAGAGCAAGGCGCGGCGTAGCGGGGACCGCGACGGGGCGGTGTCGCGACAGAGCCGCGTGGAGCACTCAAGGCGGGCACATGGCTGGCAGTTCCTGCGCAGATGAATACCCCCACCGCGAAGTCTCTTTGCCCGTGGGCCCGTGCGTGGGTACCGCGGGTACCGCTGCCTGAACCCCCTGGGCTGCAGCTCCGCATCGGCGGGCAAGCCAATGGCAAAGCGAGGTGCTGGCGGACCGGGCGGCTGTGCCACGGAAACTGCGTGGGGAGGGCTCTAAGCCACGGCCACGGGTGTCGGCGCAGGCTCCGGGGAGGTTCCGAGGGTGAGTGGTCACCATTTGCCCTGTAGTTTTCCGAGGGCAGCACAACCACCACAGGTCCCCACTGAGTCGCGTACAGGTGGACTGATCTTAAAAAGAAGCGCTTCCGTAACTTCCAGCAGAGAAGATGCCTCAACTCATGGAGTGCTGTCTTCCAAAAATGTCGCCTTCTGCGAACCCCACGACTTCATCTGCGCATGTTTCTGATTACGTTCAGTCCTCCAAAGAGTGAAAACGGTAATAGAATTTATTGGTCATAAATTATTGTACACCAGTCTTTCACAGGCTGAAATCTATAAATGGCTCAATACTGGCTCAAGTATATTTTTCTAGTTGCAAATGAAATACTATATTCGAAGGTCTCGTTTCCAAAGTGCTCCCACCCCCCTCCACGCTTGCGGTAACCACTGGCTACTAAAACACACACATGGTTATTTCAGCGATGCTTGCAGTTACAGGAGCTCTGCCTTTCCCTCCTAATCTGCTGTCAAGAGGGGTTGCACAAAGTGATGGAAACTCTTAGCAGTTCCGCTTGGAGCAAGGTTGGACTCGGGTTCGGAGGGACCGGGGGGTCCCAGGTCTCCCCCCCCCCCCCGGCTTGAGGCAGCCACGACGGGGGACGGGGAGGAGGCGGTTCTCCCCGCGGGGAGATCCGCAGCCGCGGAGCGGCGCGGAGCGGCTGCCTGCACACACACACACACACACACACACACTTTCTCTCTCTCTCTCTCGGAGAGCCTTCAAATCCCCAAACACAAAAAGGGAAGGCTTTATCGGAGTTTAGTTACTTATCTGGATTTTTGTTAAACCACTACTGTGATCTCCGGGTAGTTGTGCGAGTGTGTTAATTGTTCTGATAATGTGTTGTTATCGATACAATAACAATACAATCGTGTATAATGTGATTTACTTGCCTTTGACCTGTCAGTTTCTGACGCATGGAAATTCAAGGGCGCAATCGTTCCTTCTGCTATCGGGGGGGGGGGGGAACCCACCCCAGCACACGCGTTATCGCACGGAGGCTAAACAAGAATTTCCAGAATGCAGCGCTGTGTTCCACCAAGCGAGATCAAAGCGCTTTAAAAAATACGAAAGAGGGGTTTAGACTATCTTCTCGATACCCACACGTTAATTCTGCCAGGTCGCTTACATCTGCTGTAAGCAATTACGTCCCACTCCAAACACCGTCCGGTTTCTCGTGTTCTCACCAAACAGCACCTCACCTCTGGCGCAGGGAGCTTTAGGATGCTGCTGGTATTTTTAAAGCGAGTTTCGAGGAAGCAAGCTCCTTTCCTCCTAATTTTTTTTTGAGCCTAATAAAAAAAGGTGGCGAGTCCAAGAGATAAAAAGCAGGCGGAGGATGGGGGCTAGCCCGGTAGCGATCTCCGCCCCACCGTGCCTGCCCGCCGGAGGAGCCGGCTCCGGGGCTCAGCGGACCCACCGCTCCCCCGTGTCTGCCGAGCCCGCATCCCGTTTTCCCGGCTCGCTCCGTGCGCTTCGGCGTTTCCAGACGCTAACTTTGGAAGCTGACGTTTTGCTTTGCCTGGGGTACCAGCCACCCACTCCGCGTCACTTTCAGCTGCCCAAAGTTGCCGGGCACGCTGGTGTCTTACGCACGCTAACGAGTTAGCAGGCTAACTTTCCTGCTTGGATGGAGTTTGGCGGGTTTGTGAGCGCTCCCCAAGCCTTTTCCCTCTTGTGAAGTCGTGTACACCTGTAGCGAGAGAAGGAGTTTTACCCTCTGAGCTCTTTATTGTGCATAACACGCTCAATTCATTCATTTGCTTTTACAGAGTGCTTCCAAATGCTCGGTATTATTATTTTTCAATAACATTCACTTATTATTAGAGCAGCTGGTAGCCCGAGCTCTAGTGAAGTGCCTGGCAAAGGATTCTATCATAAAACACTGGTTTCTAAGTTTATAGTTTCTAATTTGGCTGTGAAAGTGTGATTCTGGATGGAACTTGGCACTGAAACGCTCAGCTGGAGAGTAAACTTTTTATAATAAAAGCATTGGTTTATTTGGTTTGCTATTTTAAGTTAACAGAAAATTAACAAAGTTTTTACTAGTTTGGGAAGCGTGGAGAAGTCCTGTACTTTTTTTTTGAAAGTTAAATGTTATGATTTCGGTAAGAGTAGAATATGTTCTGCTTTTTTGTGATTTAATGTGCTATTATTTTAAAAGCAAACCCCAATCTTTGTCTCCGTGCTTTAGGACACCGGGGTTGCTCTTGCAGGAGCACCAGACCTGGATCTCGCACAAGCACCAGTGGCAGTTCTGAGCGGAGGGTGGTGATGGGGTCCTCACTGCTTTTAGCCATAAATAAAAGCTTAAAATGCAGCCTCTTATGATTTGCTAAGAGACTAGATAAAACTTAGCCGATCTGCATGCACTCCATTTGTAATCCAAGCTATTTTCACGTACTTTAATGACTCCATTTTTTGCTGCTTTTTAATCCTGTTAGCCTTGCAGCGGTTACGCAGCCTGGGAAGAGTGATCGGAACAGCAGACAAGGAAGTCTTAGAACAAAAAAAGAAGAGTTGGGTGGTGACATGCTAGTCCCTGACTGCTAGATGACTAGTCCCTGTCTGGGGGATGTGAAGGCGAGAATTAGTCTCGCTGCAGAGTTCCTGGGCAGGCTTGGATCTTCCAGAAAGGGCAACTAAATACCTCTCGAGCACAAAGAGCTACTACCTGAAGCTCATCAAGTAATGCGGATGTGTAAGCTTCCCCTCCATTGTGTGATGAAATCAGAGCTGACATGGATGGAGACCTCTGGCTGTCCAGGGTCCAAGTTTTCCTGTTTGAGCAATTGCTTATAGCTTTTCTTCAAAGGAGCTGAGCAGTGCTCATGGTTGCTTTTTCCGAAGAAAGAGACCTTTATGTTTCGGTGTTGCTGCCTTGTATGGACTGTACAGTTTTATAGTTCACTGTTAGCAAAGGTGAGCCTTGCTTTTTGGTGTCTTCTACTACAGGCTTCTTTATATTCACAGGCTCTTAAAATGTCACCGGTCCCTGGACAAAGGTCAGGAAGCCTTAACTGATGTCCCCACATCCCACGCTGCTCTCACTCGCCTGCCTTCTGCACCATTCCTTCCCTTTTTCTGTTGTCCAGTGGACAGCCGAGGAGTGAGGGCTGAGTGCCCTCTCATCTAGTAGAGGGTAGAAGACTGTTCTGCAAAGGGACCCTCACTGTGGAAAGGTAAATTAGATTGGATGTTCTTGGAGTACATCATGAAGCTTTTTAATCAGGAGATCTTTTCAGAGGGAGAGAGATCTCTGATGATTTTTACATTTATATTCAATTGAAATTTTACACTGACAACGATCATCTTGTTTCACTTCTTAGGGCTGTCCAGCAGGCATAGAGGATTTTTTCCTGGAATAAATACATTCTTATGACTAGTCTAGTTTTGTTCAAGGATGATTCATAACCATAAACCACACAAGGTTGTTTTGCTAGTCATGGGTGCTAGACAGGTCCCCAAAAATACGTGCAATTTCTAAGACAAGGTCTTCGATTTCAGTGGATAAGATTGTGGTTTGGAAACCTTTGTTAGGCACTTCAGCATTTCTAAGTGCACATAAGGAGGCTAACAAGAAGATCAAAGTTTGGGCCATTCACATCTGAAGAAAAGCTAAGTGTAAGTCTTTGCTGTTTGCCTTCTGATTATAATGACTTTTTAATTGACTACAAACAAATAGGGAATGGAGGCCCTTAATGGAAAGAATTTATGTCTCTTCCCGAACATAAATTCATGGCCTTTACTTCTTTATAGACAGTGTCTTATTTATCTGGTTGTAAGAATGGCCAGTTTTTGGGTTCTGTTTGGTTAGGAGGAATCAAAACATCTGTTCTTTAATACCAAGCCACTCAGGAAAGTTCAAAGCTAATGGTCACGAGCCAGTTCTAGTGATCAGATAAGTTAAACACAGAGGGTGCCTACACCTACACCCCACACCTACATTAGTACCTGCACCTGCATTTTAGCTGAGTGCCACAGCTTTCCGAGCAAATCTCTTTCCTGTGCTCATTCACCGTGCTTTGGTTTCCATTGAGGAGCAGTTTCAAGTCAGACTAAACTGGAAGATGCTCTTCAACTGGAGCGTGGTCTGAGAAGAGTCTAGCTCAATTTAGATCAACTAGATACCTATAGCATAAAAAGGATGATATTTAGTGTTCTTGATTCAGACAACTGACAATTCCACTTTTTGCATCTGCTTATTTTAGGTGCTTCAGGATGAGTTTTTCTGCCCGAGGGTAGAAAAGGCACTTCTGCCTCTGCATGAGTGTTCTGCTGGAAAAGAGTCCCTCCACTCTGTGGGTGCTCTGTGAGTGTAGTCATAGGTAGTCAAAAACCAAGGACCAGGGAGTTCATGGTTGCTTGGCCCCCATCCTTGCCACAGCTTTTGGGATTCTGCTAGGCTTTGCATTATCCTCACAACAGACTTGTCATTTTCCATGGTAGGATACATAATGGCTTTCCTTGGCATGAACATTGCACAGAAATGATCCTCATTTTCTGAAGCTGTTTGAATAGTTAAATCTTACTGTGATAAACATCGGCTGGATTTTTTTTTTTTCACTTAAGTGTATAGTTTCAATAATAATAATTGTTAGACAACTTTTTTTTTCATATCCCAAATTAGATTTTTTTTTTTTTTTAAAAAAGTAATTAATAATTTTGAATAACTTGTCCTTATAAATGCTTGACAGGTGTGTATAATCATCTCATAATAAGCAAACAGACTAATAATAATAATTACAGCTACGAAACACTGAGCTCTTTTACTTCTTCAGCATCATAAAGGCTTCTGATGGAGTATTTTGTCCAGTACTGGATTTCAAGAAAGATGTGGAGTCATTGGACAGAATGCAAGATTGATCAGAGGTCTGAAAAATGTGATTTACAAGAAAAGATTGAAAGCAGTGTTGTTACTGAATCTGGAGAGGAGAAGACTTAGGAGACAAAATGGTCCTTAAGGGTATAAAAGGTAAATGCAAAGATGAGGGGATTAAATTGCGTTTGTGGGGATAGACAAGAGATAATGAGCTTAAGATGTGAATTCAAGTTAAATGCTGGAAAAAACAAGCTACGAATAGTAAGAATAGATATGCAGAGCCTCCCCTTGCCCGGGGAGGCTGTGGGAACACTGAGGGACGTGAAGAACAGGTGAAACTAATTTGGCAAGAGTGACAAAGCCCTAGGACAGGAGTTTTCTTCTGCCTGGCTTTGTATGGGTCTGTGACATGGGAAGAGTCAACTTTAACTTAGTTCTTCCTGCGGTCCTTTTTGCTCTTCAGAGCCCAGATGTTCTGCTGGTTCACAGCTCGCGTCTTCCCTGTTCTTCTACCCACGCGTGTGACCCGCACCACTGCCGCCCCTCCGCCCTGCTGCCAAAATGCTCATCTATGAGCATGCCTTCCATCGACATGCTGAAGAAATTGTTTTCTTTTTTGTTTCTATCTGATTTAGTTGGCATTTAGCTCAATTTTATCGTTGTCTGTGAGAAGTCCTGTTCCTGACACAGCTTTGGGGTTTTTTTTTCCACTTTATCACCTTTCTATTTTGTTTCAAATCTCTGCTGAAAACACATTTCCACCTGAGTTTCTCTTCCAACTGTGTTCCCTAGATCTAGAATGATAATATTGAATTCTATAAATTATTGTATTATAATTTATATTAAAATTTTGATAAATGTTATTCGAATTGCATTATGCTACACAGCGTGAAAAAAGGAAGGCTCATCATGGTTCATTAGTATTGGCAAAAAAATTGTCAATGGTGTACCAAATCAGTGACAAATTTGGCCCTTGGCATATAAAAATTGTTTAGGGTATCTTTGCCTGTAGCATGCAATGATGTTTGTAACCTTTTACAGACATTTTATTTTCTTCTGTAATATTCTCCCATATGAGGATGCTTATTATCAGTGATGTAAAAGATAAAGGCATTTTTCATTAGTGTTTCATATTGAATATCTGACTTTTATTACTGCTTCTATAGAAAGAATAAGAGAGCAGAACATACATTAAGCAACCGATCTATAAAAGAGCGAGGAGTTGTGCAGTGTTCTTGGACACACCTTTTCAGTTCAGTGATAAAAATAAAATCAAAATTTCCAGAAGGGTTTCTTTTGGTTTTCAGTTCTCTCATCGTCTTTTTCTTACATTTTATCAGATGTTGTTTATAGAGTATGAAGAAGGTCATGCCAAAAATACTCATTTACCCAGAAAGTAAATAATTCAGACTTGGATATTCTAAAAGACCGAAAAAGAATTCAGCACAGATCTTTTAAAGTATGAGGGTGCCTAATTTCCATTGATTTTAATTCCCTCAAGGAGATTCAGTGGGATTTTATGCCCTAAATTCCTTGAAAATATCTGTATACTCTGAATGGAATCGGCCCAAAGCACATTTATGCTTTATGATAGAAACAGATTGCTGCATTGTTTCTTGTTTACCCCCTCCAGTTTTTTAATGCTTCAACTGTTTTCCAAGTAGGATGGTGAAACAATGGTTATAACAAAGACTATATAAAGTTCAATTTTCTTGGATTTATTTGGGTCTTTACTCCAGTTTGCAAATGGAGCCCAGTCCTGCTGGGCTAGGAGTTACCTGAACAAGTTTCCATGAGGTGAGCTAGTATGTGAACGTGCCCACGTAGCTCCTCAAAGGTAAGTTGCCTATGTGCATGGTAAACTCGGGATAAAGGAAGGAAAATAACTGGAAGTTATCCTTCAGAGGAAAAATGTACAAACCACCTCACATGCACTGCAAGTTAAGAACACGGGATGGTCGGCAGTTACAATGGTGTGGATGAAGTACACGATGAATTTATGGCCCAGCTTACCTCACAGGGACTTGCTCTTGTGCATGTAGCCTTTGTGTAACAGAGAGCAGCTGGAGATGACGCTAAGATGAAAACTTGTGGATGGCCGAGCCATGGTCTTTTGCTCAATTGTCAGGAGTGCCGTATCTTTTTTTTTTTCGCAACACACACAAAGACAAGAAGCACATCTTAGCCACAAGTCGTACTACTACCTCTGCTTTTCACCCCAAACCCCTTCTTTTTAAAGCATGTTGTGCTCTTCTTTTTGAAAAGTAGTTTAAGTTGTTAAATGCCAGAGAAAAAGGAATTAATGAATAATCTTCTCTATTGCTATAATCCTATAAAAATGCTGTAAGGATGCCTATTAGATGTGCTAATACTGCTGTACAACAAAGCAACAGCAGCACCTGCGTTTGACCAATGAAACACCAGGTACTTTCACTTGCTTCATTTGACATAGTGACCCTATTAAAAACAGCAATAAAGCTGTTATCTGTCAGTGGAGCCATACTTTAAAACATAGTTCATGGAAACACAAACACAAGGCATGGCCCCAGCCTACTAAAATGAATGGAAATGTTCCCGTTGCTTCATGGAAAATGTGAAATTGGTCTTCTCCTGGTCATTACATGGACAGGTAAAGTGTAAAGCACCTTCACACAATCCACATCAGCATTAATGTTGGGAGTTTCTGGAATAGGATTATTATGAGTTTGGGTTTTTTTTCCAGGTTTTGTGTATGTGAGAGGTAGATGGAAAATAAAAAATACTTACTTGTTTGCTGTAAAAAAACAGTGATCTTGGACCTAACAAATACAGAAAGCATGCTTTATTCTCTAAAGACCTCAGTCAAAGCCTGCTGAAATATGTGGGCTCTCCCAGGCTGCCTCCCAGGTTCATTGGAGGCAGGCAGAAAGTTAAATTGGCCAAACTAACTCTTCCGCGACTTCACTGTCGAGTTCAGGTCTTCCTAGGTAAAAGGCCAGTTCACGAAACCACTTTGTTGCCAGTCACCTGTCCTCAGCTTATCTCTCTCCCTGTTTAATGGCGTGACTGGTTATCTTAAAGAGTCTGCTGAACTTTTCAGTTCCTACCATTGCTGGAAAAACTGAAAGTACGTAATTCTTTGCCTTCAGAAGAACAGATGCCTTTCTCTTGGCCTGCCGTATGTTTTAGTGCCATCCCTTCGATGCTTATGGATGTTTTGATTTTCTTAGAGGCAGAGAAGAGTTTAACAGGAGAGTTTTACCTCAAAGTGTAGAGACAATTAGTTTATTTTGGCTCACAGCACAGAGAGTTTAAGACAAAACAATAAATTAAAACCGGCAGGATTCCTTCAGGCACTCTGACGTTTTTCTTCGTCTTTTTTTTTTGTTTTTTTTTTTTTCTTTTTCTTTTTGTGTTTAACAGGAGGTGGCGGTTGTAACATTTGCAAAATAATAAGTACAATAAGTTGACATTGTGATATGATTACTTATGTAAGTGCTTAGACATACAAATACCTAAACACTAATGTCATTATTGAGAGTCATGGCAGCTATTCCAGCCAAGTTAATAAAAGATCATTACTATAACTATCTACACAGGACTGAACACGATGGGGAATCCAGGATATGGGAAGTCTAACACTACAAAATGCACTGAAACTTTATTCTCTGTGTATTTGTGCGCATGTGATTACTCTAACAAGAAATCAGAAATAATTCAGTGGTTACTTGATATATAGGGGTATTTAGAGACAAAATTATAGAAGAAAATTTTGCTTTTCTTCTCTCTGTATTTTTTTCCCTCTATTTTCTCTGTTGAGGAAGCTAAGCACGGTTAATTTAAGCGTGATTTCTCTATAGTTTACATGCTCCTGGATCTTAACATAGAGATGTAAATAGCTGGGTGTGAACCCACCAGGTATTATATTCAGCTGACACAAACAACCCAACCAGATAGTTCTGTGTAGATAACAAACTCATTTCTGCATTGGGAATCAGGGCTCAGGTGATTGTTGTTCTTTAATGATTATTTATTTAAATTGGTCTAATTCAAATACAGAGCCGGTCCCAGGCTACGGCTGGCTGGACAAACTTCACGGACTGGACAGAATACTGGGGCAGGAATTCATCCTCTTTCCCCATCTCACCTTGCACCCCTCAGCCAGGACTTTTCCGCGGCGCTCCTTCTTTTCATCCAGAAAAAGCCTGCAAAAACAAGCCTTGCTGAGTTATGCAAGGACCAGCAAATCTCAGTGCTGGCAGGTAGGAGGGGATGCAAATAACAAAGTAAATTTCAAAGTGATATCAGTGGGGATGCCTCGCTGAATGGGCCTGCCTCCAACCTACCCATAGGATTTTTAGACAGTATCTTCTCCGGGCTCTTCGGTACGAAGAGTTAACCAGGAACAATTGCACCCAACTCACCCGCTAAAATGAGTAGTTCCTACTGAAGCCTAGAACTGAGTCCAATACTGGTCTGAACACACAAGCACTCCACGCAAGCCCCTCATTGAACTGGACAGCCACCCTCTGCACCAGTGAGTTTTCTGATGGAACGTAAGGATAGCACGTACGAGGCACACTGCAATGCCATCCGATGTCACTGCAAGTGTTTCTAACCTCAGTGTCTAGATATAGCAGCACTGAGATTGAAACTGGAAGGCCATTTTTTTCAAAAAAACATCACTGCCAGAGAAGAATCTAATATGTCCCTGAAGGATACCCATACTACAGCTTGAGGAGCCACATGCATTCCCAGAGCCTTCCTTCCAGAAATCCTCCTGCTCTGCACCAGCACTGAACGCTGTAGTCAAATCAGTTGGCTGATCCAACTGAAAGCCAACTGTCCCAAAAAGAAAGAAAACAGTAGTTTTCACCAACCACACAAACACCCATTTGATGGCTAACGCTGGTGAACGGGAGGCAGTGGAAAGATGACAGCAAAGAGAAAGATGGGACCTTCTGTTTCAGCAGCAGCACAGTCTGAGATCAGCGTAACCCACTTGTGGAACCTCATTCTATGTGCCAGTTACTGAAATTCAAACAAGGCTGGGACCACATGTACCCTCTTGGAGAGGGTAATGCTGGACTGGAGTCAAAATTATCATGAAGTTAAATTCTCCTTTGAGGCAGAAACACACCGCCACCAGCTCACAAAACTGCTCGCCATCCTCAGGAGTCCTGCTGATCATGATTTCATAGCTGCTGTGGCGGGAGGAATTAAGCCTTTCCTTTTTTTGCTCTGCAGCCAACACATAGTGTTGCAAAATCAGATGGATTTGGCATAGGTCTGTCTTCACCGGCAGTTTGTTTGTACACTTTGTTTACTTATGACAATGAAGTATTGGAGAAAGGTGTTTGAAGCTGGTTTGTCAGTTATTATCAATGTGTAAGGCCATTACAGAGCAGCCTGTAACAGGCTTCCTCAGTCAATGGGATCTGGCCTGGAGCATCAACAAGGCATGAATGGAGCCTGAAGCTTGCCTTTTACCTCTGGAAATGAAGAAGGAAAATCCATGTATGACTTCTATGTCCATCCCAGCCCTAACCAGAGTTCCTCTCATGCAGCATACTGGCAGGAAAGTTTCCACTGCAGTAGTATCAGTAGCCAGCAGGGGCAGTGGTGGCACAGGTAGAAGGTCCAAAGAGGCTCCTTTGCCTCACTGCTAGCTCACAAGACTCTGGGGACCAGTTGATTTCGAGACTAGATATGCAGGAACAGGTGGGAACAAGGGGGGTGAAGCTCTCCTAATGTCTCACCTTCCTCACAAACAGATCTCCAAAGCTCCAGGCTCCTGGTTGTGTTGTAGTCACACCCAAACTCGTGATACTCGGCTTCCCACAACTCTGGCCCCATGAGCTCCTCAGGCTCTTCGAAGTCCTCTGATCCATGAGCGCTTCTGAGCTTCCAGCTCCTCCTGACTCTCCTAGACACCTTTCCAGAATTAAAGAAGCCCAGCAAAGAGGGACACACTTACCCACAGCACTGAGGCCTGTTGCAGGAAAATTGGTATAGCTTCATATATCTTGATGACTGAGGGTTTCATTAATAGCCTACGTGTCCGAAGATTGGACAAGATCCCCACCGAGCTGGCAAATTTCTGTGGAGAAATCCCTGGCACCACATTTGTTTATTTTAGTCGACAATTTGTCTTATTGTCTCTAACATTGATGAAACCACAAATAGTGCTCCAAGATAATTTGCCTCGATAAAAATGACAACAAATTTAAGAAGCACAGATATATAAGCTGCATTACAATCTTTATCAGTGGCACCCAAAACTGAACTGGAAGCATTAGCTTTCAAGGATAGACTATTAAAATAGGCTCTCCACCTCAACAAGATAAACCTGTCCATAATACATATTTGCGTCCATGAAGAAATCACTTTGATCTTGAATGCAACCTTTCAACAAATCAGGAAATAAGAAAAAAAAAATTGCTAAGTGTTCACCTAGGACATGAGGATAGTGTAAGCAAAAACAGAAAGCTGAGGTTTCTAAAACTTGCACACAGGTGCTCCTATTTAGAAGTGAAATGGCTTGATTTCACTGCTGCTTAATCCTTCAACTTTAATGTGAAACTCTACAGGAGTTTCTTCTAGAAACTGAATGAAGGCATCCACGTGAGGGTTTAATGCACTGTAATTTATGTGCATTAATCTTACAGCCTCAGATCATTCAAGCCACTTCTCTTAACTGTTTCTAATTAGACAAAGCACATGTATTTATTTTTGATTAAAGTTATAGCTGTCCTTCCTAGCTCTTTCAGGTGTGGCTCAACACATTAATTGTCCCAGTGTCTGTTTCTTGCACCAGCCATGGAGCAATGGCCAGTGGCTGAGGTAGATCACCTGCTCCAGAGAGACGGAGCACACCGTCAAGTAACATTTCTATCAATGACCTCCAAAGCAGTTTGCAGACGATGGTCTTTATTTATGTTGAATTATGTTTAGTTCTTCAGACTAATTGTCATATACTATGTCAATTATGTAAAAATACTCGTTCTGCATCTCTGATGGCACTCATTTGTCTCTCACATCTTAGACTGTACCCTATCCTGAGTTACATTCCTTCTGTTGTGGGCTGGGTGAAATGTCATTGAAGCTATGGGCGTAACCACTACCTTCTTTTAATGCAGCTGTAAGAAACAGTTAAGCTGCTTTATGAAATAATAGCGACCTCCGCCCCAAACAAAAACATATGTTAGTGTTCAAAACCACAGCACATACATAGGCTGCACCGGCTGAACGGTGTAGGAGAGGGGTTTCACTGACTATTGTTTTTGATGGAGCAAGTCTGTGTGTGTGGAAGAGGGAAAGAATTGCTCCACGAGAATAAATACAGAGAAATGAGATAGAACCTGAACAAAATACTAAGACTGTGGCCATCAGAAAAAACCTAGAAGGGAAGTCTTCAAGATGAATACTTGAATCTTCCCCTGCTCAGGGAACTGGGACTTCATAAAGTCTTTGTAAAAAAATAGGTTTTATCAGAGAGATCTGATTGCATTTGAAATTTCTCTTTCTAAAGCAAAAAAACCCCTCACAAGACCCTGAACTTCAATTAAGTGTTCAGGTCAAAAGGTGTGAGACAAATCCCTACTGACCTGAAATCAGGAGAATTGCACAAGGCGTAAGCCAGGCTGGAATTTGCCTCCCATGTTCAATATTCATTTCTCCCCGCCTCTAACATGAACACATAAACATATGGAGAAAAAATGAAAGGGATATGGAGGGAGGAGAAAGGGAGGGTGCAAGGAGAGCATAGAAACCTTATCATTTCTCATATGTGCTCAGTCCAAAATTATAATTTAAAAAAGCTTATTTATTGACATAGTCATTAGATTTTTTCCTTTTTTTTTATTAAAATGAAATAACAGTGATAAACAATAACTCAAGGGGTTTGATTTGACACAGGTTATGTGGTTCTGGCTATATGGATTCTTGTGCTATTCATAAGCCAGTTTAGCTTTGCACTTGTGTTGCAGGAGGATTGAATTATGGCTTTGCAGTAGATTAGATTTCTTTGTATTATTCTATTTATATACATCTGGCTGCTCTATTACGCATTTTCTTTGTACCGTCTTATAAACTGATTGGAACATATCTCCTTTTCTATTGTGTGCCTAAGTGCCCGCCACGGTATGGATTTAAAAGCAAAATTAAATACCCAATATCCTGGTCTTAGAAAGTTGTTGGTGCTCTGTTGCTGCATTGTAATTCTGCCTACAGTTCTACCTACCTACATTCAGCTTATACACAAAATGCAATTAAAGACATGGATTGTTGAGAAATGGGAATTATTTTCCACCAGTCATAATGACTAAACTTTGCCCATTTCTGGCCCCGTATGCCACAGCTGAGCTATGCTAAGGAAAGCTTTTGATGACGCTCTTATGTTCTTAATCCAATATGCTGTGCAATATCTACGTATGTTCTCAGCTCAGTTGGCACCTTTGTTTGCTTTGGGGGTTTGTGCCTTTGTGTCCTAAAATTATAGATGTATAATCCGTGCATTTGCTCTGTGACTTGAAACAACTAACATGCTATTGTTTTCTGAGGGAGACATAATAGTGAGAGAAAATATTGAGTATTTTACTAAGCAATAAAATGTTCTTCAAGTGATAACACATCTTAGTATAAAGCAGATTCTAATACCGGTCTTTTCTTACACTGTATTTGTTGAATTTGGTATTCATGAAAGTAGGACTCACGAAATGGACTAAATCCAAGCACAGTGTGGGTAGGTGCTGTGCAAGCTTCCCCTCCCAGCTTCTCCCGGTCCCCCTTCATCTCACTTTGTTGCTGTTTTTACACTGTATCTCCTTACGGCAGAAATGTGGTGTCTTTATTGTGTGGACAAACATTTGCTGAGTTCTGAGATGAAACCTCCCCAGTTTTTTCCCGGTGCAGGGTCTGAACTGGGGTTTTTCCAGGTGAGAAGCTGGTGCTCTGATACAGCTTCCCACCCCGTATGAACAGGGGGTGAAGAAGTAAAGCGTCAGACCTTGTTGCCTCTTTTTACTCGCCTCTGCACCCAGAAAACATACATAGTACGCAGTGAAAGCCCGTTTCTAAAGAGTCTGGCAAAAGACATTTGTTAATAGTGGTAGCGTGCAAACAAAGGCTTAACAGGGATATAGCCAGTATTCTTAGCCTATTTGGGGGTCCTCAGTTAAATGAGGATGTCCTTTTACAGTCATCTAACCTTAAATTAAATACGAATCCTACGATCTCTGAATTCATTTGCCCCAACTATGTTCCTCCAAATAGCCTGAAAAACTAATTTGGCATGTTTTGTATGTATTTATATATTTATAATAAAAATGTAAATGAAAGAGTCAAAACCTGGTAGCTTTACCTCATAATACTTCACTTGAAGCATACAGGCAGAGAGTAAACACTGGAAAAAAAAAAGTATTAGTAGCTCTAGGAAGCATAGAGTGTTTAATATCCAGATTAAATATTGGTGGAGCTTGAGCTCCTTTTCTGTCAGTCTATCACCTGCTGTTGTAAAAGACTCCTGTCACATATCTCCTGACCAATTATGTCTGCAGCAGCTTGGGAAGAATCCTCTCTCCGGCTGCTCACGGTGCTGTGGGCTATGAACAGGAGGCTGCCCTGAATTATTCTCAGGGTAAACCCTTTATAGGTTTTAGAAACAATTAACTTATCTATTTTCTACTAGTCCGAAAGCTTTATGGGTAGCACAAATGTAAATTTATTTTAACCTCAAATCCAATGTATAATTTTTGTGGAACTGGAAGTAGGGAACCAGTGTGATTGGAAGATACATTTCAATTAATTCTTCCTCCGAAGCTTTATCTCCTCGGCATCAGAACCTTTTATAGTGTTAAAATTAACAATTATGCAGCTGATGGCTGGCTGAAACCACAAGGGGATCTGGAAAGGGCCTCAGATAACACAACATGTATAAATCATTCAGGAGAACAATTCATGAAAGAAAAGTTATCTGTGTTTTGGATGACATTGGAAGAACTAAATAGGAGTCAATTTGAGGAAGGGACATTTTGCTCCATTGTCCAGCCTGGCTTTTTTTTTTCTTTCTTTTTTTTTTTTTATTGTGTTGTAATATACATTTTCAAAATTAATTAACCATTAACAGCAAGATAAATGTTTCTTCTTGTGTTAGGGAAATGCTGGCCTCGGTGGTGAAAGATTATTTCACATGAGCAGCACTCCTCAAGAAAGCTGTTGCCAGATAAGGTGGCGACTGTACTTTGAAGAGGAACAATGAGAAGTGACAGACAAGCCCGTGTTTACCAAACTGAATAGAGGACTCGCAGGTTTCCACTCACCGCTCGGTTACCTAAGCCCAGGGAATCAAGGCTGGAGTGCTGTTTCACCAACCCGGATCGGTAACAAAGTGGTAACTACTTCAGAATATAATAACATGCCGAGAAATCTTACTCCAGGTGGTAATGAATAACATTTTTTTAAATGTCATTTTAATGAAATGTTTAAAAAATACGTTGTTGGAAACGATCCTGTGTTTATGCACTTGGCAGCTGCGGAGTATTTTTGTCCCATGACTTTTTTTCAACATTCAGTCTTTTGATTACAGGTCGGGGTGTGAACGCAGCACGACTCGAATGTGAAATCCTTCTACTTCAACCAGGCCAGAAATGTAGAAATAGGAAGAAGATGTTCTTGTTCTGCAACTTAGAGAAGATCTAAATTTGGCAGCTGCACTGTACACAGAATGGCATGGGACTCGTGTGTGTGCAGTGCCCCGAACCACAGTCCCGAAAGAAGCTAACTCCTGGAGCATCGTACCAACCTACCTCGTCCGGAGAAGGCCATTAGAAATAGGAATCTTTTCCCATTTTTGTCTCTAATGCTGCAGAGCTGGCAGAGTTGGTACCTCAAGTATAGGGTAGGATAAACCGCCCTCACCACATCGCTTGTGACCTTTGATAAAGTGCTCAATTTTTATGACTTTTATGCTGTGCAAACATATGAGATGCTACAGTCCCAAACCCAAATATTTATAGAGCTGAGGTCTAGAACAATCCTGCTGTCTGCTTACAGCATCGGCAGTTTCTTTGTAGATGTGAACTGTGCGGATCAGCACTGCCAGGTGAGCGCCTGAACAAGTTCTGCAGGAGAGAGGAACAAGAACAGAACACGCAGGCTTTATATATATATATATAATGGGATTGGTTCTTCATTCCATCACAGATACATCAAGCCATTGAAGTGGATTTATGTTAGAGAACAACATTTTAACAGAATTCGTGAAGTGCATGAATGCACATACACATACAAACATGCAGACTGCATTTACACATGTAAATGTGTATATGGAACGTAGATACTATATAAAAGGGCTACTAGATACAATATTTGTTTTAACATACATTACTTATATGAAATTGGGAGTGTAAGTATTCAGTCAGTGTATAATCAGCTGCTCTTTATCTATTAATGTTTGTTATAATGCATATGATTTTTATTTTTCTCATCTGCAGTTCTTTTTACGTGTGAGTTCTTTACATCTTCGGGTTCTAGCAGCAATATTAATTGGACGAGGGTACATAACAGATTTCTAGTTTGTACTACACAGAAGTTTGTATCCATTAATATATTTTACTAGAACATATAAGCATCTTTTTTCCATTCAAATCCACATCCATCAAATACAAACCTTATGGAACACAGGTGCAGAAAATATTTGGTTCAAATCACATGTTTTTGTTAACTGACAGAAAAATGCTCATATGTGGAGGGAGAATCCTTTGTGTTAATTTTGACATGCATGTAGTGACTGCAGAGTATATTTTCTCGTAATGACAGTCAGTAGGTTAGATTAATCTAGAAGCACTACGGAAGTAATACAGACCTTCATTATGTATGTTACCCAGAAGATCTTTAGAAAGGTCTTGGGAAATACACCTTATCAGTTATAATAAGTAACGAAATAGTGCCCGATAGGGCACGCACACACACACACATATGTGCAACATTTGACAAAATCCTTTTGTCTTCTGATGGCCTACAAAAGTGGAAGGCTGAGATTCTTTGTTGTGTCTACCTGTGCCACAAAGAAAGTGCAGATCAGGGACCAGCTCACCAAGCTTTACCCCAATGAAAAATTTCTTCTGTGCTTGCGGAAGTTTTTGGCTGTCTCTGATTTATTTGCTGTGTTCAGGATATCTGGATCCATTTTTTTCTTTACAAGCTTCAGGAAACTGAGTTTTGAAGGGGCATTTTTTGGTTTTGATTTACATCATTAGCTTTCGTAAGTGGTGAAAATAGGGTTGCTTTTTTTTTTTTTGGCTCAGCAGTCCTGGAAAAGTCAACGTAATCCTTGATCATGTAGAGATAAAGAAGTGTGGTTTGAAAGACAAGGGCACTGGCAGAAGAATTCATGCTGAGGAGTTTAAACCAGTAACATCCCTTCCAACCCTGCTCTTTCCCTCTGCTAGGAGTTATCGTGTACGGAGCAGGGATGGCTGAAGTGAACATGTGTTGGCTT
This sequence comes from Burhinus oedicnemus, assembly GCA_008921705.1. Taxonomy (NCBI): domain Eukaryota; kingdom Metazoa; phylum Chordata; class Aves; order Charadriiformes; family Burhinidae; genus Burhinus; species Burhinus oedicnemus. Next base: position 94,366 of record VFFE01006305.1, read on the forward strand.
CTCACCTTTGGCAGTTCAAGGCTGATGTTTTAACATAAACTCTAACTGATGGATGTTCATCCTGCTAGATCAAGCTGAAGTTGAGTTGCTTTCAGTGTCCACTCGGTAGATGGAAACCTCAAGCAGAGGTGTGGGCAAACTGCTGGCACCGTTGCTAAATACCAGGCAAGCCGTCCATCAGAGCCTTAAGGTTTCTTGAAATGCAATCCTTGCTCTAAGATTGTCCTCTCTTCAGCAAGAAACACTGCTTAGATCTTTCTGTTTAGTTTCCTCACTATAAACTGTGATGATAAAGACTATTCATTTATTTCTGTAAGGAGTGATTAATAAACACGGGCAAAAATCCAATTGCACCTTCATTTCACCAAAAATGCAGATTTAAGTCAGCTGACATTCTTTACAATATTACAGCTTTTTTCAGCAAATGTTTTTCAATTAAAAGAAGTAAACACATTTGTTAAAATCACTGCTTCATTTAGCATTTTCTAAAAAGATGTTTTCAAATCTGTATTTAATTATATTCTTAATGTAAATAAAACCTGAAAACGACACCAACCATTTTGCTGTGAGTCAAATGAACTTTTCTCCAGGTTTTTCAGAACTGCCAGCGCAATGAAAAATTAGATATTCACCCAGTTCTATTATATTAATTATTCTCACAGTTCATATTTTCATTTGTATACCCATCCATATAGTCTGAAACCCTTAAAAATATTGGTGCTTTAAAAGAAGTCTCAGAAAAAGTTTACACTCGCATAACCTCAAATAGCAAAGACAGGAGAGGCAGAAGAAGTTGTCTGTAGGGAGAGCAAAGTCAGGGGGCAGTAGGAGGCAAGGGGACCGTGAAGTCAATCTTCCCTTGAGTGAGAGTAAAACCTTCACTGTTGCCGAAGTCAGAGTATTTTACAGGTAACCCACAGCTTACACACGCGATTAGTTACTGTAAAGCATTTGTAGGGCACTTGGAAAACACAAAATATTGAGTGTTGCTCTTCTGGATAATGACAGTTGTACGGAGCTCCACCAGGCTGGATGGTGGCTTTGTGTGATAGTGCAGAAAGAGCTGTGTCCTCTACAGGAAAATCAAATATCCTAGAAGTGTAGTACTGACTGGCTTGGTGTTCACAAGCCATATCCCAAAAAAGACTCCAGAACATAAAATGTGACTCAGGTAAAATTTAGGCTTTAAGTCCAAAATTGCTATTGTGAAAAGCTCTCCTAAGGTAATGTTCATAACCGGCCTGGGTACCTCACTGACTTTGCAAGTGCCCAACACTTGAAGAAAAAAGGTCACACAGGCCCCTTGCGAAATGCAGTGGTAGCTGCTGCTCTGACTAGACTCCCTGGCTTATAAATACGTAACTCCTGCCTGTTTGATCCGTTGCTCAGGGCACTGAAAACTCTTGCTCACTTTCCTTGGAGTCCCTCTGAGGCAGGATCTAGGAGGGTGAGCAAAAAGGGTGGGCAAAAAGGTGGCAGCACCTTGTTGGCAGGGAGCTTTGAGGCTGTGCAGGGAAGAATCCAGGATTCACTGGGCTGGAAAGGGCAAAGAGCTGCACATATCAGTATGCAAGTTAGTGGTCAGGACCTGAGCTTGGCTCTGGTAGAGGGAAAATAGTGATTTTAGTCCTTGTTCCTTCCCATGTTGTGTATTTTATCCAACGTATGTCTAATGTACAATACATAAATGGCCATTGATAGGAACAAAAGCCAAGGATCTCCCCTATCAATCCGTCCCTCATAAGGCTCATAACCATGAAGCCACAGAGTGATGGTGTATTTGGGGTTTCTCTACATGAATCTTGTAATTTTCTCGGTGCCGGTTGTTTTCTGCACAGGAGAAGGAAGGTGTGAAACTAGCCCACAGTTTTTACAAACTAGCAGAATAAACTGTATCTGTAACAAGTATCTTTAGAAAGCAGAATACATATCCAGAGCAATCAGAGTGAGAGCTGTTAGTCTTCTTGCTAGTATTCCCACCCACTCCCATGACTCTTGTATTCCTGCTGGAAAGTGTCCCAGCTCCAAAAGGAAGGATTGCATTTAAATAATGTGGGGCAGGTTACTCTAAATAGCATTGGAGTCAAACACAGTATGCGTAACCTAACTTTCTGTATGTGTTTTCCTTTTAAATACAGTCCACAAAGAGATGATGAGATTTAATTTAATAAATTAAAATAATTTCTTCCAGCATTTTCAGACATCTGCCCCAAATCAGGAGACTCTCGAAGACGCTTCCTAAGAACAGGTTTGATTTTGGTGAGCTGGCATTTTCCAACAAAAGCAAGAAAAATCCTGACCGTCTCTAATTCCCAGTGATGTGGGGAGAATATTTCCTTTTTTTACACACGTGCGAGGCTCTGTCCAGCTCGATAACGTTGTGGTGGGCACAGACTGCCCCCCTCTCTTCATTGTCACACAGAATATGCCACAAAGCGGTTGGGTCACTAACTTGATGAAGGAAACAGGAAAATAATAGGTGTGTACTAGTTGCACAGTGTTTCAGCTGTAAAATCCCATAAAAAAAAAAAAAAGTGTTTACACAATGTCTTATTAAGGAAGGTAGTGTTATAAATCACCCCATAAAGAGAAGAAAAACCTTCTAATTGCATGCTTTATCTTCAAAAGTGATGAATTTCAGAACAATCTGCATATCAGGTACCTTGTCTGCATTTTAGTGCTAAAAGGCTTCTGTTGACATATATCCAGCTTCTGTTACCTCTCTTTGACACATCACATAGTTATTTTCTTTTTAATCTCTGAAGAGCAGAAATATTGTGAGCTCTTTGCTGGTGCCAGTATGGATAGAAGCCATCCCTAAAGAGACGTATATTGCAACTGGCAAGATATAAATCACATACTGTATAAATATAGAGGTGTTTGTGTGTCAGGATGTTGGCAAGTGGTTTGTGGGAAAAACTACTCCGTTGGATGCTTGAAAGCATCTTTCAGATCTGCCATTTACGACTTCTCTTTTCTTGCTGTTTTTGTGCCAGTCTTCGAGTTGTCATTAGGGGCATATGCGATTGCTGGTCCAGATGTTGTGCAGGAGTGCCTAGAGAGAGAAAGGGGAGTTCCTGCCACGTTCCTAGGGAGAATGACACTGTTAGGAATTTGTTTCAGGGTTTGTTTGGGGTTCTTTTTCACAATCACTCTCTTCATTCACTAATGTCAGCACTAGTTTATTTGTACAGGAGCTTTGTTCTCTACCAGCACTGTGGCTTGAAACTGCCTTCCTGTCTCTTTGAAGTGTAGTAGTCATCCCTTTCCAAACCTCAGCTCCAGATTGCTGCTTCTTGGCCTACTGCTTGTCATTTCCTTTCTCCCTGTTTCCTCATTTTTTTGTTCTGATGTACTTCCTGCAAGCCAGCTGCAAGTTCACAGATCTCATAGAGTGGCTTAGTGCGGCTACTTTGCTTTAAATCCTACGGTACGAGGATTGTTCCTGCTGTGCAATCCACACTGGTCCTATGGAAACTCCAGACAGCTTCAGCTTCTTCAAGAAACCTTCATCTTCCCTACCTGAAAGCACAGTCGGCAGAGGCAGCCAGCAGGTACAGCAGTTTGGGCAGCCGCTTGTGCAGAAGGGCATGGGAAATGGGACCAGAAGTAGCGGTCCTCCAGGGCATGGTCCCCAGCTCTTGCTTGAAGCAGCTACCCCGGCACATCAGAGGCCTCAAGACAGACCAAGCTCCCGAAGGAGGACGCAACTGCCTGGGTCTGGGGCTGCTGGGGTGCCTGGGACCCCTCGTTGAGGCTGGAGCAGCGGGAGGTGGCCTGCCTCCCTGCCCACCTTGGTCTGTGTCGCCAAGTGAAGGAGCTGCAGGAGGTCAGCAGCCTGGGCAGCATCAGAGATGATGAAAGCGAGAAGCTCTCGCATTCTTTCTGGGAAATCAGTGTGACATGGTGCCTCTCTCAAGTGCTTGTGCAGCATGGGGAACAGCTAAGAGGAATTAGAGGTCTGTGTGCAGTTGCAGGGCTATGACCTCATTGGGGTCACAGAGAGACATGGTGGGGTAGCTCACACGACTGGAGTGCTGCAATGAATGGATATGGGCTTTTTGGGAAGGACAGGCCAAGAAGGCAAGGAGAGGGAGTTGCCCATTATTTGAGAGAGCAGCAGGAGTGCACAGAGCTTTGCCTGGGGATGCATGGTGAGCCAGCTGGGAACTTATCAGTCAGGATTACATGGCAGATGAAGATGAATTTCATTGTGGTGTCTGCTAGAGACCACCTGAACAGGAAGAAGAAGTAGATGAGGTGCCTTCTTCAGATAACTGGAAGAAGACTCACATTTCACAGAATCACCAGATGGTTGAGGTTGGAAGGGACCTCTGGAGGTCATCTGTTCCAACCCCCCTGCTCAAGTAGGGCCACCTAGAGCGGGTTGCCTTTGTAGGGCCTTGTCCTTGAACCACCCCAATGTTGCCATTCAGCTCGACCTTGACAGGCTAGAGAAATGGGCTGACAGGAACCTCATGATGTTCAACAAGGGGAGGTGCAAAGTCCTGCACCTGGGATGGAAAAGCCCCATGCACCAGGGACGGGCTGGAAGGTTGACCAGCTACTTTTCTGCAGCTTTGCAGAAAAGGACCTGGGGGTCCTGGTGGACACTAAGTGGATCATCAATCAGCAATGTGCCTTGTGGCAAAGAAGGCCACCAACATCTTACACAACATCCTAGCAGGAAAACATCACCAGCAGGTTGAGAGAGGTGATTCTTCCTCTACTCAGAACTCGTGAGACACATCTGGAGTCCTGTGTCCAGTTCTGGGCTCCCCAGTATAAGAGAGACATGGACATACTGGAGAGAGTGCAGTAAAGGGCCACAAGGATGATTAAGGGACTAGAGCATCTCTCCTACGAGGGAAGACTGAGAGAGCTCAGTCTGTTTAGCTTGGAGGAGAGAAGGCTCAGGGGGGATCTTATAAACGTACCTAAAGGTGTTTATATATAAGGTGTATATACTTAAGGTATGATATATAAGCTATATATACCTAAAAGGTGCAAAGAGGATGGAGCTAGGCTCTTCTCAGTGGTGCCCAGTGAGACGACAAGAGGCAATGGGCACAAACTGAAACACAGGAAATGCCATTTAAACATCAGAAAAAAATTTTTGCACTGTGAGGGTGGTCAGACACTGGAACAGGTTTCTCAGAGAGGTTGACTCTCCAACTTTGGAGATATTCAAAACCTGACTGAATAGGGTCCTGAGCAACCTGCTATAAGTGACCCTGCTTAACCAGGGGAGTTGAATTAGCCAATCTCCAAAGGTGCCTTCCCACCTCAGCCATGCTGTGATCATCTGATACATCTTCTTGCTCTTTTTAGTCCTTAGCATGGGAAGAAAGGCTGACCAGATAGAAAGGTAGAAAGATGAAGCAGTGCTTTGATCAAGTTTGTGCCCTTCCAGAAAAGGGGTGTGTGTGTATATATACATATATTGTAGATTTTATGCACATTACCTGGAGGAGTCAACAGGAAATTTGAAATAAATGGAGGAGAAGCAATCTGTTTCATATGTCTCAAGCAAGGGATGCCAGTAGCTTTGATTGAGTAGTTAAATATCCAGACAACATAGACTGGGCTGGCAAATCAATAGCAGTTCTCCATTCATGAAATAATTTCCTTTTTTATTTTCAAAGGCAGTGTTTTATGACTAAATCTTCATTACACGTAGGGTCAATGGACGCACTTCCCAGGACTCTGGTCACAGGTAGCTGAGAGTCCCCGAGTGGGGAGGTGAAGGTTTCCAGCCTAAATCTGCATGCTCTGAGAAGGAAAGGACTATGGGCCCGGCAGGCTGGAGTCCATCTGCTAACTACTGTTGGGATCTGATGTCTTGCAGATCTGTAGGCAGCACCATAAGGACTAGATCAGCTTGAGGAACAGCTCAAGGATTAGGCAGGATCAGGGAGCTTGTGTGTGGGAGCATCTTGATGCAAGAGACAGTCTGGCCGTATATATTTAAAATATTCGTACTAAAGAGTAAAAGATAAAGACTATTGGAGGCTTTCTTATCACGTGTTATCTCAGATGAAATTTATGAAAGGACTGATTTATTCTGAAGCTGCAACATATACAATAATTTACAATGGTAAAGTATTGAATAAATGTTATACCGTTACCTTTTTTATTATTTAAATGTCTTGAACAGTACCAAAATCAGTTATAATTCCTGAGAATGAGTTCCTGCTATTAGTTATCTGACCTGGATATGAATCAGTAACCTAGAGCTGCAAAGCCATGCATGTAATTATACCACTTTCCCCACTTTAACTTGCTTTATTATGATAACTGTAACCAGCCGTGGTATGAAAAACTGCTTCTATACTGCATCTATAGTCTGTTCTAAAATCAGATCTGAAAAATAACGACGTGTGCCTTCTCCAGAGAATAATTACCAATTAAATATATTCCTTTTAGTATTTCATCTATTGTCCTCAAAAAGGCAATAATTTTAACTCTTACATATATTTTTTCCACATTATTTGGAGTTTGTTATCTATTCCTTAAGAATAAAAGTACAGTACTATCTTGCAGAACTAAGTTGTCATGACAAAAATTGATATCAATCTAAATTAGCTATGCTACAAAATGATAGAAACCAACACCTTTACAAGACATCAAATAGGATACAGTAAGAAAGCCGTTCCACTTCCATTAAAAAGAAAAGCTCTGTTAATAAGCTGCTGGCATCGTGATGTCATTTGATATAACCATTTTAGGGTTAATGGTGGTTTGCTATCATGAAGGATTTTGCAAATGTTAAAGTTATCAGTGCCCCCATATACGCCTTAGCTCAGCAAAGCAGTTAAGCATGTGCTTAAGTCTCATTCTGTAATCTCTTTCTCTAACCATAAATCCTGCTTCATTGACTTCTGCACTTTTTATAGCTTGCTGAGGGAAATTCATGCTACCTGTTTGGCAACATAACAGTAGCATGACAGACTAGTGCATGCCTGCACCTTGTTTAGGATTTTATTAGAGAATACATCTGGAAATTGAAGGAAAATGTAGTAACAGAGATAATCACTTCATTCTTCTCATTTCACTTAATGTAAGAACTTTTAACTCACAAACGGTGTATTGCTGATGACAGTGTCTATTGAGATATTGATACTAATTGTTTAGTTACATTTATTATTATTTATTTTTTATTTATCAACCCTGCAGAATGCAGAAAGCTACATATGAGCCCTGATCTAAAATCCTTGTGGTCTGACAGGCAGGCGCAGGAAAAGGTGGATGTCCTAAGGAATTAAAAGGGGATAAACAGAGTGAACAAGAAAAAAACAAGCTGGTTTGGCGAGTGCTGTTGTTTTGGGTTTCTTCCCTCTTTTTTTGTGTATTACCCAGGCCAGTGCCTGTATATTTTGGATGTTTGTACCTTTTGCAAATTGATGTCAGTCATTTTTGTATGTCAACCATGTGCAAGTGGATAAAGCAAGCACTTTTTTCTTACAGAAAGGCTACTCATTCTTGTGTATGTTACACATCAAAATGATTATGACACTATGGATGGACTGGTGTCGTAAACAGAAGATACAGGTCCTGACTCCAAGGCTTTTACAAGTTTTCACATCATACAGACCTAGGAGATACAGAGATGTTCAAAACTCTGCTGGGCAATGCCCTGAGCAACTCGATCTAGCTTTGAAGTTAACCATGTTTTGAGCAGGACTAGATGGACTAGATGACTTTGTAAATTCTAATTATGCTTTAATATAAAACAAAAGGAATAGAGGTTGAATCAGATTCTCCAATAAGACACCATGGGTTATTTCATTATATGCAACACAATAATGCTAATTATTAAGTCAATAGGTGTACACCAACATGTTAAAAGAAATGTAATGAAAAGAGAAAAATAAGTGTCTTCGTGGAGGTATTAATGCTATCTTTTAAGGAGGAAAAACCTTGGGAACAGTGCTGAGAAAATCCTGTTAGACAAGGCCGGCTGAGATATGGAATATCATTTTTGCAAAAAATGCTGATATCTGAGAATTTGTCATTGTTTCAATTCAGGGTGATATCAAAAGTTTCTGATATGCCACATAAACATCAGTTTTGAAAAAGATTGAATTTCAGCAATATTTAATTTCATAATTCTATCATTGTTTCAGATTTCGTTCTCTGTTTTGAACAAGAGAATACGTGGACAGTATGTATCATTATTAGATTACTTGTGAAAGCAGTAACTGTGTACAAGATAGCAGATTTGTCCCTAGTACAAATTTCTGAAATTGAGGGTAGTGAGGTCTTCAGGGGCGTGAATCTTCCCATAGCAATGTTAATCACAGCTGACGTTATGAAAAATATTTAGACATTAACTAAAACTATATTTTCTATTATTTTTCCTGAAAAGCATTTTCTAACTATAGAATAGGTTTATCCCAGGGAACTGGTTAAAAAAAAAAAAAAAAAAAAAGAGTCTTCTTTTAGGGGGAAAAAAAAAGCTGTGGTCAAAGGGAGGCTCCAGATGGTAACCAGCCACAGGTTCCTCCTGGAGCTGGTGGAGGCAGAGGGGAGACCTGCTGGGACTGACGCCACCGAGCCATCTCCTGAAAGCAGGTGCCCACCAGGGCAGGGCTGATTCCTGTGAGAGGGTGTGCAGTGCTCCTTTTGCTTTGCCTCGCAGCCCAGGGGTTGGAGCACCTGCCCGTGACACAGGAGAGCTGGGCTGCAGATCGGCTGTACCCGGGCTTGCTTCGGAGCGAGCGCTTTCAATATCAGGGCATAATATCCAGGGCAGCAGCTGGCAGCAGCACTGTTATTCCTGACAAGGACGTTGTGTAAGGACTAGATTGGGACCAGCTTTTGGGGCTTCGCTTAGGATGCAGGTGGACAGACACTGAATGAGAGCTTGTGAAGAAAGTAACCTTAGCTAAGATGCAAAAGGAGAAGGAAGGCAAGGGTAAAGCCCAAACTGGTATTACTCAAGAGACAAAAAGGGCCACTAAAATTTTGAAGAATGGCTTAAAAAAATTAATGATATACTACAGTAAAGCAGCCAGAGATGTAACTATGGCAAAACTCCAGCTTGTGATGATTAACAAACTCTGAGCATTCAAAACTAATCTAGAAGTAGAATGAGAGAAGAAAGAATACAACCAGAACTGATTCCATCTAAATGGATGTAAGTGTTAAAGAAAATGAAAGGAAGATCCCTAAAGAGTCCATGAGAAGTTTTCTGTTGAGAGAGCTGCAACAGGAAGATTTGGAAGAGCTGAGTCTCTCCGTAAAAGAAATGTAACAGAGAAAAATGTAACAGCTGTCTGCTGAAAAACCATTTCTGTGTTCTGCAGCAAGTTCTCCAAAGGAGCAAAGATCCTAAGCTCAGGCAGCAGATCCAGACAATGTTAAAGGGAGAGAAAACCATAATCTTGCTTAGGTTTGCTATAGGAGAAGCGTGGACCTCTTCTGAGCAACGGCTGAGCCAAAGAATCTGACAGAGATCTGCTCCACTCCATATCTGAGTTTTAGTTGGGTCAACCTCCCACAATGTGAATCACTGAAGAACATAACAACCAGCTTCAACCAGCTCCTACTGTACCTTTCTGGAGATATAATTCCCTCATTTTCCTTTCCCAATTAAGCATAAGGCTGTGAGAAATGAGCAATAAATGTCAGAATCCAAAATACTTACAACAAATTTATTAATCAGCTTGTAATGTGAGTCTCTGTGACATATTTGCAAGCAGTCTTCCTTGTGTTACTGGACAGTGGAAAGTTCATTTGTCCCAAACTTTTTATGTTTAGGAATCAGAAATGTCAAAATGATGCAGCTGTTTCCAGTTTTGGACTTCTCTGGGCAAAATGGGCAATCCAGCACCCCACAATGTCTCTGCCTTCCATCAACACCGAGATACCTGTTTTGACCTCAGGGCTCAACATAATGTATTTGAGCATAAATAATTGCACTGTCATTCTCATGAAGAGTGTTAAGAGCTCTCAGGGCTGTGAACTTGATGGACTTTGTTTTACTTCATTTTTCTCCTTCTACATCCACGGTCAGATGTGTGCCCTGCTGTTGCTTTCTAACCATGCCCACACTTTTAAGTTTTCTACTAACTTCAGGTGTTCCCAGAAGACAGCCTTGGCTTTTCTTGGTGCTATCTTGGTGCCTAATAGTCCAAAATGCAGATCAGAGTATGATTCCATGATTTTATTTCTTTAATGAGATGTGCTATTATTAGATGTCTGTTAGGTTTGGGATAGGTGGGACTAGCAGTTGCGTGTCTAAACCTGAACTTCCCTGCAAATTCCTTGTACTCATGACCACTAAGTTTTGGCAGTTCTTAGAGTTCTTTCTTATATTGATAGTAAGGGCTGGGACTGCGTTGCTGGTCTTAATTAATTAATGTAATTAATTAAGATTAATTAATTAGCTGTCAACTAAACCTAAAACATACTGGGGCTTTCTGTGTAAAAACTGAAGTTGTCAAGCACATAATCTATTGTGGACTTTCCTCTCCTGCCTTTTTTTTGACAGATGCCATCAAGATTGTGGCTGAACCATCAAATATCTCCTCATTTATATTTAATTTGCAAATGATACACTTGTAGCTGGAAAACTAATGTCTCTGTTCTTACAGGCGGAGGTGGGAAAGTTGACAGGTCTCTTTTGGCAGTGGCAAAACGTGGTTTATGGTAATTTCGGCTAACCTTGGCCTCCCGTAAATAAAACCCTGAAACTTTTTAACACCCACACTCTAAGTCTGATGCTCCTCCTGCTCTTCTTGAGTATATTAACACTCCACTTGTTAGCAAGTGGGATGCGTAAACCCCAATCTTGGCTATGGTGGTGCAGGAGATCTATGCCCAGACCTTCTTGAAAGTGTCTGGAGACCACTTAGTTTGAGCTCACCCTCAGAAGTCTTTACTGCAGAACATGGATTCATTTAACTCTTTCAGTCTCTCTTTACAACGATTTGTATCCTATGTCTCTTGCCTGTCTGCATGTTATTGCTCCTAGGTACCGGTCACGCACCCACACCGTGTAGGTGTTCCCTTCGCAGTCCAGTCCTTGTGTCCCTCTCTCTCCTGTCAGAGGAGATGTGACAGCCTGTGCCACACTCTGCAGTACACTGTGCTGTACTCTGACCAGCTGCAGTAGGTAATTTCCCTTCCACAGAGTCTACGTTTCGCTTACGTTTAGCGCAGAAGCGCTTATTTTCTCTAAAACTTCTCAGAACATTAAAGCTGTGTTCTCTCATTATTTTTTTTTTTCCACATCAGGACCTCCAATGGGTAAATCTCAGGGGTTTATCTACTGTGAAAAAAAGTTGTATTTTCTAGCGAAAATGCACTGGGTGCTTCACACAGTCTGAGAAAACAGTGTTTCCCAAGGGGGTATTGAACATGCTCAGACGAGTGCTCTGTTTTCCTAAGGACACCTGCCAGAACCTTGCTGACATATCAAGCGTTGAAAAATGTTTGGCATCAGCCGACTCTCATAGAATTTCTCCCCTTGTTGACAGTAGGAAACAGCCATGTTATGCATATTTCTTTAATTCTCTTGGCTCCCTACATAACAAAGTGTCTCATATGTTTTCTTCTATAACCACTGATTCCCAAAGAGAACAGAATATCCAGCTCTTCTTTTGGTCCAGGTTTTAAGGGAAAGGGAATTTCAGACCAGGAGTTGAAGACAGGAGAAGGCCCTTTTTCACCTTTTCCTCTGATGGGGAACTTCCTTGTCTTCTGGAAAATACTTTCCATGAAATGCTGGTTGTCTTGGTCCCTTGTCCCACTAATCATGCCATGTCAGTGCCTTCAAGATCAGATTATGGACATAATGGTTTTTTTTTTCAGTTTGGTACTGGGTATACTTCCTTGAGTGTTATTACAATTTCTGTCTCTTCCACTCTGTCCTGTATTCACGGTTTATTTCACATTTTACCTTAATGAGAAGTTGTTCACCAGCATAAATTCCCATTTACCTTCCGATGACCATAAGGTAAAAACTTCTTAAAGCACTGCTGTTTTGCATGCAAGTATCTGTCTCTGCCTTCAGAGTCTCATATTTCTCTTTGCATTGCATAGGAGACAAATCCACCGGTAAGGGAAAAGCTCTTTTTTATTTGGTAAGGAATTAGTAGACAGAGCTCCACATTTCTCTGTGCAAATTTTTCTCTCATGTACAATTTTTGCTTTTTGACTATTTATGCCTCAACAAGATCTTTTGGCCAATTGCTTCCTGTAGTAGTCAGACTACCTTCTGCCAATAAAAACATTATGTACAGCTATCAGGCATTATTATCAACACCTATCCTGCAGTTGTTCTTTTGTTTGTGATGAGTAATTTAACACTCAACACTCTGAAACCTAAAGCTAATATTGTGAAGTACTCCAAGGAGACAAATTGTACATAACTTAAACTTTCGATAATCATCTAGTAGTTTGGGGATACTATTATACTGTGGGTTTTCAGAAAACAAAACAAAACAAAACAAAACAAAACAAAACAACAAAAAGTTCTGTTCCTGATGCGGGCAAGGATCCCTTGCTCTCCCTATGCTGGGGCTGAGCATCAGTGGCTGGTGGTACCCTCCTGGCAGTAGGAACGCAAGTTGGTGTATTTGTGCTCCCTCATCAGCAGGCTTTAGCCCACTTCGGAGCTCATTGATCCAAAATGAAACCTTCTGCATTCTTTCAACTTGCAGCTGGTGAGCCAGTCCATTCTTTAACCTGCTTCACATCTGATTCCTTGCATTTGACCAGTATCGCAAGCTTTCGTGAGCTTGTAAAACACTACCACTTTGCTGAACAAGATTCTCTCTCTCTTCTCCCAGGGACCTACTGCGTTTGACAGTGACTTTTGGCTTTCACCATCTTTCTCTCTCAGTGGTGTAACTAAATTGTTTGCCTACACTGAGCAGTGCGAGAGTCAAATATTGACCTGCTTTGCTGGCTAAAGGCTACATAAGCAATGCCGTACCCATTCTTCTATAACCCCAGTGATCGGTTGAGAAAAAGAAATTCGGTTGTCAAATATGATATTTCTTTGGTGAATGCCTCCTAGTTGTCTTAAATTCTCCTTAACACTGAGTTTAGAAATATATGAGGGGCCAGGACAGCTCTGACTGGCATCAGCTACCAATTAAAATAACTTCCCAATGAAAAATGCCTTGAGATGGCTGCTACTTTTTGTTTTGTGGATCTCAGGCATGTTATTAGAGCAAAGTTACTACCTCAGCCATAGGGCTCAGAGGTGGGTGCAGAGTTTTCTGAACTGCAGGAAGTATAAATGCTCTTTCCCTATGGATTCCCTGGTGTAAGCTGAGAACAGTGGGAACAGTCCGTATGGCCAGACTGTCATCTCTGTTCCCAGCCTCTACTGTCGACAGTCTTCATGTGTTTGATTGTCTATGTTCTGCCCCATCTGAACAAATATAATTCTTTCATTTAGCATCTCTCACATCTCCCCTTGGCTAACAGCAATCTCTGTTCATCATATAATTCCTCTCTCTGGCTTATCAATAGTTCGTTATTCCTCGCATGGATTTCAGCTGCCACCTTCTACTTCAAGCATTTTGTCTTTGCTGACTTGTAAGCCTCAGATAATTCAATGCTATATTCAGTCGTCCATTTTACTCTTGCCTCCCCTCTCACCGTGACTTCCAAGACTGGATATTGTTTTTATTGTTGCTTTTAAGAGGGTTTATTACGTTGTGGACATCTTCTTTTGAAACATACTGCTTTCTATCTTACCCATGTTGGGGCAACCTAGACAGACGACAGCTATCCTTGCCTTCTGATGTGCACAGTGTGCTCTTTGGGATCATGGCCTTGCACAGTCTCAGTGTAGGTGTGTGCAGGACTGTAGAGTGGTTCCAACCAGGACAACTTAGCTCTTGGGGTAGAAACCAGAGGGATGGCAGTAGGATGGTATTGGTCTGTGTGTAGACTCACATGATGTAGAGTCAGGGTGCACCCAGGAGAATCTCCCAAGCCTGGGAAGCGGGAAGTCCTACTAGGTAAAGTAGAAAGGTTTTAGCCACGGAGAGCTCTGCGGCACCTAGGAACGGCATTAATGAGGGAAATCCAACTGCTGTGTTGAGTATCAGTGCAGGACAGAGGGGGTCTAGGAAGTCCCATGCCATGTTGCAGGCTGTTGGAAGACCAAGGAAGCAGAATGGTCAGGCCCAGAACAAGAAACTTCAGGAAAAAGAGCTGCTTCTTTTGTTTTGCTAAATAGAAGCCAAACAAAAAAATTCATAGTCAATAGTGTCCTTGTCTTAGCATGCTAGGAATTCAACAACCCCTCCCAATGCAATGCTGTGCCATGAGGGACACATCCTGGCTGTACAAACATGGAAGCAATGAATAGGAGTAGAGGGGTGATAACACCTGCATACGGTTGCTCTGCCAAGACAACAGCTAGGATATGGGATTCGGTTTTGGTATTTTTTCAAAAACCATTGAAAAGATGGAGAAAGTGCTGAAAAAATTGCAGTAAGTGATTTAAGAACTAGAAAAAAAAATCTTTTTTCTATATCTTATCAGAAAGAAAATTGAGAAGGGGTTTAATTAGACTACACAAATCCCTTTCCTGGGAGAAAACACTGAGCACTGAAGTGATCTTGAATTTAGTAGAGAATAAAACTGTGGTTGGAATCTGAAGCTAAGTCAGTCCAGGACAGAAGTCAGATACCTTTTTTTTTTTTTAGCAGTGAGTGGAATTAACCATTCAAGCTAACTACCGTGCGATAGATTTTCTGTCTCCAGCTATTGTCAGATCAAGACCAGATATTCTGCTAGAAGTTATGCATTAGTCAAACACAAATTATCCTTTCATCAAACAGAAGTTATTGGGCTCCATACAGATTAATTGGGTGATGAAGTAATAGCTCTAATATACTGCAGATCAAATTTTATTATGTAATAGTCCATTTTGGCAATGGAATCTAAATGCATACGTGTGGATTTAAATGTCAAAATCTAGGGACCCAAGTTTGTAATTTTCAGACAGTTCCTGTGCATGTATATTTCTTAGGATCACAAAGTGTACTGTATTTGATTATGGGGGTCTCCATCATCTCTAAATTCCCATCTTACATCCAGTCACGTCTGTGCGGATTCATCCCTTGCTATCCTCCTAATTACCTGCACAAGCACACTTCAAATTCCATAAACACTCTATGCTGTAAATGTCATCAGTTCTGTAAACACTGTGTGTTCTAGCACCTCATAAATTTTGACCAGTCACCCCTCAGAATATCCCTGGTCCCCTTAAGGAAGTTCTTATTCCCATTGAATAAAATGGGAAGGACACTGAGGCACTCAGAGGTTCTGATTTTGAACAAACTCCGCATTCAGGACTGTTTGCTCACAAGAGCCGGTGGTGAAGTTGAATGAGAAATTTTGCTTCTGTTTGCCGGTGCAAATTCATCTGTATGTATTCCTTTCATATTTCAGCTGCTTATCTAGCCTGGTCCATCATGCACTCAGCACAGCTCAGCTGAAGGCAGTGATGACAATAATGATCTTTTTAAAATTCTTAGCAGTTAGCTAAATAAATACATTTAAATGTCCAGTGTCTGGAGACCTCTCGTAGAGTAATTCCTTGTTATGTTTCAATGGCTTAAAATTTATTAATTAGGACATTTTGCTTGGGAACATCTACATACGTATTTACAAGATCAGGTAATGTATTACAGAACTACAGAGGTCTCTGTCTTTGGTAAAAAGCAGGATGAATACTCAAGCCGTGTCCAACTTGACCAGACATAACCCACGGTTCAAGACTTCTTTCTCCATCCAGGCCTGCACATGAGAGAGTCCTGGAGATTGTCTCACCTCTAATGACCTCAACTGGAGCCTATTCACAGTTCAGTTATTAGGACTACGCGTGCAGGAGGAAAAGATGTAACCTGGGCTACTCTGCACGTACCGTACATGTACCAGCACTATGGTGATGGGAACCAGAGAATATGTATATGCGGTATATTATTAAAACTACTGTAAGAGCCTAACGCAGTACTTTCACTGCAGAGTAGGGAGGTTGACTTGACAATGGTGTTGTGAACATTAAACATTTTTAGGTCATGGAGGAGTAGAGGTATTCCTCAGGATAAGTTCATGACAAGGCTGGAAGGTTAATCTGCAAACTGATTGGCAGGTAAATTAACTTTTCCCCTGAGAATACTAACAGTTAGAGATTACCTACTTTGTAATTAGAGAAATGATGGAAACACATGTAGGTATAGCTGAGTCATATTCTAGACTTTTGTAACTTCAGATGAGGCCTAAATTACCTGGTGCCTACTGTCAGGAGGTGCGTGGCTGATGCCATTTGCTCTATGTACCTTGAATTTCTCATACTTTGAGCTCGGGGATCTCTCCAAAGACAAAGTATTAAAAGAAACAAAACCATTTACAAATTCCTTGATATTTCTCTGTTTGACATCTCAATTTCAGGAGGAAAATGGCTGTGGCAATATGACAAAGCAGTAACTTTGTACAATATGGATCTTTCCATTGGTATGTCTAATCTGTCTTATTTTTTCCACAGTTATTCATAGATTTGCTGCTTCTTAGCTCAAAGTCATCCAGAAGCCTGTGATTTTCAGGTTTGTTTCCAAGATCCCAGCAGCACCGGCTGGAACTGGGACTCCTCTCAGCAGCCTCCACTGCCACCAACCATGTGCCAGGGTGGGCTGTTTTGTTGGCTGTGTTTTACTCAATTTTACTAGTAAGTGTAAGGCAGAGGGTTTGAAACTTTCTGAGCTCCCATCGATGGGAGGCCACTAATCTGAGATCACTGAGGAGGCCAGTATGGGGCTTGGGAGCAGCTCCTCTGTTTCATGATAGTTAGGGTGGCTTTTGGCCCCCTTGATCCCAGCTAGCCCAAGAAATGGTAAATACCCAGAATGGTGAGAAAACAGGTCTGGAGGCGAGTGAACTTTTTTGCTTGGGTCCTACAGTGATTAAACTAATTACTCAGGGGAGATGTTTAAAAATCGATGGAGTGGCAGGTATCCTGATGCTATAGGCCTTCCTAGCGGTGAATTCCTACACAGGGAAATATTTAAATCAAAAGGACAGATGTATTAAGTGGAAGTCAGCTGGAGGGAAAAAAACAATCAAAAATCCAATAAAACCATTTCAAATTGAGTACCTAATACATTTGTTTTGAGAACAAATTCCCTGTGCAACAAAAAGTAAAATTCAATAGAAAGCTAACATGATAAAATAATATAACCAGAAAATGAATACTTTCTCTTTATATGAAATCAATAAGCATTTCACTGAAGTGCAGAGTCCTCTTAAATAAACACTTCCCGAAATAATTTGGTACAGTTAAATTATCTGTGGGATATTTTCCTGTTCCAGGGCATTTACCATGGGCTGTCATAAATCCCAGCTCCAAAGAAGGACAGTGGGTGATATTCTTGATCTCTGATGATCAGAGCGCCTGAAGCATCGGAAAACCAGCCACCAGAATGAAGGACTGCTTAATACCTTTAAATAAGAAGAAGATTGACTTTTTAAAATGAAAGATACCTTATTGAAATTCTTTACAGAATGAGAAAATAGACTCTTAGCAGAATTTTCTATTTGTTTGGATGTCAAGCAGAGAATAGCTTTCTATTATTGGCAAATACTGCTATTCTACACGAATACCTTTGATGTGTAATTAATGAGTGGAAGCTGGTACAATTTAGTCCTGTTACAGAGTGAAGAGGGGCTCTAGCCAAGGCCATGGCCTGCTGCAGGCACCCCTGTGCATACACGTAGTAGGGAAAAGCCCTCCTTCTGGAGGGTTTGCAACTTCTCTGGACGAGACGTCAGCATGGATTGCCAGGGTGCCGAGCCAGACCATGTAGCCCATGATCAAGCTATGAAAGATGCTTCACGGAAGGGAATTAGCCATCCACAAAAAGCAGACAGGCAGACGGTTGCTTCCTGTAAGGATCTCCTGACAAGTTCTCTGCACAGACTTCAACCGAATTCATGAGGGTTTTGCACTGGAAATGTCTTTGGCATTCTCAGACCTCCAAATGTTTGTTGTCAGCTCTGCAAGTGCTGGCACAGACTGAAGCTGGGAGAAAGCAAGGCTTATTTTATCATTTTACAGACAGGAAACTGGAGCACATACAAATCGAGGGTGCAATTCAAGAGCCTAAATATAAGCACCTACTGCCATTGTAAACACCTAAAGCTATCCAAAACATCCGCATGGGGCTGGCAGATGCAGGCAGGACCTACAGGAGGCACACAGTCTGCTGGGGCAGAGCTGGAGGCTGGGCAGTATACCAAATGGGGCACCTAAAATGGCTTTATGTTTAGAAACCTGAATTGCTCTCTGAATGATTGTTCATGGACTGAATATCTACTGGGGGGCAAGAATTTGAAAGCGAGTGTTTTGAGAGGTGGTCCATTTGCTTTCACGACTACTGTTCAAAAATACTTATAATTCAAGTAGTCTTTACCATGTAATGGCATGGACAACTCCATTCCTTTCTGTCCAACACAGAGCAACATTTCTGAGAAGAACTCTAAGTTCCTCAGTTTTGCATCCTAACATAATAAAGGGAATCAGTTTCTAGATAGCAATTACTGAAGCTTTGCCTATTTGTAAACGTGCAAAACGTGCATTCCAAAAGCAGTGAATAACATGCTGATTTCAGCTCAAGATTTCAAATCTAGAAAAAAATTTACAAATTTGGTCCTTCTAAAGCCAACTAATTTCCTTCTCAGTATGTCCTTTATGTGAGACTTTCCTGAGCTTGGGAAATCCCATCAGGATCAGTTCAGCTTAAATATTTCCTCTCCAGCCCATTCTAACTGCCATCTATTAAATGACTTAGTGGCTTCCTGACACTGTAGGCAGCTTAATTGAAAATTTGATTAAGTGAAATAATTGCCTGTTGTACAGCAAGAATGAGAATTTTTGTGGGAGAGCTGGGTTTTTGTCATTTATCTCTGTCATGCCACTGTGTTTTGATGCACATTTGAATTGATGTCATTGCTGACAAATCAGTCCCTGCCCATCCTTTGCTATTATTATGTTTTCCACTGACATTTCTGAGAAAATAATAAAGATCTTAAAGTTTCTTAAGGACAAGATCCACAGCCCCAGTATCAGCTCTGGGTGATCTCTAACTACATATCACTAGTAAGGATTTAGCCAATTGAGTTGTTGTAGCTTAACTAAAATAGCTTCAGCAGAGTCGGAGAGTATATCAGCTTTCAAACAAGATAGGAGGTATCTCTCAGAGATGTGGAGAGCAGCCCTCCTCACTGAGTCCTATCCTATCACATAGCATAGCATAACCAGAAGTTTTGGCTTGGGAGAAACCCTTGAATTCAGTCAGGCATCGGAGCTGGACACAACACAAGGATGGTGGCTTTTGGTTAACTGCTCAGCTAGTGCTGTGTGGGACAGGAGATCTTCAGTGCCACAGTGGAGGGCTGCACTCTCAGCAGGTGGCTTTGGGCAACTTTCCCTGTCTCCCAAACCAGACTGCTGTCAAGTTCATAGGCATGAACTCATGCGGTACAGAAGGTAAGACCAAACAGTCTGGCAAGGAATGGTAGCCACGAAGGAAATGGGAAGGAGAGAGAAATAGAAAGGAAATAGCCTGTTGCATCAACACCTAGAAATGGATAAGAGAAGACCATCATATCACAATATAATGTCAGTGTACAAAACCAAAACTTTCTAGTTTTTTCCCGTGTTTCAGGGGTTTGTGTTGTTAATGGATATTGTTCTGTCTGCAGGGCTACATTAGTGTGATTTTCTTGGGTGTAAAATCATCATGTCACCCAGTACACTTAAGTATTTAAGAGGAAAATATGTTTTGATATTTTACATCAGGCAGTTTTAGAGAACCAGTGGCTGATAAAGTATTTCTGTTGACCAAAGTGACGGTTTCAAAAATTGGTGGTATGAATAAGCTACTTCGTCTTAATGGTGTTATCAACAGGTTTTTCATCTTGACTAACATTTGAAATCCAGGTTCAATGGTATGTCAGATTTACAAATATGGATGACAGTTTATCAGGAGAATTGGGAATACGGCAAAATATGATAGACAGCATTCCAGACGGAGTCAATAGTTGATCACCACTGTTTGCACTAGTGTCAAGCATCAATGGATAAACAAGACACATGTTTCTGAGTGATCTGTGGTCTCAGAGGATTATGAATTTTCAAATCTCAGTCCTGGATAAACATTGTATTAGAAATATTGAGGTGTACTGGTAGAGATAAATAAGGCATTGAGAATACTTTGGAAGATCACAGGAAAAAGAGGCTGGAAAGGACTCTGAGAGGTCATCTACTCCCTCTGCCCCCTCAAGGCAAGATAAACTATACCTATGACATTCCTGACAGACACTTGTCTAACCTGTTCTTGAAAAAAACACTGGCGATAGAGATCCTACAGCCTCTCTAGGCAATCTATTCCAAGGCTTAACTAGAAAGTATTTCCTAATGACTACCCTAAATCCCCTTTGCAGAAATTTAAGCTCATCAGTTCTTGTCCTATCTGCCAGGGACACAGAGAACAGATTATTCCCTGTCTTTATGAATACACTTAAAAATTATGAAAATTTCTGAGTTCGTTTCCCTGGTATGGGCCTTGTAATTTCAGAAGGTAAAAGGAGACCGGTAGGAAAAGAAGAAATCAGGAAGCAGTACAGAGCAAGTGTATAGGTATAGGATTTCATATCTATAAACTCATATATGCAGGTGTAAAAGTGATGTATAATGGATGTACCATTTTATGGACTAAGGTGCTAGAAATCAATGAGTAAGAGTGCAATCTAAGACTGCAAACAGCCAGGGGAAAAGTCCTGATTTTTGACAGGGATCATACCAGGACCGCAAAGCTAAAACTTGTTACTTGGTCTTGGTCATCCGCCTCAGAGGCTGGTTTCAGTTTCATTTCGCAAAAGTAACAGTTGGTTTCTGACTTTGTTTCAAGGTCTTGGGAGGAAGGCAAATATGAAATAGCGAGAAATTATTTTTATCGCATTAGGTAATTTATAGGCTACATCTGAATTGGCAAAGTCATTTGGACTGGTAGGAGCAGACTGATAGGGTAGAACAGTTGGTGTTGAGGATCCCATATCCACACTCTGTGCATTTCGGAGAGGGTGAATCTGGACTAGCTGCAGCACAGGCCCGGGGACTGAATGCCTGTCAGCAGCTGGAGCACTGTACATGCACTTCTGGAGCACGTCTTCTGGGTCCGGTTCACCAAATAGGAAACCACCTGATGCATGCCAAGGTGTGATGCAAACCAAGTGAACCAAAGCCCAACAAGTGAGGACAAACAGGAAATCTACTTTGAAAGTGCAGCCTTAATTTGAGCTAAAAGGCTCATTTCCTGCTACGTCAAGAAAGTGCCGAGTTTTGCTTTGTATACCATTTCAGCAGGCAATGTCAGGGGCCAAATGGATGTTAAGCCTCAAAACTGATTACCCAAAATGAAATAATTCCCCTAACCAATACAAGCATCATTCTGTGGGGCAGTTCTTCCTTTAAACCCTTGGATTTTCGGAGCTGGACAGGATATTTTCTTCAGTCAGTATGTCCATTTAAGGAGTTCCCATTCCCCTCACCCCTCCCAGATGGTGCTTACTCCCTCAGCTTTGCTGACATACCTGTTTATGAATGGGAACTTGATCCAGCCACTGAAGGGCAATAGCAGAGCATATCAAAATGGCCAGAATGAGTTCAGGGACAGTCATTACACCACCATCACAAGTGAGGAAAAAGTTGTGGATCTTCAGTCTCTGAGGAAATGATGGACCCTGCCAACAAACATCTGTCAGCCATAGGACTGGCAAAGAGCCCTTGATTATTTCATAGGTTTTTTCTGCTGCTCCTCAAAGAAAGTAGATTGCTTAAAGCAGGAGTAGGGTGAGGGAGACCACCCTAAAGGACTGCGTTTGGTGGGTAGGCAAGAGAGGAAGAGTGTTGTGGGTGATGAGGGGAAAACTACAGGGATACAGGCAAGACAGTGAAGCCTTGGTAAGGATTTTAGTGTTGAGTCCAGAAAAGTGGATGACAGAAAGGAAAGGCATATAGTGGAGGCTACCTGGAAGCAGTCTCTAGCTCTGATGCTGTTCTACTGATATTTCTTCCATTTTTTCCAACATAGTTGTTTGTATGGTCATTTGAGCCAGAACAGAACAAATTTTTTTCCCCGAGTCACTTTTCACCCAGGTCAGTGTCCTGGTCTGCTTCTCTGCGTGACCACACAAACTGAAAGGAAAGACATGGACAAAGGAAAGACGTGGACCTGTTGGAGTGGGTCCAGAAGAGGGCCACAAAAATGATCAGAGGGGTGGAACACCTCTCCTATGAGGACAGGCTGAGAGAGTTGGGGTTGTTCAGCCTGGAGAAGAGAAGGCTCAGGGGAGACCTTGTTGTGGCCTTTCAGTACTTACAGGGGGCTTATAAGAAAGATGAGGACAAACTTTTTAGCAGGGCCTGTTGTGATAGGACAAGGGGTAATGGTTTTAAACTAAAAGAGGGTAGATTTAGACTAGATATAAGGAAGAAATTTTTTACAGTGAGGGTGGTGAAACACTGGAACAAGTTGCCCAGAGAGGTGGTAGATGCCCCATCCCTGGAAGCATTCAAGGTCAGGTTGGATGGGGCTCTGAGCAACATGATCTAGCTGAAGATGTCCCTGCTCATTGCAGGGGGGTTGGAACTAGATGATCTTTATGGTTCCTTCCAACTCAAACTATTCTATGATTCTATGAAATGACCAATGGAGGATGGGGTTTAGGAGAAGGAGCAGGGGACTGCCTGAGTTATCACGGCCACCTGAAAAGCTGTGTGTAAGCTTTGTGTAGCTAAAGATGAGTGAAATGCAAGCCAGACTGATGGAGATGAATGACAATAAGGTTATTTATCACTGCGGTTTGGGAAGCACTTAACATGATTTAAAATGGGAGAAATGTCCAAATATAGAGACCTGTCTTGATCTCACTGGACACAAATCTCCTTTAAAGTCAGGATGCAATTTGTTTTACCTGTCTTCAGTCATCTAAAAGTTAAATATCTAAACCAGTCACTCCAGGCTCCCTTTGTATTCAGTCAGGAGAAATAGGTATTTCCAGAGGGTGATTGATCCCTCCTTAAGGTGGATGTCTGACACAGGTTGCATAATTTGCTTTCTGAAGGTGCCAATTTCTCCCCGCTACTGAAAAAAAGCAGCAGCATGACTAACTCAGACTTAGATGTCTAATTTTTAGATGTGTAGAGGTAGGTGAGATGAACCCTGTCCTAGGGAATCTCACCATTTGGGTACCACTGCAGAGCCACGTGATCAAAGCTGTATTTCACTTACATGGCCAAAGCACTAACTGGCCAGGACATAAATAAGGCCTTGTGGGTCAATGACAAAACTGCATTACTCCAGGGGAGTAGAAGTCAGTCAATAATGAGAAACTACACTTGCTGACTGAGATGGCCTAATAATTCTCTCCACCGTGAACTTCTGATTTGTGATATATATCTCTTTTTTACCAGGACCTTTATCTTAAATCAGAGGAGGGATTGGACTTGTTGTGAATCATCTCAGTGCCTCACCAAACATAGTAATGATTTGAATTTTTTAAAATTTGGAATGGACATTATAATTTAATCATATAATAGAAATCATCACAATCATGTAGATACTTTAAAAAGCTTTTTTTTATGTGTATGTGAATTTCCTTGTTTATTCAGTTGTGGCATTTCAGCCTATAAACAACCATTCTGTTCAGTTGCAAATATTTTGTTCCATGCCATTCATTTCTGTAATGCATAAACGCTCTTGTCATACTTCCAGTCAGGTTCTGCCATGACGAGAATGAGAGTTCAGTTCATTTTTTTCCCCTAAAACTGAGTAGGATTTTCTCGGTTTTACTAACAAGATGCAAGCCTCCCGAATCCAGGCACCATAGAAAATTTCCTTGGTTTCCCTACTGGGTTCACTAATGTCTAGATCAATAAACTTCACCATTTGCTACACCAAGACATGTCTCCTTCTGAATCTTTCTGCTCCTAAGAGACTTGCTCTGTATCCTGGCAATGTGCTGATGGAACCTCACCTTCTGTGACACGAGGTGCCCCATTACATCAGGTCTGTGGTAATGCAGAGTTGGTGTCCCAAGAAGAAAAAATACAGTGTAACTGGCATTTAGATACTAGACTCCCAAGTGAAAGAAATACCATAGAATTATTACCTTACCCAGGGGAGTAAAAAATAAAAAGCTGAGGCAGTCACCCAGTTAGATGGCAAACTGTGCCAGGCTCGCCAGGAGCTACAGTAGGTATTACTATCTGTAGGGAAAAAATAATAAGAAACAAATTGGGGTTAAAGTTTCAGTGACCAGCTGCAGGGTATTTTCCCCTCCTGTCTTTTGTTTAAAAGCTACAAAAGCCAATCTTCACTCAGGAAATAGTATTTTTGTTTACGTGTGATGAGTTTGTCTTTTGACAGTCTTTCGCTTTAATCAATTTGACTCTATCATAACAAATGGCATTTGTGTTCTTCTGAGGAAAGAGCTAGACAAGATATAATTAGAAATACTTTAGCTGACCTTTCATAAACCATGATCCCCAACAAAATTGTTCGGAATCACATTAAAAAATGGTCTTACATCTTTTGTGGGTACAGACAAGATTACAGGATACTTTTATTTTAGAATAATTACACAGTGACCTTCAGCGTTATTTGCAAAGGTCATATTCTCTTCACATACCCTTGATTTCCTTTCAGTTTTCCCTTTTGTCCCACCAGACATAAATTTAGCAAAGGAAGAAGAAAGAGAGAGTATTTTTTCTGTGGTTGAAAACTGAAGAAGATAGTTCAAAGTCCCCATAGGCACTCAGAGGGCTGTGGGCTATGATAGGCTATTTTCTACCATTTAGCTCCTGTATTATCACTACTCCTTTTTCTTCATTATTCTCCACTTATCACATGCAGCATCACTACAGAGCCCAAATAGAGAGTTGTAATTACCCAGCTGCCACCTGATAGTACTCCTTCTATCATCTTTATCTCACAAGGCCTTGCTGTTTCATCATTGGATAAAACTTGCCCATGGCAATGCCTGTGATAGTACATCTCAGAGATACATTTAAAGTTTACTCATTTATCGCAGAAAAATGCTGAACCCATGCAATTATTAGATACACTTGCCAATTTATTTGTTCAGTAAGGCTACTTTAACTCCTTTTTCTATCAGCTATTTGTTCTGTTCTTCTTGAAAACACTGAGGTCACCGCTGGGCACTGAGATGAAATAGAAAATTTCTAAGCCATCCAGGCAGAAGGCAGCCCAGAGACTCATTGATAAAAACAGACCTATGCTTTCCTCAGCTATGTAATGTGAAAGACCTGCATTTTGTGCATATTTTTTTTTTCTTATATCACTCCATGAGGCTAACTTGTGGGTCACATGGCTTGAGCATCCCATGCTCCCAAAGAAGATTTCATGCACCGTGCCACGACTGTCAGGTCCAATCCAGAAATACCACATTTGGGAAATAAGTAATCTGCTGACAAGCGTAAAAACTGAGCGTAAAAATGCGAGGACATAATATTAAATGTATCCAGATGCAACTGCTCTATGAGTAGCCAGCATCTGCTCTGGCCTGCATGTCTGAGTCTGATATTTTAAATTGGTATTTTGCTTTAGGATCAATGCAAGTTTCCTGTCCTTCAAAGAGAAATAAAATAGAGGAAATGGGAAAACAGCAAGTAAATGAGAGTTAAAAATAATTTTTTTCCCCTAAAATTTTCAAATCACATTCACAGTATAACAGCAGTAAGAACAACATTTCCGGCTGAATCCCATGCCAGTGCACGCTATAGGGAGCCCCATGGAGTTCCCAGTTAGTGTGGGAGACTCTCCCCCATGTTACCTGGGCCCTGGGGCAGGAGACCTGAATGCAGGCTGTGCCACTGTTTTGCTCGGCAGCCTTGGGCAGCTCACGTGGGATTTGCAAATGTAGGTGCTTAAAGTGAGGCTTGATGCACAGAATCGGCACAGGCACAGCAAAAAGCACTGGGGTCCCAGTTTCGAGGTGTCTTGGTAACTCGTCAGGAATTTGCTCGGGACCAGCCAGCCTCAGCATCTTGGCTCAGGCGTGATGCTGTGTCCATGCAGGAGGGTCTGCGTACCTCTCTACTTGCAGCCCTACTTCCCCCACGGCTGAAAAGTCAGGGCTGGCTGCTGGCTCCATGCATATCCAGGTACCATAGGTTGGGCTCTGCCTCGTACAGAGGTGACTGCTTCTTTCCTGAATCCCAGCTGGGCCAAGCAGCAGCAGAGCAATGCTACATAAGAGTTAATAAGCTTGGCTAGATCTGAGCTGGCTCTGCATCCCAACATCCATGGTTTATCAGCCACCTGGATAAACCACCCACGGGTAATTGGGAGTTCACTGTTTAATACATAGGGAGAATGAGGAACCTATGAATGGGAATCAGAGAAGCCAGAAAATTGAGAAGAGCATTGCCAGAGCTAGTCAGTGGCAAATTCTGGGGCACTTCTTCCCAGCCAGAGACACATGCCTCCCCATGGCCTTCTGCTGTGGGACACTACTTCTGAAGCTGGGGCCTTCATGCAGGACAATCCTCTCTGGAAGCAAACCTGGTAGAAGCTTCCCTCTTCCGTCTCCTGTCGCTGCCCTCAATGGCCCTGTGCTTAGGATGATCTTTGGGGGGGGCTGAAAGGCCTGCCATCAGACTGTCACCACACATGATGTAGAGAGGTCTGAAAATAATCAGCCTAACCACTGAATTTTTATTTAAGAAATCCATATTTAAACATCTATGGCCTGACCTGTGTGTATCTCAGTTTCTCATTTGTAAATGGCAAAATCACAAAACTTCCTTGTTCTGAGATAAACTGCTTCGAGATCTGCTCTCATTACCAGGCTCACTTAGGCTAACCACTGCTCTGGCACCGCAGAGTGAAAGGAGATCTTGAAGGCGTTCTGTAAGAGGTGATTGCCTGAGATGCCCTCTGTGAGATAAACACCAGCATCCCACTGGGTCTTCTATTCGCCTTCCAAACATTACACATGTACCACACCCTTCGGAGAAATTCAGGTAGCTTGAAACTTAGGGTGTTCACCAGCGCGAGAGAAGCCTGAAAAGGCTTCACAAAGCTCCCACCCACTTAAAAAAAGAGAATGCCAGATAATTAGTGGAAATTGGCATTGAGTATTGGCTCCACAAAGTATGTTAGAGTTTTTTTTCTCCTCCCCCAAATAGTTCTGAACAGTGTTTGTGTACATCCTGACACAATGACATACTCTGTCATGAATTTTTAACTACCATTTTACTGATTTTGTATGCATTTCATACATTTTTATTACTTTTTAGCACTCTGCATTTTAGTACAGAGATTATTATGGCAGTTACTTTAAAAAAAAACCAACCCAAACCTATTGCTCTTTTAAAAGCAGTACTTTTAATTAAGCAGCCAATGTGTAGTTGAAATTGTGTGCCATGCCGTGAATAGTTGGCTTGCATGACTGTGTAAATGCTGACAGAGAGACTGAGCAGCTCACCAGCCCTAAAAGCCCTTTATGGCAGGTACAGCAGTCATTTCACTATATACCGTAGTTAATATTCAGGAAATAAAATTATTAATATTATTTAAATATTTGGCTCCATTTAAGAAATTTTAACTTTGAAACGGAGACGAACCAGATGCTGGCTTTCTTCAGTGAGCCAAAACCAGCATATGGCCTTCCAGATCTGGCTGCTCCCCCAACTAGCACCACATATTTTTCCCTTCGAGGAAGGCAAGCCCAAAAGGTAGCATGTTCATCCTCCTTCTCTCCCAGGGCAAAGCTCCTCAGGATCTCAGCAGCAGGACATGTGTCTTTTCCTGTTTGCTGACTGCTACAAAGGACCCTGGGAAGTTAGTAGGTCAGGCCTACATATTGCATGTTTATCAGGGTGAGCTAATCATGAGGAACAGATTGATACTTCCCCTCACTTCCTCCCGTGCATGGAGAGTGGGATGGTGATTTTCCAGATGGAAAGAGGTCTGGCTCGTTCCCCCCCTTGCCAAGCATGTCTTTGGCTAATGTGGGATCAGAAAAGCGGACTGTGGAAGCAGAGGAGCCAGCTTGTGCTCCCTCTCCAGATTCAGGGAGGAGCAGGGAAGGGACTGTCACTTTCTGACTCCCTCAGATGTGCTCTGCAGCTGGGCTTGTATTTCCATAGCCTAACCTGTGCAAAATTAGAGTCACAGAATCATAGAATCATAGAATGGTTAGAGTTGGAAGGGACCTTAAAGATCATCTAGTTCCAACACCCCTGCCTGTGCTGGGACACCTTCCATTAGACCCGGTTGCTCAAAGCCCCATCCAACCTGGCCTTAACCCCAGAAGGACTCCGCTTCCAGCTGCAGTCCTGGCTCCATCAGCCCTCTGCAGACCCACCAAGGGCTCACACAAGCATCAGGACTTGGAGAACAGACCCTTTGTTGTCACCGACTGGAAGAGTCACTAACAGTAAGAAGTAATTAAGAACACAGTGCTGGTACCTGTTGTTTGCAGCAGCACCAGACCTTCCTGTTGGGGAACCTAGCCAAGACTTGGGTTATGGTACACCAAATGGTTGAGAGGACAGTGTATGTATGTCCCAAAGAGCTATACCTGAGACATATGTATATATATATACCTATATTTGTTTTATAACAAATAACAAAGCTAACATCAAAAAAAAAGAAATCCAAAACCCAAACCAAACCCAACCAAAAAACCAAAGAAGGGTTTGGGGAAAAAACTGTAGAATCTGTGAAGATTCACAACTGTGCGCCATGCATCACAGTAAATTGACAGCAAGTCAAATATACACTGGTTCCATACTTAGCCAGCTCCCCATATATGAGGTTTGATCTTACAAGGGTCCAAGCCCAGAGCCCTGCGTCCAGGGCACTGACATCGCTGTGTGCTTAGTGCCCTGGGCATGCCTTACACATGCTGTCACAAACACTGCTTTTGACTCTGGTGAAATAAATCTTATTCTTTCCTAAATAATCAGGGCTTTTTTGAGGTCTCGGGGAAGAGGCAAGGGAGGCCTCTGTTGTTTGCATTGCTTTTATCTAAAGGTCCACTAATTAGATGGGATTGAGCCCTTGGTTCAGAAATGCACATGCTTGGGCAAAGCCTTATTCAGCAAAGCACTTACATACCTGCTGAAAGTTAAGCATAAGCCTTGTACTCTGTCCACTTCTGGGCCTGATATAGGGGACATCCATTTGGATATACCAGGGTGTAAGGTCTTAAAATGACTGAATTGTGTAAGGTATGTTCAACCTGGGTCAAGTCCAGAGAGGAGACAGATCAATAGCTGAAGTTTATTATAGATCTTCTTGAACCTCTTATTTGGCATTGTTTCTAAACAGAAGAGGAGAGGAAATCCAGACTGCCTTAAAGTTGCTCCAGAAAGAATAAATCAGCCACTCCATCTGTGTAATATTCCTTGCATTTCTGAATCCATCACAGAAAGTGCTTTTTATATATTCATGCATGCACGCGTATATGTATGGCTATATACATCAGTTCCCTGAAATACCTTTCCTTGTATTGTAGCCAAAGTCAAGTAGTTTTCAACTCAGTTATTTATAGCAGATTAATTTAATGATTTTTATTATGAATTTTTGGAATGAAAAATACAGGTTTAGCATCAGATACAGATCTAGGTCTTTGTAAACGTGTCTATACTACAAATCCTCAGCTTAATTTTGCCAAAGCACCACATTTTCCAGGCAGAAACTTGGGCAACCAAGGCCCAGGTGAGAGGAGAATTCCATAGTATTAATTACCTTACACCACAGAGGCAGCTCAGCCCTGATGATAGGTAGTTAAAATTTTTGGTCTGAAATATGTAAAAATGGGACAATAATTGCATCTTCTTTCATAGCAGTGAAGAGTTATTGCCATTATTACAGGAATGGCCTGAGAGTGCAGTGCTGAGGAGAAACGAGGGTGTTTTCTGGAAGAAGAGAGCTGTTATGGGTGATATTGCAGAGTTTATAAAGAAGGAGATGAGTTACTTTTAGAATCTCTATTACTTGTCTCTGTTCCTCAAAATCACATGCCAAATAACCTATTGCAGTTGTTTTTATTATTTGCTGTTACACCAGAGTGATCTACCACAGCACCAAGCCCTGTACAACCACCAAGAGACGTAATCAGTGCCCCATGGGACATACATGCTAAACAGAGAAAACAAAGGGGCAACATGAGCAGGAGACAGAGAAAGACCTACAGAGAGACAGTGTAATGCTGAGGCTATATCAACAAGGAAGATCTGTCACCCAGGCAGGAACAGATCTCCCACATCTCCTGGACCTCAGACCAGTACCTTAAAAAAAAGGCTTGGTTTGTTTCCTTGTCCCTGTTGGACCTTCTGCTCATGTTTTGCAGATGCTTGTAGCTTGGTCCAGTGACTGCTGTACTGATCCAGTTGAAAACACTCTAGGTGCCACAGCAGAACTCCCCCAGCCACATCAGGAAAAGATATGGCAGCAGATGGGGTCCATGTCCTCCCGTCCATTCCTTTCCCAGAAGAAAGGATCTCTCAGGCCAATAGAAACAACCATCAGCACTGTGTTTAAGACTGGAATAATGGTGGCGCTGGCACAACACTGGCCTTTGGCATGTCTTCATGGTGGCTGCTTCATGTCTTGCTGAAATGGAGTCTGTTGTGGATCAAAAAGGTGCTCTTCCCAACAGGACCATTGCCCTTTTCTAGAGCAGGACATTGGGCTGTTCCTTGCTGGCGCTGGGAAGAGAAAGGTTCCCATTACACTAAGGAGGGCCCATTTGGCCAAAGGAAAATATTTTAAACTACATATTAAAAGGGGTCATGTTCTGCATTGGGGATTGGGGCCTGAGGCTAGCTAAGCAGTCTGGCCAGAAACCAGCACTTCAGAAATAAACGCAGACACCACCTACACCTGTGAAAGAATAGGCTAAGAAACTCTTCCTGAAATGAGGTAACGAAAACACAGCAGAAGGGTAGTCTCACATCTTCCATGGGAGATAAGCATTGTTTAAGGAGATGCCTCACAGGTCTTGGATTTATCAAGGCTAGCTACAGAAATGGCCTTTCACATAATATTTTACCTGGAATGAGAAATTACAAGAACTTTACGGATGCCAGGCATTCAGGTAGGTATTTTTTTTGGAACTTTGTAAATGTTGGCTTCAGGCACTGGTGGGGTTTCAAGCTAGTTAGACATTCCAGTGTATTTACTGGTCCCTATTGATAACCTCGAATCAGTAGGTCATATTTTATTCTGGTATAAAGGCCTTTTTTTCCTTGACAGATTCTGTTCTGCAACATCATGTGGATCAGTTCGTTTTATGACTTATTTCAGTTAATTATCATGTTAGCAAAGCTAACCGTTCCACAAAACCCAGGATCATCCGCAGTGGCCAAGGTATTTATAATGCAGACTTTCCAGTACAGTAGTTGATTTTAATGCTAAATTACACATTTTTGTAAGCAGCTTTCCCCCCAGCTCTCACCCACCTTCAGAAGTGTTGGATGAATACCATTCAGTTCTGCTTTCAGACAATAAAGCCTGGTCTTACAGGCTCTGCCTTCGGTACAATTTTAGCTGTGTCAGTCAGAATCAAACATTAGGGAAAGATTGAGGAGGGAAATGTTAGCCAGGACCAATCCCATTAACTGCAATAGTTCCTGCTTGTTGTGAGCTGAGCTGTAAACTAAGTGGAGCTATAAATGAATCTCACCTTTGCCTGTTTAGAAAATGTTGATTTTTTTTAAACGTGGTTTATCCTTACATACGCAACCAGGGACTATAATTTTCCAGAGAGAACTGTTTTTGCTGACATGGTTACCCCTCTAAAGCAGATAGCGGTGGATGCATTTTTCCTTTTTCTCTCTGCTGGACAGACCCTTATGACAAATCACATCTTAAACTCATGAAACTGTACAGTCTCGAGTCCTTTCCTCAGTCATGCACCCTCTAGCAGTTCAAAGGGCAACATCTCAAGGGTTTCACTTGCCTCTCCCCTCAGCCTCAGCAGAAGTTTGCAAAATCGTTTTGAAAGCATTTTTCTTCACAACAGATCTAAAGATGCCCAATACTTCAGTAATCTGGTAAATAGCAAATAAAACTCTCGGGCATACTCCCTTGATACTTCCACTACTTTGAAAGACAAAGGCAAATTGACTGCCAGATGAGAGTTCTCCAGTACATAAATCCTTGTCTGCAAAGCCACAGAAACTTTGCACAATGCCTTTATCTTTCCTCTCTTTGACTGTGGTGATATAATGGGGACACTGTGTTCAAACAGCTATTTGCTGGAAAAACTGCAAACACTCCAAAAATTAAACCTAGCACAATTGCATTCAGGCTAATGAAAGCTGGGAATGTTACAGAGGTGACGCTCTCCATCTTCGCGATGAGGGTGCATTATGGGACCTGTCATTCGCCGGCACTCCTGGCTGCCAATCTACTGTAGGGAGCAGTGCTAACAATACCCAGCGCCGTCCCGACCGTGGGGTTCGTGTCACGAAAGGGCAGCGGGCTGCGGAACGGGGAGGGCCAGCTAGGGGAGAGAGGGAGCGAAAACACACGATGCCACTTGAGCGGGGTGAACGTCTTGAGCCCCTCTGTCTCCGGGCATTGATAACTACTTTAACGCATGTCCTCACTGTCTTGGGGCATTGATAACTACTTTAACGCATGTCCTCAGGCAGGGCAGTTGACACACTGACGTGGGGAGCCCTTGCTAAATAAGATAAATGGGAACTGGTGCTTTTGTCCATATTGTCAACTACAGTTGAGACAAACTGTTATACAAGTACTTTAATTACCTGCTTCTCCTCCCACCTCTAAGAGAGATGGGCCAGAGACACAGACTGGCAGAGTTCAAAATACTTTTTCTAAAAATTGTATAACCATAGAAGTATTATTTTCTCCAGCATTTATGTGAAAACCCGTAAAAACAAAGCTACCTGTGGCGAATACATCAAAGAAGTGTTATTACCCGCAGATATTTCGAGGGAAATAGGTATCTATCCAGAATTTGCTTACTTGCTCAGCCCTTGACTCTTAGAGCTGAAGGTGTCCAGTGTCAGGTGTCAGAGTTCAAGAGGGTATCAACTACAATGCATTGTTCAGCACATCATTAATCTCCCGAGGAACTCCATCTGCAGCGCACAGCCCTGCACACCAGCGGTGAACAATAAGGGAGTGGAGCTGATGGCCAGCGCTCGCGCGTGGGACAACTGGAAGTCTGGGACAAACAAAATTAAGCAGTGCTCTGACAAGGCTGCGCTGAAAGAGGGTTTGGCTCAAGGCTAGGTGATGTGGCATGAGCTAATTGAAGCCACCCTCAGGGGTAGAAGACGAGACCTCTGAACTGGGGGAGGGACCACTCCTGTCTCAGCGGCCAGTGGTGGCAGGAAGGTTTTCACTGACCTTAAGGTGCTTTGAATTCGGCCCTGGATGAATTATCAAGTTTTATATTTTCAAAAGCTCCTCAAAACTGTTTTAGGAAATGATGCAGACAACTGAAGTCATGCAGGAAGTCAGCGTGAGACCTGGGGAATGACCTCAGAGAAAGGGAGTTATCAACCACCGTGACAGACCTGGTATCTTGGAGGGCTTAAGGCTGAAGCAGTGTGTGTTTTCAGCGTGGTATGTTAATAACAACCAGCACTTGAGCTCCTCTGTTTCCGATACACTCACCCAAACAAGCTTCCTCCTCCTGCTTTACAAAAAGCCAGGGTCATACGAGGGTGATGCATCTGCCTGACAGCTCAAGCATATGGATTTAACAGCGGGTGCTAAAGACTCCTGGACAGGCAGCCTGGAGAGGAGAGTTGTCTGTAGCTACGGGTGTGCATTACACGGCCTTCAGGGGTGCGGACGTGCATGCACAAAGTAGATGGTCAGTTGCCTTCCCATAGATATAGCTAGTATGGGCTGCCTATAGAAAACTGGTCACCCAGAGTCACGGAGGATTAGGAGCTAACCCACTCCTTCAGCCCATGAACTTGTTGACTACCCATGAAATTTGTTCCTAATTCTCTGCGATTCTGGGTAACTCTCTCAAGACCAACAGCCTTTTCTGATAAACCTTGTAGTGGAGCGTTTAGCATAGCGCCTGGGCCTCTTACATCATCCTAATTCAAAAGCTAAAGAATAGCGAGATGTTTGCCAACTAGCCAAAATAAAAACAGCAGCAGCAACCCTAGTTACCATTCATTCCCATATATACCACAGTTATGTGCAGTGTCCTGCAGCTGCTGCTGCCTACGGCGCCGGTGCCCCATGCAGGCAGCCATCAGGTAGCGGGCAGGATGGATGCTTTGCTGGGCCACCGTTCAGTCTGATGCTAAAGGCAGGACCCGGCTCCACTGTGGTCTCTGGGTTTGCGTGGTCAGATGAACATAAAATCCAGTCATAGACAGTCCTCTGTGCTCCAGCATCATAACAGGATCCTAATTAATGCTGTAAAAGTAATTGATTTTTTGATTCCAGATCCCCACCAATTCACCCATCATAGAGTCCTCCTTACTCGCACACTGGATGACTTGTTAAGATTTTTTCCAGCTGAGTAACTGTGGTGGGAGTTGGAAGGGAGATCCCACCCAGAGTGCCTCCTAGTTTAGATGAAGAGAGGCCACGGTGGGGTCCGTATCTTGCCCGAATAATTATTTAAATGATTTTGAAGAAGGGATCCATGGAAGAGAGTAAGAAACCTACTCCATATTTCAGAAATTGAAGTACTGACTCATCCTTGTGAAAAGTGTTGGCTCAAATCTTTAAGCAGGAAAGAAAATTGAATTTGGTCTTCCAGCTCCTGAGAGAGTTTAAAATGATAACTTATGGACTAAAACCACCATGGGTACCTTACATTCCCATCTTTCTTGCAAAGAAAATGGAAAAAATATCTCCCACCCTCCCCAAATACTTTTCTTTAATAGAGTTACTTTTTTTGTAACTAAGTATTATAACTTGGTTTGGAAAAGTTATGCATCACTGTATTACCTCCCACAGCTACATTAAGAATGAGCAAAAAGATTTGGCTTTCTGGTTTCTTTAATAAGAAAATTGTTAGCTTGTCGACATTTTTTCAAGGAGAAAAATCCAATGTAACAAAATTTAATGGAAATGAGGTTTTCATTAATGGTTCCAGAGAGAAAAAAAAATGGTTCTTTCAATCTATATTACAAGCACAAAGTAACGGTACAACTTAAAATAGTTAAATAAAAGATGTATAATCCATAGTGGGTAACACCAGAAAATACATTTATGCATGTATTTGCAGCACAACAGGTGCTCAATACTAATCAAGGGTATCTGAATTTACCATAATAGAAATGTTTGATAGTTGTTATTATGATGACAGCCTGATGCACAAAGAGAGAAACATCTTACACCAGAAGAAGGTTACTAATCATAACAAAGCATTCTCCCTTATTTATTGAAAAAAGATGTGCTCATTAACACTGAGGATTTCTTTTGCCCCAAGCATCTTTCTAGCTTTCTAGAAATCTTAACAGGAGGGAATATATTCACGTATGAGGGTAGACTTAGTTTCAAGTATTCTAATGGTGGGCTAATTAGCTTCATCATGAATCACATGTGATAGACTGCTCCATCTCCTAAGTTACAGCAGAGGTTAACACAGAAAGATAGAAAAAAGCCTGTGTAGAAGCAGCAGTACATTACAAAGCCATATGCTCTAAGGTTCCTCAAACTGTTAGTCCAGAAGCATGTAATATGGTCTTAGCCCATTTGAAGAGGTAAGTACTTTACAGGCATTTCATAAGTCTCTCTTCATTCTCAGATATTCAGCCTACTCAGTTTTTACAGTCCCTCAGCATCTAGTGAACTTGGACAGCAGCAGAGCTTTAAGAAGAAAAGGATGTTATCCATGAACTGGACAGTATTACATCCAATAGCCACCATATGGCAGCATCAATCACCTCCTCTTGTGGATTTGGGCAAGTTGTAAACCAGGTCTGGAGAAAAAAAGGAAAAAAAGAGAAAGAAAACATCACATTTGGCAGACAACCTTTACTGAAGACTGAAACAGTCAGTGCCAGATTCGCAAAGCAAGCAAGTCAGCAAAGTTGCATCCAGGTGGTATAAACCCATTAAAATTCAGTAAGACAGCTCCTCACTGGGTGTAACTTCTTAGAAAAATGGCTCAACAACAGTGTGTCTACTTTTCTTAAGTTCTCCATCTTACTATGATTTGCTCTTGTTTTACTTCATGCCTGCAGATGCTAAAGGCTCTGTTTTCCTCCCTTGTTCAGTTTTTGAAGGAAGGGAAGAAATTACACTGTTTATCTACCCAGCTATCAAGAGAGACTGCCAGGCAATTATCTGTTGGAACCAGTTAGTCTCATTACGAATTTGCGAGCTTCTACAATAGTTCTCCAAAAGAAACATCCATTGTCAGATCACCTTCTAGGCCATCATCGCTGGGCTCACGGATGGCACCACGTACACAGCACCAAAAGCCAGTCAGCTCTTTGCTTGAATGTGCAGCCAGCACTTTTGGCTAAATGAGTCTTTCCAGTTCCTTCCTGCAGCCCTGGAAAAGAAAAAAAAAAGAGCAGTTATTGTACAGGCAAGGAGAAAAACCACTAGTGCCCAGCACCTGTGCAAGAGCTCAGAGAGCATTATACTTATTCGATTTTGCAAATAAGGGCCGCTACTGTGATTCCTGAACAAAAGGAGCTATTAAGATAAGGCGAAAACTCTTGCTCCCTTTCCTGCCAGCTGAGTAGCATCCTTATCCCCCTTTCCAGTACCTCGGGAGTCTCCCTGCCCCCAGCTGGCTCTGCCCTCCACAGAGGCTGGGGCGAGCTGCTTGGCAGCCCAGGGTTGGAGTTCAACATTTCCTCCCTTCCTGATCTCATTAGCATGAGATTCAGACAGAGCTGCTCCATTCAGAGCCCTGGCCTCCGCTTGGTTTGGGGGTCTCTAATTCCTGTTTCTGGCCGCCGTGCAACCAAAGAGAAAGCGGGGGGTGAAATTATCTGACACTGCTTCTTTCTGAGGGAAACAATGGCTGCTGGTAGTCAAGTAAAATGCCATCAGCTATCGAAGCTCTTATGAAAAGTACACATTGATATTTTGGCAAAGCGGCATCCTCAGGAGTTAGTATTTCTCCTCCCAGAACAACTTTATGGGGCACGGCAGACCACGAGGTAAATTGCAGCCATCCCAAAGTTTCTGTTTCTTCCTAACAAGTTGCAAATAGGTAGAAATGGAGAGAAGGATCACATGGAGATTACAATCCTTTAAAATCCAATCTCTTACAATGCGTGACACTGCCTTTTCCACATTGGAATGAAAAACCATTCGCAATGATCTTGTAATCCATCATATATATATACTTTTATATATATGTATTTATGTGGTATATATATTTTTAAAGGGGCCTACAAACCTCATCTAGTAACCTCTCCTGAAGATTAGCAGATGATAACATTTCTCTTTGGAGAAAGAAATGAGGAAATAGAGACATTTATGAAGGTGTGACTCCCCTTTTCTCCCTAGCTGTAAATGAAGTCAGCATCTGGCTTGGATATTCTCACATACTTGTTGTATTTCTAAGATAAGAAAATAGATGATAAAACGGTTATGTGACTGATATGCAGATCTCCTACCCAGCACTGTCTAGTTCCTGGGAGGTAACTGAGCTAAGAGCTGGAAAGCCCAGGTTCTGTGCCCGGCCAGCCAAGGTGTTGTGCCCGAGTTTGTCTCCCTCGCCTACTTGGACTGCAGATCTTCTTGGGAAGGGACCTTCTCTTAATGTGTGCACGCTGCCTGACATAATCAGCGTAATGAGACTATGCAGCGTCATTCTCCATTACATTGCACTATATGCCATTAATGCCTGATGTTAATATACTCCGTGCACTCTGCTAACACACTAATGTACTATCCCATGTTATACACAGGACCTAATTTCTGTTTTTACATAGATAAGTGTCACTTAGTAAGATCAATGTCTTGACATTCTCATCAAGACAGATCTCAGGCACGACGAGTGATTAACATTGCTCCAGCACTTGACCTTCTTCTTCCTAAAACCATCAGAAATTGATTTATTTTGCTTTGTTGCCCAACCTTTGTTCCCTAAATCAAATATGATTACCTTTCTTTACCTACGTATGCATATTGGTCTTTGGCACCTCCTGTAGGTTCCCCTTGTTTCTTCAGTCCGTCTCATCTTTGAAATATTAGCATCAGCTTTGGAAAAGGGTGTCAGCTTCTCCTTCAGCTTCTCAGAGGAGCAAATCATTGGTGAACCAACCTTGGCCCCGAGAGGGAGCTTCCAAAAGGAAAATGCATTTGTTCCTTAAAATCATGCTACCTCTATTGCTGCCAGCAAACTACCAGGTAGGGCTCTTTTGACCGCCCTTCTTCGTAGGACAGCTGCTTAAAGGCTCCTTGAGACCAGAAAATGGTTAAAAGAGAGTTGCCACACTTTAAAATATCTACCTCTCCTGGGATAAACCTCCCTCTTTTGCAGAGGAATCGAACAGCCTTATTAACATCGGCTGTGGAGGTGAGTGCCCATACCCCTGCCGCAGCCCCTCTTTCCACTCTGCAGCTCCTGCTCACATGAAGGTGCAGCTTTTTGCTATTTAAATAGGCTCCGCGAGGAACAAGGTAGCTTTCAAGTTTTAAACAGAAAAGCAATCTTCAAAGCAGCCCAGAACCTGCTTCAGGTAGGAATGTGAAGGGATGGAATAAAGAGCGTGGGAGGCATGGTATTATTTTGGAAACAGGGAAATCCCAGTTTTATTAACATCTCTGAAGAATCCAAATCTTTCTGCACCTGGGGTTTTCCCAGGTGGGATGGGGAAATGCATTTTTCTATTAGATAAATACCTGGATATAAGGCCAAACTGAAAATTTCAGGTAAAACAGAATGTTTCCAGTCTGAAAACTAACTACCTGCTTACGAAATAGCTGTGCTTCATTCGGGAATCGTACCCTTCATCACTACACAGTCTTAGATTTTGCTTTGTCTTTCCCACAAAAGTGTCACACACTTCTCTGTTACATGACTTGCTAGCAAAAAATACTGCAAAAATAGTTTATCATTTGATATTAAGTTACACAAAAACACAAAGTCTGGTGCCTGATGAAGGCTTAAATGATACCTAAGAATCTCCCATGGTCATGGTGGAGGGCTCTGGGGCTAAGAGTTCCTGTCGCCCGATTGCCCCCTTTGCACTAACATATAGGGCAGATGCACCTGATTAACTGCGCCCAGGCTGGTGGCCCCTGTGTGGGACTTCACCAAGACACACCAGCTGGCAGGAGAACTTGCACGCACCCTCAGGTGTTGCCACTGAGGATGGTGGTTCTCCATTTTACTGCTGCTTCCCAGTGTGCGAAGGGACCCCGAGCAACCGTGATTCACTGCATGTTCATAATGTGTTGTAGCATAACACCCTAAAGCCCATCTTACCTCTCAGGAAAGGGAACGTCGGCCGAATTGCCTAACTTGTCTCACAGCCTGGGGTAGCCCTGCCTGGTCCTTCATGCAGGAGTAAATCAAATAAAAAATTTGAGGGCAAAGAGTAGGGACTTCCAGGAACGAAGCTTTTTAGTTGTAGGAGACGCTTTAGATGTCACCTTCGTACTTGCAGCCCATGGCTACAGAACTGCCACCACGTACTCACAGTACTAGGTAAATGAAATAAAGCGATAATAACAAATACATGCATTTCAATTACTAAAATGTTCCCATGCACCAGGCCACAAGCTTAAAAACTCCATCTGTTTATTTAATTGCAGTTTACCAGGATCATGGTAATTAGAGATAAAACAGATCTGTTAGATTATCCAGTTTATTTTACTGCAAGAGCGGTAACTTAATAAGACATATTAACATATTAAATTCATCCTGCCCTAGATCTCAGCCAAAATGCTGAAGAGATAAGATACGTTAGTGCAGTTTGCCTTCATAATAAAATGGTTGATATCTGCTTTATTTTGGCTTGCAGTGCTACTGTGAGTCATGTTAAGAAAAGGCTTTTTTTGTCCTTGTTTTACCTGTAATCTGAGCCTCGCCGCATTGTTCAGAACACCTCCTGACCATATTGCTCTGGATGTAATTAACCACGGCACAGGGCTTTGGATTCCCCATGCAAATAATCTCCCAGAAAGTTACTCTGGATGCAACTGATAGTTCCCAGTGCACTTGCAATAGTATTTCATTCCGAGCTACAGGTTGCAGCTGGTCTGTCTCTCACTGTGTGCTGCTAAGTGCTTAGACTGGCACTTTATTATCAGAATAGAACAAATCTAGGCTAATGTGTGTAGTATAAAGAGTCCCAGGGAGCCAGGTCTCCTCATTCTCCAACCATTCTTTCCAGTTTTTCTGCTGTTGCACTCCGGATAATTGCAGTTTAATTGGGTGACATGAAATGAAAACTGTGTCCACATTATCCAGGATTATCTCTTTTTCCTGAAGCCTGCCACCAATTGAAAGGAGCCCATTTATCAGTCCAAAGAGCTGTGCTCGGTTGCTTTTACGAGCTGGGAAGAGTGTGAGAACAGGCTGGAAACGGGAGAAAAGGACTTGACAGCTAAGAAAAATTATTTCAGTTGTTTATCACGAGGAAAGTTTATCTGATTCTTTACAAAATGATATGGAGGCTCAGAGTGTCAAGCCATGAGTAATGAACATTGACCAAGTTTGCTTCCTCAACTTGATGTGCTCAAACACTGCCTCCCTTTTGTGTGGGCACAGATCAACTTTAAAAGCTTCTTTCAGGCAGCATGAATGCACTTCATTTTACCAAAAAGAACTTTGTATTGATAGCTAGGAAAAAGGAAGGTTGTTTAAAAAGGAAGGGTAGACAATCAGGACAAAATGAAGAGCTTTCAGTTTCCATTATGAGCATGTCGCTCTATTCTTCTCAGCTGTTTATACATTCCCAGCACAATAATGCCTCTTTGCAGTAATATGTTTCCCCTTTT
Organism: Burhinus oedicnemus; assembly: GCA_008921705.1. Lineage (NCBI taxonomy): Eukaryota > Metazoa > Chordata > Aves > Charadriiformes > Burhinidae > Burhinus > Burhinus oedicnemus. The sequence continues at coordinate 135,357 of VFFE01006305.1, forward strand.
ACACTATTCATATTGAAAAAAGCCCTCACATCATGACCACAGTAATAAATACTATAGAAATGTGGGTATAATGTCAATTTGCATTCTGTGAGAAGATCAAGGTAAACCTAAAGGCCAAAAGAATATTCCACTAATGCTCATTCATCATTCTACAGTTCCAGGTAACAGAAGGACCTTGTCACTACACCGCACACCCTTTCAATTGCTAGTGCATCTGTGTGAATATTTTAGCCTAATGCACTGATTGTTAAATAGAAAGAGCAGTCTTTGAAATTGTCTACTGCGCTCAAATCCCTAGCTGCACAAGGTCTGGGCAGGAGTGGTTTCTATTCAGAAGGAAATAGAAGGCTTTAGTTCAGTAAGCACACTGTGTGTGAAAGCGACTGAGGATATTAGGAGTTATTAAATTAAAGTTTGCAAAGAAAAAAAGCTCGTGGGCTATAAATGGCTACTGTAAATATGCTGTAAATACCTCGCATAGATGAATAAAACCACAGTAGCTGTCCAGGCGCTTCTGAGTATAAATCTAACCGGGAGAAGGGATTTGAACATGTACATCCTAATAAATTTCTCTTTTCTATCACTTATGCCTCCTTAAATCATTGGTCAGCTGCATTAATTAACACTTAAAACTCACCTCTAAATAGAGGCACTCTCACATGCACGCACACACGCAGAGGCAGAGCATAGCTGGCAGTCCATCCCCCTCGCTTGAACATTGGCCTGGGTCCTGCTCTATATATCCCAGACATTAATGTTGAAGCTGAGCCTAAGCCCATGGACCTTCCCTTCTAATGAGCGGCCCTGGGATCGGCCTGCTCCATGTGTCTCTGTGCTGGGTCTTCTCCAAGAAATACAGAGAATATCCAGAGCTTACGTGTCCACTTTTTTAATACTTAGTTAACTTAAATGTCATGCTTTGGGGCTTAAGTCAATCTCTAACTATTAAAGGAGGGAATGAGACCTAACGCAAGGGACTTCATTCCGTGTTTGTCCACTGGGGATTTGTACACGTTTTGAGTGCCTGCGGTTGTCAGAGATGTGCTGCTGGACAGGGTGAAGCTTGGGGCAGATCCAGTGCGATGATTTTGGTTTGTCTGTTACTGTGCTAAGTGTTGTCAGTGTTTGGAAAGGGAGAAATAGGAATACTTTAGGATGCCACAGTCAAGGGCTTGTAACACTCAAAAAAACTGGTGAGATGTCATCTAACCTTAATGTAGTCAATTGTACCATGAAATCTGTGCCTGAATGGTGGCTATTCATTTCATGGAAGTCAGACTACTCCATATTCAGCCTCAGTCCAACTAAATTCCTCTATCCCTCTTCCTCTATTCTCTGTACTAAACCATTATCCCTTTGGTTTAATGAAACCTATAAGAAGCATAATGTATTCTGCCTTTAAAGAGGTTAACTGTGGAGGCAAACCACAAAGCAGCTGGAATTTCATATGGTATATGGAGTTGCTCAGATATTTACTAATAAAGTGTCACAGGGTGAATATTTGGACAATTAGGAACACAAGGTTCATACCCCCCTGGGAGAATGTATTTTTAATGTTCATGGATTGCAGTTTGACAGCTTATGTCAGGTAGAATCCACTTCTGTACTGTCTCATGCAAATTTACCAGAAAACGTGTATATGCTAAGCATTCAAAAAACCCCTCCAAAATCCCCAAAACACTGAGAAGCCAAATAATTCACTTCTTATTATATCGTATAGGCAAATACAGGGAGATGAGGCATGTCTTTATCCGTTGCAGATGAACATCTCCCCAGCTGGGAAGAGTGGAGGACGTTTGTCAAGGCTGGATATCATTCATATGTTTCCCAAGCTGCATTCTCTTGTTGTGAACAGCAGATTACAAAAGTTACTCCCTTCTCCTGGTCTGTGACTGACCACTTTTTTATTTTAAAGATCTGCGGGAGTTGTTTGTCACTCAAAACTGTATTATAATTTATCTTCTCTTTACGGACCCATATTTTCTGTGCCTGGGAATCATGGAGGTCAGAGCAATAATCCCCCAGCTCAGGACTCACAGCAATTTTTTTCTGAGCCACAAGGAATTAAACAGAGAAAGCTGAAGCCAACAGGGTAAACAAAGTACAATATTGCCATTAGTATGTTGTTCCTTATGGACCAGGGAGGGTTAGGGGCTGCTCAAAGTCATTACTGCTGGCTTTTCCCCTCACCTTTGTATCTACCAGCATGTGCCTGGCTGTGGAAATGCCATCGGAAAGGGGCCATTAACTTTTACACCTGACAAGCGCGTAGGGAGGCTCAACTGACTCCCCTTTACAAAGCCTTTGGGGACACACAGGTGATGAATGCTACAGCAACAGGAGAGAACACCAGGAGACCCAGGAACGTGGCCCAGGAGCCTATATGCTGCTTTAATACAAATGGTGTGTGAAGCCCGACGACTGCTGTGTGTGATGATGCAGATAGGATGTTTGCACTTCTGCGACGGATTTTTGTTAGCTTTTTTTTCTGATCAAGGTGTGCAGCCTGTTATATGATCAGTGATGGGAATTTTACTTTGATTTTTATATATGTTTCACTAAGAGCCAGGCCAGCTATATGCCATTGTATTTCTCTCATGTGTTTTCAGTACAAATAAGTTATGTCAGGAAAAATTTACGGTTATAAAAAGGAGCGTGAAAAGTCCATATATGCCCAAATTAAAGGTGACTTGTGGCTATTTGTAAGTATGCTCTAACACATTCCCTTATGCTCATTATTCAAGGAGGAAATTCCATTTCATTTGATACACACCATCTTAATAAGAAACTAGGTTGGCCCTTTAACTCCACTTCTCTTTGACAAGATATAATCTGAGATGAAGAGAAAACAATTTTGGTATTATGGAGGACAGGTGGCAAGATAATTATAGTGAGACACCTATTTTAGCATTGTGAATGGCAGCATTACAGGTTTTGCTGGCCCAGGCTATGTCTTTTAGTCAGAATTTCCCTAAGTTTCTATTTTACTGAGGATAGTGATCATTAAGAACATTAAAATCTTTCTTGCATGTCCATCTTGACAAAATCTAGCTATTTTTGCGAATGTATTTCTATAAAGTCCTTTAACGCCCTAATTTCACTTACAGAGCTCAGGAGAATGCAGTATTATCCAGGACAGCCCCACCAACGAGAGAGTGAAAGGTAAGTGGTTTGTTGTGTTGCCAATCCATAGATTTGTTAATGAAGAAATATGTGCCTCTTGATACAGAAAAAGATATGAGCATATTTCATCCAGTCTTTAATTTTGAATGACCAATATCTGCAAAATGTGTTTTATTATGATCGGCAGTTGCACTCTGTTTTGCTGAGCTATCTATATTTTTAGCTGGGTTATCTTTCACTTTTAGTTCAAGATGCTGCTACTGAGAAGCAGAAAAAGACGTAAGTTGTCTCTTTGCATAATGGATTTCTATAACTATGCTTTGACTGTACCTCAAGTCCATGGCCTGTCTCTATATATATTCAGGATTTTCGTTAGAGTTTTAAGGGTCAGTCACTGAGGAGGTGTGAAATGACAGGACTGCACTTAAGAAAAGAGACTGTTCTAATTTCCACTTGTAAGAAAGGCTGCCTCCATTTTTTAATAATTAATAAGCTAAGTCAAAAGCGTGGAGTAAGGAAATCACAGTAAGGACAGAATATTTATCTATAACATTTATAGGTCTTTAATAAGACACCAGCTTTTCTTGTAAGTTACCCTGACTTTCACATGTTGTAAAGCATTTGACTCTTCAGTTTCAGAAACATTTGCTGATGATACAGCAGGTGTGACATGTTTCATAACGTGTCTTTTCTGCCTTCGTAGTTGGCTCTTCATTAGATTTTATGCAAAGTCCCTTTCGCTAAATTATGGGCTCTTCATGGTACCTGGTAATGGAAGCACATCCAGGAGGAAGACAGTCAAAATAAGGCAAAAAAAGAGCTTCTACAGCAGCCACGCTTGCAAATCCCACTTCTGTAGGAGAACCCTGTACAAGAAAATCTTGCAGATGCTTTAAGCTACAGTTTTTCTAGATCTTTAGGTTGGCTGCAGATTCTGATTCCAACTCACCCACTTCCAGTGTCAAATAAGTCAAAGTATTTCCAGCAGTAGGGAAAAAACCATATTTGTACCACTGTACAGGACTTTGTTAACACTTCATTTTGAAAATACAGTTTTAGGCATAACGATCGTGAAAAATCAATCCCACACAGTCAGAGAATCATTCGTAGGAAAAGTGAATCTGTTCTCATATAAGGATCTAGAAGAGACTGGATTCATTAGCTGCTTATAATAAGACGTGATTGATCTCCACTGTTGATGTTTACCCCTCTGACATATTTACAGAGCGGAGTTGCTTCATCTAAAGAGAATGTTGGCAAAAGAACAAATAGATATAAACTGGCCATGGGTAAACTTTGCCTGGGAAAGGGGGTTCTCTGCTGTCAGAAGGCAGAGGGTTTGGATTAACCTTTTGTTTGGAAGAGGGTTGGCAAAATGCTAACAGCACTTGAGATGGAGCTCTGTGAGCTTATTAAATAGATTTTGTGGCCTGTGTGCTTGCAATAGCAGATGACTGAACTGAATGACAGGTCCCTACCTGTCCTATATTCCTGTATTTTTCATCACCTTCCTTGTTCTTGTGGTCTATGTTTTATTTCCTTCTTGCCTTTCTCGCTCTTGCTTGTAAGAAGGTAGACGATTTACAGAAGAAACAAGGAAATGCTGATGGATGATACAAAGTGTTGTCAGGGCCCAGGGATCCGAGTAAGCAGACAGCGATGTTCCGCAGTAAACCATGGCATTGCAAATATCTAGACACTGTATTTGATCAGCGGAAGGTACTTTGGGTGCCCCCCTTTTCTGTCACTTGTGATAGGACAGAGCATGTCTGTGACGTCAAAGGGCAAGAAGATGTGTCCCTGTCTAGATCCAGTCAGCTGTCTTCATCATAGGCAGTGAAAGGTCAAGACAACTGAGGCATCGCCTGAACCAGTTCACCAGGAGAGATAAAACAATCAAGTTGCCACTTAACATGTATACTCTAGACACCTATCAAATAGGAATTGCACTGAAATAAACAATCCTCTAACAAATAGCCCCACAGACTGCAAATCTTACAGTATGCCATTTATGTGTACATGCCAGAGTTGTCATACTTGCTTCAAACCGTGAAATTCATAAATCAGGATTTGAAAAGGCATACATTATAGTTGGTTTCAAATAACAATATTATGAGTTAGAGATGAAAGGGAACAGGTTGGCCAAACATCAATCCAATCCCAAACTGGTTTCTGTTTTTCTCCCCCCAAAATTGAATGCATTTATCCTTTTTCATCCAATTTCACATTTTTAAAGGAGATTTGAAGGCAGTCATCTTTACAATTCTACACGTAGAAGGTAGCCCTGATAGCTCCCTTCGTCTCAACTAACTACAACTGTCTAAAGTAAAATTCAGCTCCAGATCACAGGCACCCAAATTTTAAAGTCTACAGTGTTGTTATCTAATGTAAGCTGGGTGTTTCAGATCTCCATTGCGGTCAATGGAGATCATGACTGAGGTGTCATTGCATAGACATAAATGTCTAGTGTCCTTTGAGCCTGCTGTTAGGTATCTGAGATACCTTCATAGTGCTGGCAGATATGACTAGGATTACTGGGTACTGGGAGAGGCATATGAATGGAGGCTACTCCAGTTGCCTAAATTTAGGCAGCTGAATCCCACCCTTAGTCAGTACAGTCACTGGTGTCTACAAGATTCCTCATTGCATCCTGAAGATCTCATGCTGAGACATGCCTTCCATTTCCATGGATTCAGCCGCCAGTAAGGACACAAGGACCTTTTCTCTTTCCAGTCCTCTACGCTTCCTCACTCCACTGGAACACTACCCTATATTGCACAGCAGCTCATAGTTAATATGATCAACCCCCACTTGCGGTCTTTTTTTCCCACTACACCATTTGCTCCCTTTTTGTTGAAAATATCCCCCTCTGTTTCTTTATTCAGACACAGAGCCATGGAGACATCTTTCACTTTTCCCTCCCTCCCTCCTGTCATACCTGCACTGTCTCCATGTTCGATTGTTTCCCTTTTCAACAATGCACTTAAGATTCCTTCTAATAGCCAAGGTATTTATCCACAGTCTTAAAATCTCCTCTAATTGCTGCATTATTCTTTGACACCTACATTACATCCTTCTAGTTCTCTCTGAGCACTGCTGCTGTTAAAAAAAGAAAAAAAAAAAAAAGCTCTCTCCTTGGAGAGATCATTTTATGCCCTTCACTAAGTCTTTTCCTTTGACCCCAGCTGCTAACAAAACTGAGTGGAAACTTTCCATGCTGACCTTCCTGTATCTCAGGCTTTTTTTTTCCCTTGCCATATTTCTCATCGTGCTCTTCATCCCAGCACTGCCAGCCTTGCTAGTCCCTTGATTGTTTTCTTCCACACACATCACTGTTTCTCTTACCACATAGTGTTTGTAGTGCCCTTCTACCCCTCCCCTCCCTCAAGTCTGTCATGAAAATCCGTTCTTATGAAACACCCACAAACAAGAGTTCACTGTCCTTGTGTATCCATCCTGGATGCTGATGGAGAAGATTAGCCACTTGCTATGCCCAATACTGGGGTGGCCATTGGGAATGAGAGCTCTGATAGGAAGCAGGGTCAAATTGAGAAAGCAGAGCAACAGCATGGACAACTAACAATTTTTGATGAAACCCATGAAATGCGTCACATTCTGAAATCTGCTGCAAGATGGTCTCCTACTGGGTAGTACAAAGGCTGGCACTGGCTTGCTACCACTTGACTTGGTTCTCAGGGGTTGCCCCTTTCTTGGGATGAGTATGATACTGTATGTCTTTTCCACCATGAGGCCATTTCAGTGTTCTGATGGGGAAAACTGAAGCAAGTCCAGCGGAGGGCTATAAAGATGATCAAGGGAATGGAGCACCTCTCTTATGAGGAAAGGCTGAGAAACCTGGATCTGTTTAGCCTGAAGAAGAGAAGACTGAAAGGGGATCTCATCGATGCTTATAAATTTCTAAAGGGCAGGTGTCAAGAGGATGGGGCCAGACTCTTTTCAGTGGTACCCAGCAACAGGACAAAGGGCAATGGGCACAAACTGGAATACAGGGAGTTCCATGTGAACATGAGGAAAAACTTCTTGACTTTGAGGGTGACAGAGAACAGGAACAGGGTGCCCTTCTTCTCTGGAGATATTCAAAACCCGCCTGGATGCATTCCTGTCCAATCTGCTGTAGGTGAACCTGCTTTGGCAGGGGGGTTGGACTAGATGATCTCCAAAGGTCCTTTCCAACCCCTACCATTCTGTGATTCTATGAAAACATACATGACAGTTATTGAAACCATATTGAGATCACATTAAAAGCCATTTAAAGCTAGACTTGCAATGGAGTCTTCACAGGCTTGCAGTGACATCTCTAAGTGCAGGAGGTTAGACATCAGACAACATGCATTGATGTTATTGAGAAATCTGCTGATGATATTCAGAATAATTAGCTGGTCTTAATAGCAGTTGCTTAGCCTGTAAACTCATCAGGACAGGGATTGAATTAGTCTCTATAAGCTTGCCTAGATGAGGCCAAAAGATGCTTTTTTCTTTTTTTTAAGCATTAGAGCAAAATGATTTAACTCACATTTAAAAGCTCAAATGGGCTGGGCAAGTAATAATTTAGCATTGTAGCTACTACAAATTAATCTTGTGCTGCACCTTTTCTTATTTTTATTATTTATGACAGTACCACCTGTCTTTCACTCTGGGCTCGTTAACACTGTGTCATCCTGGGAAGCACCTCCAGATTGCTGACTACCACTTGGGAACATCGTAAGAACAGGCTGTTCCCAGACGGTGCTTCCCCAGTTATGTGCTGCGCATGCTGGGGCAGGACTTTGGCAGCACAGGAGAGTAGTTAGGTAGTGGAAGCATCCGTAAGCCTGCAGTTTGTGCCTGCCTCAGTTACAGAGGCTTTCTAGTACTCTGAAGCATAACTAATGTTGGTTGCTTCTCTTGAGCTTGCAACATGGAAATCCACATTACTGCACAGAGCCTCCACTTACTTACTTAAGCCTCCACATTGCAGTTACTGCCCAGAGACCACCTTGCTGAGAAAAAGTGAAGAAAGCCAAGCAACCTGAGAAACTCCACTCTCCTTTCCAGACTTTGCCTCTAGCTGGAGGATGGCACCTGGGGAATACCATGTCTCATCTGTCCTCTGCCAGGCACCCACTGTTGCCCTGCTAAAACAAGGACCCTCAGGCGCTCACCAGCGTGTGTTTGGGCTAAACAGCTAAACAGCTAAACAGCGTGTGTTTCAAGGGGGCAAAGAACAAGCTGCAAAGCCTCCCGCTCTGTGTGTGAGGGTCCCTTAGTTAGGCAGCAGATATCCTTGGGGTTATCCTGGAAAACAAGGGGCACAGGAACTTCCTCTGCCACAAGCGTCACCTCACGTTTCATAGAACTATTTAGCTCCTCTTTAAGAAGCGGCTCATTTTTCCACATCCAATTGCTATTCCAGAACTTCATGACTGTCAAAATCCTTTGACTATTAGCTGAAACTTAGGAAGGATAAGCTCAACCTTACTATTCTTGTGCCAACATTGTCCTTTAAACCACTCTTCTCCCGCCCTGTGCTTTACTGTACTTAGAGAGAGCAGCCACATCCTGCCTTAGCTTTGTTTTGTTGGGCCAAGCAAGACAAGCATTTGTAATATCTTCTTTTAAAAGAAGATCTCTGTTTTCCCAGTCATCCAACGAGTCCTGCTCTGTACTCATTCCTGCCCGCTGGTGCCCCCCTCTCCCCAGCCCCTCTGCCCACAGTCCAGGTGACCAGCAGCCTCTGCCTGTATGGCAGCGATGGCAGCAGCTGCAGCACCATGGGCTTTTTTGTCCCCATTTGGCACCTCTTTCTTCGCTTTTACTGTTCTGGCTTTAGTATTTCCCTGCATTTACTGGCAATACCTTGGCTGGTGCATTTGAGCTTTTTTCTTGGCTTTTTTGGCTTTTTTTTTTTTTTTCTGCTTTTTTCTTGGCTACTTCACAGCTGGCAGCTCAGTTGTGAAGCTCTGTCCATCTGACATACCCAAGTATTTCCCCTCCTCGCTTACTTCCAAATGAGAATCTCTATGCTGACAGCAGAAATTCTTGTGAGTAATCCCCCCATCTCCTGCTGTTGCATTTTCTATTGCATTTTTCAACAGGCTTCTGTGCCAAGCCACCCATTTTGTTTTGCAGGATATCCCAATTCATCCTGAAAATTTAATGATGTTGCCTAATGAGGCCAACAATTTGCTTCTGATGGTGCCGAGTTAATACCATTTCTACAATAATTGATTTCCTTTAAGATTAATCTTTTCTGTGTTTTGCACTGCTGGCTATGTGTATCAGCCTGGGCACACCCTAGGAAGAAGGGAGGAAGGCGAGGAAGAAGTACGTCAACCTTCCTTGAAGGTCCATCTGCACCCCAGATAGTTTCCTCTTCCTCTAGGTCCTGGGGTTCACAGAGCTGGAAAGTTCAGTCCTGGATTCTATAGAAAGCATAAAAAAGCAAACAACTTCCCAGGACCGCTGCTGCATGCCCGCTTTTTCCACGGGAGGGTAAGAGAGGCTTTAGTGTATAAAGCTATGAGCAGATGCAGAGGGACAGGTTCTTTGGCTTAGTGGCGAATTATGAGGTGGCTTTTCATGCTCTTGACGCTCCCCTTGGATTTTGCAGTAAGACCAAACCTCTGCAGATCCCTCTGCAATTAATCTGTACCAGGCTGCAACTCCAGATACTTTATTAGCAATTGATAACCACCTCTCAACCAGCACTTGGACTCAATCAAGGGTAGCAGTAATGAAGGGGACTGATACAAAACTGCTTATTTATATGAGTTGAGAGTGACACAGAGGGACTGCAGCAAGAACTTGAGTCTGACCGACAGCATTTGAGTTCTCAGCAGCTGTGACGTTGCAACTACACTGGACAAAAGTGCTTTAATTTCTGTCATGGGATCAGGTGACTACTTATCAGCCACGGCCATTTGTAGCTGCGAGTATCCAAAATGCTGGCTATAAAAGAGAACAAGTGTTAAAATACAACCAGTGACCTTCTCAGTCAAACAACGTTGACCTGAATGCATGTAAGGCACTCAGAGTATATTTCCAATGTATGTGATATTCATTTTAATTATCTTTCTAAAACTCTGGCCATCTGGGTCCAGGTCTTGGCTTAAACGAGAATCAAAAATGAATTTGGCAGTGCCCACCTCCTGCTTTCACATCATGAGAACCACTCTGCATTTTGTGCATCCTGAAATATACAACAGGGCTTGGGAGCCGATGGAGACCATGCCGGGGAAGCACGGCCGATCTGGAACAGCAAAGGTTTTGAAGGCAGGTCTGCACGTGTGAGCCCATACGATTTTGTCCTTACCTGGACTTCCTAACTGTCCTCAAGCAGCAGATTCAGACACCAAAACCTAACAGAAGACGTTGTAAAATCACAGTTCACCACCAGTAGAAGTGCTGTGCGAGATGTTGCTGTTGTCAGGGCCCTGAAAGCACCCATGGGACAGGGTCCCCTGGGACCCTCACCCACCACCCTGTTATGGCTCAGCCTAGGGCACCCTGAGCTCACTGCCAGGGTGCAGGAGGAGCAGAGCTGCCCCACGAGGGGGGACGAGAAGCAGGGTGCTGCAGGGACCCCATGGCTGGCAATGCCACCCAACAGGCAGGAGAATGGGGTCCCATCAGGGACAGTAAAGCCTAGCAGTGCTCATGGTAACCTAACTACTATGAACTTCTAATTTGTCAAAGTAGGATTTAGTTTGGTCTGCCAGAATAGTTTCAAGGTGTCTGATGTGAATAGCTTCAGGTAGGAACAATTTTTGGAAGACAGAAAGCTAGCACATCCCCAGACCAATCCTATGTCTCCTCAGCCTCCAGTCACACCTGAAAACCTTCGCTGGGACATTTGTCTTCATTTATCTGCAGTATTTAAATACCTCAGCACTCACTGTATGCTCTACTGTAAACACAGGGCAACCTCCGATTAGCTTGGAGAAAACAGAGGCAGTGGCGAGATAACGACTGCAGACATAATGACAGCCAGTGTACAAATAACCATCCTCTTAAACATGTAACTCGGTGTATTCCACTCCCCACCGAAGAAACAAGAGACCGTCGCCTTATGTGAAATCATTGCAGGGGCTGTTAGGCTGTCACGTCCCTTTCCAGCCTCGCCGGCTGCTGGAGTGCGCAAGAGGGTAATGGAAGAGGCAGTCCCCTGGGAAAAGCAGCTCCCTCCCACCGGAACGACCTCCGGAGGCTTCCCGACCCCCCTCGGAAGGGTAGGTACAAATTAAAGACAAGCTTTTCCTCGGCCGTAGCCAGGCCTTGGGGATTGTTGTTAGCACTGCAAAATCTCTTCTGCTGGCCTAAATAAATAAAGACAAAACAGGTAGAAAATGACTGCAAAAGTGGGATGTCGGGAGACAGCCGGCACAACGGGGAAAAAACACAACAGGAAAATCTAGCCTGGCAGTCTGGATTGCTGTGCTACTTGAGTTCAAGATTTTTTCCATAATAAATATCAAACTTAGAAAAACCTAGCATTCCCAAAGATGGCCTCTCTTTCCCTTTTCTCACTCAAAAAAAAGAATGGTTTGCCTGCCAGAGGTCCTTTTTCAGATCTATTCCCATCGAAACAGAAGTCCCATTTTCCCTGAGCGAAGGCTGTGGGCTCCAGCTGCTTGGACTCTTACTTCCCATCCCCCCCTTACCCCTTACCTTACCCGCCCCCAGACATACAAATTCCTATTGACACGAAACAGCTCCCAGCATGATGATTTTCAAAGCCAGCCTAAACTTCCCATCAATATTAGCTCAAAACGGTGTGTGCATCACGATAAAAAAACCAACACATGAGCAATATCATTTTATTAACTGAAATAAAAGTTCAGAGAAAAAATAAAGAAACAGCAAAAGCAGAAAATGTATCTCCCATGCTTAGGGAGTCATTCAACCCCTATAAATGGTCTGCAGGAGTCTCTTAAAATACATTTTTCAAATCTGTTTGAGCTACAAGAGCTTGTATGCCACGCAGCTCCGCGTTGTTGCTACAGGCACTTAAACACCCAGCTGTCTTCTGCTTATCCTGATACTGGTCCCGTTGTGCTGCTGTGCAGAAGAGCCCTGTCACCTCTGTCTTGCTTTCCTTACGGACAAGCTTAACGTTGCCATTATGCGCCCGTTCAGTAAGACTCAGGGAATCAAGGTGTCACTGGGTCTCTGGTTTTCCCCCAGTAAGAGTGCAAGAGCAACCGTTCCTCATTTCTTTTTGGCATTGCGCAGAGCCAGGAGGAAAGTTGCTGCATTTGTGAAACACTAAGCAATATAATTTCATATCAGGGCCATCAAAATGCTTCTTCTCAGCTTTACGACAAGGAGCTATATTTATGGACCAAGTGCTCGGTGCAGCATCCCCGTACGCCTGTACAGCGCGCTCCTGCCGTTGTACATCTGCCGCTCTGTCCAAAGGAAAGCGAAGCGCTGCCGTGAAACCAAAGAAAAGTTGCATTACAAATTGTTACGTCACAACCAGTTGTTCTCACAAAACTCGGGTCTTGTATTCTGTTATAGGTGATTGCTGCGATCTTCAGAAAACAAGGCGAAAAAAAGCCTCCCGTTCGCAGGGTAACAGGCTGATCTGACGCCCTCTGCGATGGGTGGAGGGGTCTCCCTTCCTTCCAGTGGGATTGGGATAAAATTGACTTTGACAAAGAGATCCATCAGGACCCAATTTTCTCTCTTTCTAATCAGGGAGTAAAATTAAAGACATAGAAATAAACCCATAATTCAGCCTGCTGTCTTGCAGATGTTAATTTCCTCAACACTTGTTGTACAGGAAGCTTAAAAATGCTGAAGTGAAATGGATATTTTTGGCATGACTTAATTCTAATCTTTCAGGTATCGTAAAAAACAGCCAGAAGATATATATATGTCAGAGAAACCCGCGCCTGGCCCCTCCGAGCTGTGCTGGGACAAACGTGGTGCTGCCTCAGCACAGCCTTTGCCTGGGAGCCGGGTGGGAGCAGGTGAGCGGGGCTATTTGACAGCAAAAGGCTGCACGGCGTATTTGGGGATTCCGGGATGCTGCCTGCATGACTCCACCCGGTAAACCACTTTAGGAATCTCCTTCCGAAGGCCATTGACCAGGGCAGGAGCCATATGCTCCCAGAGGTCAGCCACGGAGACTGGGTGTGAATGTGGCGATCTGTGAACCTTCAGGACCGTGGTCTCTAAAGGGTTACAGCTAAAACGGCTGTAGAAAATCAGCTTTAAAATGTTGTACAACAAAACATGTTATTGCTGGTATTTGAGTCAGGCTTGATAATGCATTTCAGGCTAAAATATTTCTTTGATTGTCACAGAAATATGTGGAGAGCCAAGTGTTTGCTTTCAGTGTGCAGAATATATTTGGTTGCATTTTATTACCAGAGGCTAATTGTCTGAGAAACAGTTTTCACATCCAGAATTCCTGATACGGTAAAAAAAAAAAAAAAAAAAAAAAAAAAAAAGCTACTGGGAACCAAGAAGCCTTATGTTGCTGATTATTTAAGAGTGAAAGGATTAGTAGTGGCAGCGAGTATTTAGGCAGTTTTTGAAAGAAGTGTAGGTTAGTTCTCGGATTGATGTGGGTGCCCAGCAATCCTACCCAACGCTGAAGTAAAGCACCACGTGTGTACTGGCTGTTTGTTTATAAATACCTCAATAGCCGTTTTCAGTAAAATATGGAAATTCCTTCATTCTGTAGCCGTTCTCTGTTAGATCATTAAGCATGTCAATACCGCTGAACAATCAAACAGGGAAAAAAATGGTTTAATCTGCTTATGCTGGAGTGCTTATTTATTACAATCATTCATCAACAAGACCTGAAAAAAAGAGGGGTTGATTATATCCATTGGTTAAATACCACGCGGTACACAAACGTGGCAAACACAAGAAAAAGATGGGCATCCTGCCTGATAAAGAATTACACTGGAAGTGAAAGGCTGACCTACAGTCAGCAAATGTTAATCATTTTTACACCAAAGTGAGTGTAACGTTTCTATAGGGAAATTACTTCAATCTGGTCAGTGCAAGGAGCAGTTTGTATAATCGGATTGCAAATAAGGTTTGATCACATTCCAGCTTAATCTACTCTCTGAGCACCATTTACAGCACTAAATCAAACACTGGGAAGCTGCAGGTGCTGCTTTACAGTCATTACACCCAAGGGGCAGGGACTTGGTAATAAACAGCAAATAAATTGAAGCACTGACTTGCCTGCTACGGGGCATTTCTAATTATCCTCTAGTTTAGCTGGAAATTGTCATGCTCTCATCACAGCCTATTTTAACTGCTGCTGAATAAGTGTGACACTTTTAGACTGAATTAACTGAGAATATGAAGAAATGCCTTCTTTTTTTTTTTTTTTTTTTTTTTTAATGCTAGATCAGAAGTAACTTACTAAGATCAAGGAGGACATTCTGTTTTCATGTCCCCGTGCTGGAAGTAGAAACATAACAACTGTAAGCCTCATATATTTTAATTATGGGCTGAAGACCTACCGAAATGAACAGCACTTGTCATGGTAGCTCACACGTGTTACCAAAATAGGCTGATAAGTAGGGCTGCAGCCTCCCGTGCTGTAGTTGATCCAGGATTGCTGGTGGTGGTGTTTCCTGGAAAAGTCGATCTCGAGAACAAACAGCTATTAACAAAGCAGCACACTGTTGTTGTGATATATTTAATAAGTTAAAGGAGGAGGGAGGAAGATAAGACCCCTAGCTTCTAAAAAAAAAAAAAAGTTGTTTGGAAATGCACAGATAATTGCAATGATTAAAAGCCTCAAATATCTTAGCCATTTGTGATAGCTCCAGATCCTCCCACCCAGATCTCATTCTAGTAACTTGTCAACACAAGTAATATTCAGGAGGAATGTTGATACAAAAAGACATCTCTGCTGGGAAGTACGGCACCGTAGCAGCAAAGGTATGTAATACACCTTGATGAGAGGTGATGTGGTGATCGTTTTCGGTGCTTTTAATAGGATGTGTGATATGCAGGTAGCCTGACAGCTGCAGTTATGAAGCTGCTGCATAGCTCAAGCCCAAAACTAAACGGCTTTCTGTAGAGGTGGGGGGATACAACAGGGCTGATGCTAAGAAGCTTTCTGGCTTTTCCAGCTGGAAAGAAGCTAGTTGTAGCTCGCAAAGACATATATCTTTCCATTTTAAAAAGACGTAGTTGTATAGATTTCTAAACTGGATTGAAGTCCCAATTTGTGACCATATTTTTACCCAGGTGCGATGCTTTTTATTCATATACTGTGAAATAAGATTCATAACCTTTAGGTAAATTTTTCCCCCTAATATTCCTAAAGTAGTATTTAACAGGTAAGAATAATGAAAGCGATGGGATCACAGATCTGCAAATACTCTTTTTCCACTTGCTAATGTGCAAGAGACAATAGAATAATCCTTGGGTTTGCATCTTTTAGGACTTCAAACAATAGCTTAAATGATTTATTACAGGAAAAATGGGTAACTGCCAGTTTTACAGATCTGAGCGGTTCCCTTTAGAGAGCTCACCTCTGCAGGGGGACTACGGAGGAGACAGCACTGCAGAGCGCAGCACGGCTCCTGTCACCTGAGCTGCAAATAACCTCAGCTCTCTAACCTCAACTTCCAGGCTCCGAGGAGCGAATATGGACTGCATGGCCGCTGGGCCGCAGTATTTATTTCAGTAGGGGGGAAATGGATCTTTTCTGCTGGATAAACTCAGTGGCAGAGCAGAGTGACGGCGGAGCAGAGACGGCCCTAGTGCCCATTGCAATACTGTTGGAGTTTCTAAATCAAACAGAGGAGCAGGGGCTGGACTTCTCTGGAAGCGTCTGCTTTGAGGTATTTTATGGGAAGAATAGACTAGAACTGAGCCCAGAAGATTAAAAAAAAAAATGTTAAAGGCCCAGAAGGATTGAGATCTCTGTCTCGGTTGAGTCCAATCATTTTCCACCCACCAATTAGGCTTCAAAACTGTGTATTTATTTGTAGATGTTATCACAGGGGCACAAAGTATTATCCTGTCCTTAATACTTGTTTTTTCCTCCCCTAAATAGCTACCGTTATTTCCAGTGGCCACAGCCAGGACCACTCAACATAAGCTGGCAACTTTATTTTATTTTTTTCTTATGGAAATGCAAAGAATGTTCTTTTGTTACATGTTGATTTGGTATGGTATCTGCATTTAAAGTGCCTCCATGTTGTAGATGAGCTATGCTTTTCACATTATGTTCTTTCTTTTGGTTTTCAGGCAAATTAATTAACATGATACAGAAAAGGGAGAATACAAATGCTGAAGCCCTCACTTTAAGCCCTCATACTCTTTTGTTCTCCATTATTGCACCAAATTATTTAATTGGGTCTCTCTGATTGTGCACAGACACAGAAAAGAACACAGTCTATTGTGAGAAGCCCTACAACCATAATGCAGTATCAAATTCAATTCCCATCAAAAGTGCTTGCTGCTAAAAGCCTGTACTGTGGCTGCAGATTAATGAAGATCTGCATTGAGCAAAGTGGTGGTCGTAGAGACATTATTTTTCTCCAATAGAAGGCCTATTCTTGAAGAACAATAAAAGCATAGAAAAGCGTTAGTCTGCTTATGGATGGAAATAAATCAAAATGAATAAGAGGGTTGATGGAAATAGTCTGAAAGCAGTAGAGTGGAATTCTGAAAATACTGTTTTTGTTTTGTAAGGATTTTTTTTTCCCATAGTCTCTCAAAAATGCTGCTTGATGGAGGCTCAAAAGCCTTGGAGTGAAGGACAAATTTGAAAAATCAGAAACTAATTGCAGAAAATCAGCATTTCACAAGTGCATTTTTTTCTGCAGAAACGTTGCACAGCATCCGGACTCAATATAAGAAGAAAATGTAAAGAAGGAAAATCAGTCATATTAACTAATACACAAGTCTGATCCAAAGAACAGCCAACAGCTCTGAAACAGCATTCAGTCACCTTCAGATGAACTCTTCTTTTTTCCTTCTCTTGCCATGATTTTGTACATGGTTTTTGTTTTTTCTTCTTCTTTCAGTGTCAAAATCAACTTTGTGCTTGTTTGTGTCAACTATTAGGGCCAAATCCCCAGGTTCTTACCAGCAATAAGAACATCGCCATTACCTGTAGCTGGACAAGCATGTGACTGTAACACTGAGCAATTTCTTTTTAGAGCCACGTGGTTGCTCCGTTCATACTTACAGGTGGTGTCATCTTGGCATTGCTCAGTGTTGGATGTTTTTGAACAACAAGCAGAGTACACTGGTAAAGCAAACAGGCCATGCTCTGCTCAGTGATGGAAAGTCAGTCACTGTCAGGCTGCACAGAGAGCAGAGGGGACCTGCACTCACATCCCCTGAGGTCACCCACCAAGTGGAGATAGCCACACTAGGATGCTAAACAGGTTGAATCTCCTCCCCTGTGACTGCATAAAAAAGCCACCAGCATTTGGATTCCTGAGTTGGGTGAACTGTCAGGTGTCTAAAATGAGGTCAGATGACTCTGAAACAGAGATATCCTTTTTAAATACGTAATCTCAGTCCTTCCTTGCACTCCCAGCTGTATATACAATCACAGGTGATGCAGGGACTGAGTGCCTGATTTACGTCAGTTTACTCAGGAAGTGGTCCCACCTCTGCACTGAGGATACACGTTTAGAAATAAGAAATCCAGAAGCAGGTCCAGGACAATAGATGCTTTGTTATTATCATATTAGGCTACTTTTGCCAAGTCTTTCAGGCCCAAGTCACCCACAGACCTAAACCCCTTATTTGAGAAGAACATCAGTTCTTCAAAGAAGTCATTGGTGTGAAAGCCAGAGCCGTAACAAAATTTCTTTCCAGAGCTGGTGGGTGACTCTGTGCATTGCCATGATTCAGAGGCCTACAGTGGCTTGTCCTCTGTGATAACCTACCCCATGTTGAATGATATTGGCCTGCTATTCAACCCATTAATTTGCACAAGATAAAACAGAGCTCTTTGTAGCCATTAAGTGAGAAGAGATGCAGGTTCTTCTTAACTGGTATTCAAAAGTATGTCCTGAACCCACCTGAGGGTGAGACATCCTTTAAACTAAGATTTTCAACAGTCACCTAAGATTTACATTGCTGCTTGCTATGAGTGTATTGACAGTGGAAACAAAGTGGAGATGCACTTCTTGATCTGGTTCATCCTGGATTAAGTCACATGAAGCAGCTTTGAATTATACTTTAGAATAATTTGACATTAGACTAAGCTCTGCTCTTCCTAATTATTCATTAGTATCTCTCGCTCCAAACTCTACGTAGATGAGACGATCTTCCAGAACAGATCCAAGGAGCTGTGTTCCTCTGGTGACAGATGTAGTGTAACTAAACTTAAAAAAAGGGCTCCGTTTTTGAAAGGTCTCAGCCCCAGCACCCTGTACCCTTTTAGAAAAGCTGCCCTGGCGCATCCAGACCTGACTGCTCATGATTTCTGGGGTTCTGTGAAGAGGAACCTGGCTTGGAGGCACTGTAGATGTTGAGTGGGTCCAAAGACAGGAGTACAGAAATGGATGCCAGAGGCTGGGAAAACACGCGGGAACAGTCTGGATATGGGCAGCTGTAACACTAGCGCAGATCTGTGCAGGATATGGACTGTAAATAGATGGCTTAAAATACCACATCACATCTATATTGTCCTGGGTCTGTTGTGTGCAGTCTTACGATCTTTGCAGACTTAAGAGCTGCTAAATATTTATTTTGAATAAAAAGGCCTGAAAATATAAGAGGGTTAGGCATAGCACACACATTTTCTCCAATGAAGGGTTCGTTGGCTGTGAAATACAGTGAGTATCCCAGATTTCTGCATGGGCTGGAGGAGATAGCACAGGACTAGAGGCTCTTCTGGAGACACAGTTGGAGGCCAGCTGGCACACTTCATGGACCCCAAAGTGACACCGTTGCTTCTACATAACTGTGTTGCCAGCTCCTTGTCAGTGTTATATCACAAGCCTGTCCTGTGTCAGCAAAAGGGAGCCTTCCTGGGGGGTTAGACCAGTTAAAATTGACAGACTGAACACATTTTGCAGGGCAAACAACACAGAATATTTAGTTTATTGTTCCTTTCTTAGTTCCCTGTTACTAAACTTTCTCTTTTGGGTGGCTGGTGATAACAATCTAGATGAAGTCTGGGGTTTAGGCAGCATCGATGCTCACCATTGTCTCCATCACCCCCTTTCCTCACCGTCTTCTTCCCCAGACACCTGGGTGAATCTTACCCGTGGGCAAACCCTGCCATTGGGAGGGGGACGTGCTGCCTGGGTAGTGCTGCTCCCAGGTGTTCACCAGCACGTGCAGTGCAGACTCAGTAGCCCAAAACTGCTGGGGGCTGAGAGGGTTCCAGGTGCTCAGAGACGGACTTATTCCCCCATCTCCAGGGGAAGTAAAAGCATTTTCCTGCACCCAAGAGCTGCTTGGAAATGGTCTTGAGCAGCCTGAAATGGGAAAAGAAAGAGAGGAGCCACTCACTTTGTTTCTTTCTAAGGTCACCGGGCTGCAGATTGCAATGATCCTAGTTTTTGGTATGATACGCCTTCTCATTTTTCAGATTGGTTCCCCAGCACTGCCAAGTAAAAACTGACCTGAACAGAGGTAGGTCTCATCCTACGAAACTTTATGGTTCCTTTTTTTGAAATTTTACAAGCGGTAAAACACTAAAAAGGAGATAAACTGCCACCCAGCCTGTGCCAGCAGAAAGGGAAGCAGGGCTGGAGAGGGCTGGGTGATGCAAGGAGTCTGTGGCACTGCCAGGGGCTGAGTCCCTGGTCCGAGCCCTGCTCCCTGCGGTAGCTGCGCAGCACCTGCACGCTGGCCTTGCAGGGACGTGAGCAGCTGCAGGGACTGACTGTGGCTCCTCGTGGCTGTGCTCCTGTCTGTGTTAGATCACATGGAGTTTATAATCCCCACAGTCCATGTCAAACAAATTAATTACTTTGGACTGCAGTATTAGTGTGGTAACCGATTCTGTGTCTGACATTTAAATACTTCTGCTGAACCCTAACCGAAGACTAATAAAAAACCAAATGGAAGTTCCTCACTCAACTTGTTTGATCAGACAAGAAAGCAAACTAAAAAAAGTCAGACAAAAGTATATTGAGCTCAGACACAGCTCCCTCACCATCTCATTCAAATGACGGATATTTGCTAGGAAACAGTGGTGTAAAACGACACTTACAGATTTATACACCTGCTTTTGTTCTAGCAAAATGAAGATAGGAGTGAAAATCCACCCCATACTGGGAGAGAACCTCTAGCCTTTGCTGCAACCTAACTAATCTCTCCACACCAAGTACCTGAGCATTGCATTTCTGCTATCAAATTATCTTGCCATGAATTCTTCAGTAGGTCTTAGAAGCTGCAAGATTTGAGGTTTACCAACTGAAGTTTCTCATCGGGCAATGCTTTTCCTGGGCAAAACTTCCCTCAATAAATGCTGCAAGCGTCTCGTGCCTGCACTGTCTTCAAAACAGCTCTCTCCGGCAACAAAGGCACTTTAGACATAGTGAGCTTTGCACTGTGTTATAACTTTCATATTACCCTTTGCACAGCCATTTTACTTCAACTGCATGCTGTGTATCATTCATTGCGAGTTTACTTCATTCTCTGGATTCATAGCTGATGCTCTCTGGACCATAAAATTTCAGCTGCAAAACCAGAACATCTCATTATTTCTGAAATATCGAGCTTGTATCTTCTTGATAAATAATTCCTGCTAGTATAATGTATCAGACTAAAACATATTTTCTGAGGCCAGTGAGGTTAAAGCGGCAATCTCACCTTTTTTAATTTTTTTGCCCTGAAGACAGTGATTTCCATATATAGAGTGACCCCGGTTTGTGTTGAACATGGGGAATGAGGATGAAGCATGAAACGACACATATTGCTGTCAGAGATTTGAAATGAGGCCTGCTAACCTGTAGGCAGCCTTACAGGACTAATCAGTCCCTCACATTACCAATGTATTCAGATTGCTGCATGCGGCAGCCAGCAATGGCCGGGGAAGTTTTCTTTTTTTATCACTGCCATTGACAAACATTACATTTTAATGCGATTCTCCCCTTCCATCCACTGTCTAAAAAAAATAAAAATCTTTTGACACCATATCTCTGAGACACTGGTCTCATCTGGTTTCCTTGATGCTTGAAGAGTGGGTGCGACTGTGTTGATTTGCTTTTGAATATACATTAGTCAGCAGTGCTTAAACAGCCGATAACATTTTTTCACTCTTGTAGCTGACAACACAAACTCTTTTGAATTCAGGTTGTTTCTTAAACTTTGCCTCTGAAGTTCATAGTAGCCCAAGACACCTGAGTTGAGTTTGTTTGGAGATGATGGAAGATGTGTGAGCAGGAATGAAAGCCAAAACCTGTGTTTTGCTCACAAGATTTTTCCTTTTTTTGTATTATTCTAAGCATCAGCCAAAGCATTAACAAAAGAACCTCTCGAACCCATAGACTCCTGACTTTCCCATTCAGAGCACACACCCAGCAAAGACTGGTTTTCCCCTTTCCTAAGACAGAAGTTTCAATGCTGATAAAATGTAATTTAAATATACTCTCTCAGATGACTGTTGTACTAAGTGCTATTTCATCTACAGGCAGTGGTATTTCTTGTGCTCTTGGTATTATGTGGTGACTGTCTGTTTCAAGGTTTTGTGCAAGGAGATCAAAGCAGAAAAGGATAGAAAAAAAACCCACTAGAAGTCTAGTGAGTAGTAGTCACCCAGTACATAAACCCCTTCAAGTGAGGACTACATTACCAGGCATTTGGGGTGGAAAAAATCGTGGTAGGAAGACCTGGGTCAAGGGCACAAGGGCACCTCTAGTCCCAGTGCAAGCAGAAATCCACCTGGAAACGTACTGTGCTGCCTGCTAATTAAGCGTGCTAATCCCTCTCCTTGGATTCCCCTCACTCCTTCTGCAGGATTTCCATGGGATCCATGAGGGTTTCTCATTGATACTGTTTTGGAGCTAATGGCGACACAGTGAAACACACAGCTAGGAGGAAGGGTAGACATCAGCGCTGAGGCCTGGCACATTGCCTGCATGTTTAGCATCTCCAGCATCAGTCCTCCTTTCTTGACCTCCTGCCTCCTATTGCACCCTGTCCACAGGGCCCTGAAGACATGAGTTTTGCTCCTGTTCAGCTGCTAATCCTCTTCCCAAAGGAATAAAGCAGCGGTGCTCTCTGCCCCTGTGTCTCAGCAGGTTTTCCTGGCACTTTCTCCCTAATTGGGATCCTTTGTAGGAGAGGAACAGTGGAGCTTGCATCACAGCTTGCTATATTTGGTTATGGGCTTGCTTTGAGGATCAGTGTCATAAACAAAATAAAACAAATAGAAGAAAAATGCGTGCCTTTACTCTCCAGCATCCATAATGATAAAGTTTTTCTGGAGGATGTTTTGCACCCCTCACCCTTAGAGTGTGCTGCTGCAGGGTGGCTCAGGACAAGGTGATCCACCCTCCCTCCCTATCCTGGGCTGTACATTCTTTTCCCCTCCCTTCTTCTGGCACCAGTGTTCATCCGAACATCCAGAGAGCTAGCTCCAGGCACAAAACTAGCCAAAATCTAACTTGGGATTAAAAAAAAAAGTGTGTGGAAGCTTAAAACTCTTGCAGAACCTGATCCTAAAGGTGCTCAGCAGCTCTTGGAGATAATGAACATCCCACAAGTTCAGACCCAACCTTATCTCATCCTGGAAAAAAGGGAGATGAGGAGGAGATGTGCTAGCCTGGAATGGTGATTCCCTGATTCAGTGAGTCCATAGTGCATCCTTCAGCGTTGTGCAGGGTTGCTTAAGCCAGCTCCAGGAAGAGGAGGTCTGGAAACGGCAGTGATACGATCACATCAGCATGGTGCTTTAGCCTGGTGAGGCCTGCTGAGGGGAGGTCATAACTCTAACCTGGCACCAGCTGGCCAACCAAGGCTACGCCAGGTCACTGCTCTCCCTGAGGTCCCATGTACCTGCCAACCCTGTGAGGACGTGTTGGACATGCCAGACACTTTGGATGGCACTGCTCATCTGTGTGTGGGCAGCCACGCTGAGCACTGGACCTCTGTTGGGATTAGTCACTACCAAGAGCCAGCTGCTATGTAGATGCTCCACGGGATGCTCCTCAAGTTCACTGCCACAGTCTGGAGATCAAACCCCCACCTTGTCATTATCTGTCATTTCTTAGCACTCCATTCCCTTTCAGAAGGATTTACCTGGAGGCTCCATTTACCACAAAACTCAAAAGCAGCTCTGGGGAAATGTCTGCACCTCATGAAACAGAAAAAGAGAAAGTTCCCACTGAGGTTTTACATGGGTTTTATTTTTCCCCTTGTGTAATGTATGCAGTTGAACTCAATTTTTTTTTCCTTGAAATAAAAGAGCTTCAAAGGCAGTTTAAATAAATAAATAAGCTTGATGAAGTGATAGAATTTTTCTGGAGGAGAGATCATCGGCAAATTCATTTTAGAAATCTTTTTTTTCAAACCATGCCATCTTGTTTTTAAAGAGATGTTTGAAGTCTTTGAATTTGCCCCTTGGACCCATTTAAATCTAATTTCTAATCCCTTAGTCTCTGTAATCATATGAAACCTCTATTTTGGTATTATCATTTGAGTCCTAAGTATTTGCCAAATACATACTATATCATCAAATATTTGTCATATAGTTGTGATTAAGATGTAGAGCCCTCAAAAGAGTTTGATAACAGTTTAAACAACTTCAGAGTAAATTAAGGGATTTAAAGGATTAGAAAAGAGATAACAGATGTTAAACGTGTACAGATTTTTTTTTAAAGTTTTGTTGATTTTAAAATACCTGCCACAAATAATGAAATACAGGAGCTGTTCTTGCATGTTATATTCGCACTTTCCATTCTCCTGCATGTAAAAACAATTAAAAATCAGGTATCCCTATCACCATTGAGCAGAATATTTAACTCAGCAGGGCATTTCGTCTGGTGAAGATAATAATAGCCGTGAACCAAACTCCACCATTCAAAATCTCCACGAAGCTCACCTCTCTCCAGTGAGGCAGAAACCAAACCCACAGGCTTCCAAACTCCACGATCTGGGCTAGGGAGCCAAAAAGGTTCTCCACAGTGGGGGTGTTGGTGTTCATCCTGCTTTAGATAAAGGCTCCAGGCACCAACTCACCCCAGCTACCTTGGTTCTTTGCAGTGGTGGGTGCTGCAGAGACCCTTCCCCGGCACTGGAGAGGAGGAAAAGAGGAAGGTAGGATGGGGAGAAATGACCATGTCTCACCTGGGATGGCACCGGGCCACAACTTGGGCACGTTGCTGTACCTGAGGGCTGGGCGATGCTCCTGGGGGATAAAGCAGATATTAAAAGCTAGATGGGGTTTCATTCGATGTCCTTAGTACCGGTTACTCTTTTGTCAAATTAGCGGGGGGGTTATCTCAAAAAGAGATCAAGGGCTGGGCCCTTGATTTATCTCAGAGGTCTAAAATTTTAAAAGCTCATACAAAAGCTTCTTCCCGTAGGTTTCATTTTATCCATGCGGAGAAGTGGGTTTTCAAACAGCAAGAGAGTTTCTCTCAGCCACGCAAGCAAGGCAGCTCTTCTAGTTCAGGCACTCAGCAGATTAACAGTTATTATTATATCTTACGGCAGCAGCCATAATGTGAGGGATGCTATTGCAGAAAGACCGGGTGAATAGTTCTTATCTGAAATGCCTAGAGTCTAAAAAGGCAAATAGAAATGTGTGCGCAAAAGGTACCTCGTTGCAGCAAATGGTGACTGAAAGCATTTGCACAGACAAGAGGATTTTTCTTAGATGACCAGGATGAGGATCCCGACGGAGCTGCTGCATGGTTGAACACGATCCAAGACGAGAGCTGAGCAGTTTTAAACTTGGAAATAAAGTTCTTGCCTGGCAGCAGCTGGAAAAGCGTAAGACCACACCTGAAATGGTGTGTTTATACCAGGTGCTGTTTTACAAGACGGGCATCGGAGCAGTAGAAACAGAGCAGAAAAGAGCAACAAGTATGAGAGGAGGCCTCAGGT
The DNA here is from genome assembly GCA_008921705.1 of Burhinus oedicnemus. Lineage (NCBI taxonomy): Eukaryota > Metazoa > Chordata > Aves > Charadriiformes > Burhinidae > Burhinus > Burhinus oedicnemus. The sequence continues at coordinate 160,494 of VFFE01006305.1, forward strand.
GTTTCAGCAGGGAAGGGAGGTTAAGAAAACAGAGGCTGTATTCATTGCAAAAGAGGAGGCAGACAAAAAGGACTGTGCAACGCGCGAGATGCTGAGGAGTGGCGAAAAGCTGGACGCCGAGGATGTGAGAATGGAACAAAAAGCTGGAGGAAGAGAAGACAAGGTTTTCACAATGTTTCTGCACACTCTCTCCCTATAGAGGGTAATTAATATGAGGAACACAATAACCCACAATCATCAGGCAGCCCTGGATGTGTTTACAACACAATGGTTTGCTGCATTGGCAGGAGAAGCTGCAAAGACTCTTGGAAACCCCCTTGTTAAAATTCTCCCACCAAACTGAGGGTTATATGACAGAGATAAAATCAAAAATCTAAGACACAAAATGCATTTCAATTAGCAAGGGACATAAGAGGCGACCAAAAGAGGTTCTTCAACACAACAGAATTAAAAGGAGAATAAAGGGAAATATAACACCCATTAGTAAAAGGCAAAGGAGAGCAAATAAGCGATGATGCAGAGCAGACTGAAGTGTTCAACATCTCATTTCCTATGGCCTTCCCTCCCTTTCCCCTACCCTCCTCAGGAAGGCAAATTATGTCCAGTTATTTATCAAAATTAATTTTTACAAGGAAACAGGAACTCCAGCCAGGATAACAAAACCAGGTTGCGTTGCAGAATAATTCTGTTGGGTAAATAGTCAAGCTAAAGGGGACACAGTTCATGCTACAGCACCGAAGGAATGATTTGCGTCACTCACAAGGCAATACTGAGCTACCAACAGGACAAACTGTGGTACCCGCTGTTGGATGCAGTGGTGACACTGAGCTGAGATTTTGGACTCCTAAGCTGGGCTCTGGTCTCCACACTGGGCAGGCAGGTAGGCGTGCAAGTGCTGAAGTCCTCTGTTAGGCCTAACTCACTGCTCCTATTTTTGCTGCTAAATTAATTTTCCAGGTTTATGGGGTAGTCATAAAAAAAGTTACTGAGAGGGAGGAGAAGGTGTAAACTTAGTTTAAGTCAGCTGCCCTGCGATAACTGCCAATGCACCAGTTCTTACCACAGGATACATGCGGGAGAGCTTCCTCCTCAGCAAGTAAATGAGGGGTAAACAGCCAGCCTCGAGAGAGACAATTTACTGTGGGGAGAGGAGCGATTACAGCAAGCCAGCTTTGAGACATCTTCACACTTTAGCTAGCCTGCAGTAATTAGTTCCCGAATCCATATCCTTAGCGCTAGGATGCAGAGGAATATTTCTGAAGGACATATTTTTGCCTTTTGTGTTCAACAGGCTGTACGTGGTCTGTCAAAAGAACTGGTTAGCTTAATTGGTGTCCCAAGGCTGTTTGTCTTCATTCCCTGATTATGGCTACAAGCAAGCATTTAACTGGTAACTCATGAGTTACTTGACTAGGGCATCACAGCAGACACATTTCTGGCAGAAGGGAGTAGAAGGTGTGAGAATACAGATGAAATCTTTTGGAGACCCTTGAGTAAAACACCAGAACCACACTTCAAGTATGAAAAAGAGAAAAATAAGCACTGAGACTGATTTCCAAGGCAAGAAACTTGGAAGTTGAGTCAAGGCCAACAGACTTTGGACTGCATTCTAAGGAAGATGTAGTGTGTTGGAGGACTTTTACTCTGTATGCTTTGGACAAATCTGCCTTAAACTCATATTTAAACAGCCCTTTCAAACTTCTGTAATCTGTTTGTTTTGGTCTTTTTTTTTCCCAGGTCGCTGTGATATTATTTCTGAAAAACAAGTAGAAGTTTTGCACTTTTGTTGTGATGCATCCTTAACAACCTGCTGCCAAAATCAGCCACCAAGAGCTTTTCCCAGTGGTTGATAGTGGAGCCATCAAGGTCTTTTGGGGCTTGTCTGTGGGAGCAGGGCTTTTCTTCTCACATCATTTCTAGCCAGAAGCAGGAGGCTAGTGACTGCAGCACCTTTTTCTGCAAAAGAAGGTATATAGCCCACAGAGGGGGCTGGCAAAGCAGAAAGCTGTTTTTTGCCACCCAGGATGTCTGGCTGAAGCAAATGAGCGTGTGGGAGCCTGGGGTAGATGGGGTGCCAAGGCTGCTGCTGGAGATCTGGTCAGAGGGGTCGAGAGAGCTCAGGTGGAGGCAAGCACCTCTGTCTGGTCAGAGCAATAGCTCCCCAGGCTCCGCCAGCATAGACACCCAGGTCCCAGGCAAACACCCCAGTGTGAGCACCTTGTTTGGGAGATAAATCCCATTCCTCTGGCTGCGGTGACCTGTACCCAGTTCCAAGTCATGCTCACGGCAGCACCGTCCCTTTTGGCCTCCCTCATGGTGCATATTGCCGTCTTCTCACCCTGCTAGTGTCGGTGGGAGCCTTTCTATTGATTTTAGCAGATCAGGACTTGAAAGAGTAAATCTACCAGCAAAACCCCCATACCGGCTAGCCGTTTGCTAGAGCAGTGCCCCCCAGGTGAGCTGTGCTCCATGGGCTTTCTATGGCCCCAACCAAATGCTCTCATGCTTCCCGTTTCACCCTGTCCTGATTAGATTTGTTCGTTACTGCTCTCCCTTATCCCTTTTAAACCAATGATGCCTGTAAATTTAGGTGGAGGTGGCGACAACAACCTTTTGCATAATGTGGGGAAAAAAGCCTGCACCAGCCCCTGGTGATCTGTAGTTTGTTTTATTGGATTTTGTGATATTGAGATGGTTTGGCAAACTGTTGGCCTGTCAGATTGAGAGGTCACTCACCAGCTTCCATCAGAGATTTAAAGGCACTGCAAGGAAACTCCTTGTGTCAATTTGACTCAATTTGCAAACTAATGAGTTAAGCCCTCCCAATGTGTTTGGGGTCAGCTCAGATCTATTTGGGAAATGTTTGACTATTAGCATTTAAAGCTTCAGATGTGCCAAGCCCCATTTCCCCCTCCTGCTCCCCAGCCCTCTCCAGGTTGCTCCCTCCTTTAATTTCCCTGCAGGTTTTAGAAAGGATGCATTAAATTAAAATCACTAGCTGTTTTGTGAGCAGTCTTTTGTGACCAGTAATGAATGTAATGAGTGAAAAAGGAAAGGGAAAACAGAATGATTAAATGATGCTGGGCTGTTTTTCACCCAGCAGTTTGCAATGTGACACAAATGGACAATTGGGGCTTTTCTTTTCCCATTAATTTGTATCTGTGTTTGCACTTGTCACATAAAAAACAGACTATTTACTAAAACATGAGGTAGGTAACAGATGCCACCTCCTTTGGAGCTGAACCTGATTGACCTTATCTCTGACAGTACAGTTGCGCAATGTTATTTTGGATTTTCTCGACGTTGGACACAGCCCCAAGCACTATGGCAGCTAGACTTTACTCTCATGTGCTTTTAGAGGGCTTGGTATCTTGCCTTGTGTGCTTATTGTGTTTCATAAAAATACAGCAATCATTTTGAAACATTTTTCCTACCAGCATTGAAATGTAGTCCAGATTCAGATTTTTTTCAAACTGCAGGCAGAACTAAGAGCTTTACTTCCTAAGGTGCATGTTGGGATTTTTCCATGATAGATATTAATCAAAAGCTTTAGCAATTAATCATTTTCTGAGCCAGGGTGTGCTCTGAGTGTGTGTACGTGCGTGTGCGTGTGTGTTGATTAAACCAAGTATCTAGATCTGAAATCCTCAGATATCTATGTTCGTTAGACTGTTTTGGGACTATCCTGAGAAACAATTTCTGCCTACTGCAAATATACCAGATTCCTTCTTGCTGTTTTCTCATTCCTATGAATCCCACAAAACAGCCCATGGCATGGGAACAGCCCAGATTTAGTACCCTAACTAAAGCGAAGCCCATACAATTATATGTACGCAATTAAAAGGGAGGTGCTGTTGTATCTTGGTGGGATTCGCACTGACGGTTTAGGCAAGAGTGGATCTGGAGTTCTTGGAAAGTACCCTGTCATACAATCCAGCCTGACCTCTTGGAAATGAACACGATGATGGCTAAATGAAAGCCTATAAAATTGAGTCTATGGGAGCAAGGGCGTTCTCCATCCAATTTTTCACCGAATGTATATTTATAATGGGTGCACTTGTCACTTCTAAGGACCTAATAGGAGGCTGAATCAAGGACTGGTCTGGCTGCGGCAATCTATGGCCAAGGTCAAAATCCATACAGAGTGCCTTTGCAATAATTCTCATGGGGACATAGAATGGTAGTATTTAATTCAGAATTAGCCCAAATAAGCTGAAGCTGGCCAGAGTGTAATGGATTAAAAAAATGAACTTGGATCCACAAAGAAATCGGGTCTTTTTAACATGATTGTTTACGGCTGCTGCACCATGTGAAATGATAGGTTCTGTAGCTCTGATGGGGCTCTAACGAGAGTCGTCATTGCCAGAGACAAGTGACACATGCAGTCAGCCGCAATACTTTAGCAACAGGCAATCTTATCCTACTATTAAGTAAACTCTTCATCCAATTTCCATTTCAATTTTATAGCTGCTGCCGACACAAGCCATTAAAATGCACAAGCTAGCTTTGCAATTATTCATTCAAATAACACTTAAAATTGTAAGGGGTATTCTTGCTCTTGAACTTGCAGAGCTGCCATCCACACCTCACTGAAATGCTGCTTGAAAAACACACCAATGAGAAAGTGGCCTTTCCATCCTAATTCGCCTCTGCTTAAAGATCTGTTTCTGTTCACAGGAGGAAAATGAACTCTCATGCAAATAAGGCAACAACGGTAAATACTTTTTGTTTTGTTTTTATTGAATGGGAAAACAAACTTTAATTTGAATACTAAACCATCCAGAATATCTAGCTGAAAACATGTTTTTATTATTTACATTCCTAGGTTTGGCTTGTTATGCTCCTGGCATATCTATTCATATCTCTTGCAGTATTTTTTCATTTCATATATTAATATTTAATATTCTTTATACATTGTTCAACCTTAATGGTTGTCTAATTTCTGTTTTTCATCCACAGAGAAGCTATTAATTTATGAGCATATAGGGCAGTAAGTAATAATTTGCATGAATGCCTTGAGCAGATATGCTTCCATAGGCCTCCCATAGCATAGACTTTGGAAAGGGTGATACCATCTATTGGCCAAGCTTCAATGCACACTCTTTACAAGAAGAAGAAGAAAAAAAGTTTTTTAATCCATAAAGAAGTCTACTAAGTGAAAAATCAAGAGAGATGACAGCAACTGGGTTGTTCCTAGGGTTTGTTTGGCTTTTTTCCCCCGTTTATTAATGTGTTAAGTATATTCCTGTGGTTTATAAAGCATCACAGAAACTGAAGTTTTCTGTACATCTTCAGGATTTACAATGAGCATTAAAAAAGATTCTCAAAGACTGGCTGGCCTGCAGGGACATCCCCACTCCTGGTGTTCCCAGCCGCAGTCTGGGACTCTATTTTCAGAAGGTCAGTGATAATTTACACCCTGTGGTAAGACTAACTTTTGAGTCCTTCTTCCACAGACAGATGTCAATGTAAAGCACTATTAATGTTTACCATATATTACTGTCCCCAAAAGACGCAAATGAAGCAAATAATGGAATTTATTTTGCATTCTGTTGAGTATAGGGTGGAGAAAAAACATTGTTTGTTGGTTAAGTGCATGTCTTCTGTCTTCACATACAGCTCATTAGAGCATGTGAAACTGCTTGCTTTGAACAACTTCATGAATACAAAACGTTTCAGATGGGAGACCCTTCTATTGGACAGTAGACTCAAGGGAACTTCAGAATTTTTGCAGGCACCTAACATCAACAGTGTTTTCTATGTGAAAGTATTGAAACTTTGACTTCAAGTTGTTTAAGATACCAAGTTCTGATTTCATTTTTTCAGTGCTTTTCTGTATTACAATTTAACATTAATAATTTGAATGGAATATTAGAAAAAGTTTGAATAAATTGTTTCAATATTTTTTAAAGAGTTTTTTTTTTTTTTAAAAAAATTGGCATAGGTGTAATAATAGCTCCATGACTTGATATTGCAGTGTGATCAAAGCACATTTCAAAAGGTTGGACTTTCTTGTGGAACGGAAAGCCTATATTTTGACAAAGTTTTTCTGGAAAGTTGAAGCTCTCTATTTAGTGTAGGCACAACTGAGTAGAGTCCTGCAATCACCAAAGACACCCCGACACCATGCAGGGATAGGAAAAGAAGAAAATGCTTCGTGGCTGACAGGTATCCTCCAAGGGTTGCCCAAGTGCATTTTTGCCATGATATTCTATTTGAGGAGAGGAGCTGATCTGTACATTTCTCCTTCTGTTTTAGGAGTAGAAAAAGAGTCCTCATGACCAAGCAGAAATTACTGCAGGATCTCCTGCAAAACATCTTCTTTGCCAACAGACATTTCCAGAGCCTTCATTTAAAGACATTTTCTTATATGACTGGACTCCATATTTTATGCAGAGTTCACAGAAATAAAGCGACAATGCATGTGCATTAAATCTTGGCTTGGTTTACTGCAAGAGTGCATTCAGGCAAAAATACGTGCATCTTTTTCTTCAGTGATCTACTATTCATATGTAGTGATAATTCCAGTTCAATTAGACTCAATGACCTGAACGGTCTGGTTGCATGCACAGGGGTGACCAAGCAGAGCCTGGCTCTGGGACCGCTCACCACCCAGCACGTGGTCCCAGCTTTCCTACTCCAACAAGCAGCTGTCTTCCGTGCCTGAGGTGTAGATCTGCAGGGCAGAGTCACTGGGGTGATAAAGGAGCTTTTAGGATGCTATTTGTCTGACCTATCCCAGACTGCTGTATTAGCACCCATTACATGCTAGGTGTAGCCCCTTGCCTCACTAGTGACAAAGATGTGGAGGGACCAAAACTCATGCTCTCTCTCATTCTGTCTTTCTCTCTCTGATAAGATGATGTGTGTTAACGTCTTTTCACAAACCTTTTAACCTGATTTTCCTGGCACTTGTGCACTGGGAGAGTGTAGAATTCTAGAAGTAAAGGCTTGATTTAGTTGCTTAAGCAGTTCTGCCTGGTCTCTCAACTGGTGGCCCAGCAGGGTTTGGGGGAAGATTGAGTGTGCACACATGCTGCAAGTTTCACCACTGCTGATTTTGACATTTTGCCTTACAGGAAGTCAATTAACTAAACGATACCTAGCTTTTTTTTTTTTAAAAAAAGTAGCCCTCTATGTTAAAGACATATTTAATTTTTTTTTCTTATTGTTTGAATTATAAAAAAGAAGGAGTACATGGTAGAAAATGTGGTTGAAGAAAAAATATCAAATGAAAATTTATCTTCATAGTCATTTTCTACTTAATTTCCATGGTTGAAGAACTAAAACTCTAATATTAAAGTTCTAAATTAAGCTGTGTATATCAATGTACTAATAGTACTCGGTAGCATGTATAATAATCTGTCACATTGCTTTTCCAACTAATCATTAATGAATTAATGAAAGGGTTTCACTGGTTTTGTACTGTGTAACATAATGAGATATACAGTATTTAAGGCTTTCAAAGATTTAGGACCCTATTAATGAAAAATAATTATTATCCTACAACAGTAATTAAGTATAATTTGCACGGAACTAACATTTTCTAATCCGTAAACATTAACGATGTCAACAGTTCCTCACAGAGCTGTTAACCGCTCTGCAATGTTTTTTAAAGGAAGATGAATGGACTAATGCGCTGGGAAAGGGATCCGCGGTTCAGAAAACTGGTAACAGCACCTAGGCAGAAGGCCTCTGGGCAGATCTGGAGAGGCACATCGGTGCCTGCAGATGCCTATCTACAGCTTTAGGTGCTTAAATACCCCGGGTCCTTGGATTTAGGCAAAACACAAAAACAAGACAATCCACATGGCCAGGACTGATTTTCAAGGTGAAAAGCAAAGCTGCCTTTTGCACTCATTGTATGGATCCTGGGGACTCTGCGGAGCCTTTTCTTGTGCCGTAAAGGGTTGTCCAAGGGCAGTGCTAAGCGCAGGTGCTGGAATGGGATCCATTTACTGGGGCTTAACAAGCTGCTTGTTAAACACTTTTCTTTCACTGGGGTTTTCCCAGGAATACTCTACCTTGTCCCTGCTGCAGGCTGAGACGCCATCCCATGTCACAGAATCATAGAATCATAGAATGGTTTAGGTTGGAAGGGACCTTAAAGATCATTTAGTTCCAACCCCCCTGCCATGGGCAAGGACACCTCCCACTACACCTGGTTGCTCAAAGCCCCATCCAGCCTGGCCTTGAACACTTCCAGGGACGGGGCCTCCACAACTTCCCTGGGCAACCTGTTCCAGTGCCTTACCACCCTCAGAGTGGAAAATTTCTTCCTAATACCTATTCTAAATCTACTCTCTTCCAGCTTGAAGCCATTACCCCTTGTCCTATCACTGCATGCCCTTGTAAGAATTCCCTCTCCAGCTTTCTTGTAGGCCCCCTTCAGATACTGGAAGGCTGCTACAAGGTCTCCCCAGAGCCTTCTCTTCTCCAGGCTGAACAACCCCAACTCTCTCAGCCTGTCATTTATGTCATTTATGTCATTTATGTCATTTATGGTGGCTCGCTCGAGAGGCAGCAAATGGTTAAACTGCAGTGACTTGGTGGTGTTCATGTACTAGTTGACATCTAACTACAATTTTGTCTCTGTTTTGGCACACCTAAGGGTCACCCACTCCGTATCACTGCTTTTCAGCACAGGCATGCCAACTGAGCATCAGTTTTGCCTCTGTGCCTCTGGACTGAACTCACCTGCAGACCCATGAATAGCACCCACAGATCCATGTTTGCAGGGCTTCTCTATGGCCTAGCAGATAATAGACGGCATAAACTACTAGCAGCTGGAGGTTTTTGCCTCTTTCTGCATGGCTGGGTGATAAAGAAGAGCAGATCTTACTTCTGCCAGTTACTCTTTTAGCTAAAATATTAGTGGTCCGTCTCGTAGATAGGAAAGTCTAGAAACAGTGAGCTACACAATTCTTCAAAATATCCCCTCTCTCTTTTTTTTTACTTGCAATTTTTAAGACCTTAAATTTACCAGTGTTACCTCAGACAAGCTTGAGGCTATAAATCAGGAATGAAAGAGAACATGGCAGCGTGTGGCAAGAAGAGACAGGGTCTCGCTAGAGCCAGGGAACTTACAGGTCATGTAAACTGGGTCCTGCTCCAGCTGCACTCCACACTCGCCGTGCAACCTGAGGCAAAACTGCACTCTGTGAGCCTATGGAGACCAATACACTTTAAATTGCATTACCAGCGGTTGAATGCTTGACTTTACACTATAAGAATTTACACTATATTTTGGAGATTTGTGTGCAGTTTTGAAGGCATCACTGATTTATAACCATGTGACGTACTGCAAAGAGTATTTGCAAAGGTCAAATTAATAACTGACAGGGAGGCTACTGGAACAGAAGACTGAATAGAATTTGTGATTTTATAATCTTGTGATATGTTAATTTTATGTCTTTTATCTATGTGCATTTTATTAACAGACAACACTATGTTTGCCTCGCCACTTCCTCAGTGAGAAGTGCATGGCGAGGGAGGAAGAGCAGGCTATAGGAGGTTTGGAGGTTGATTAAATTTCTTAGCTATAATTCAATGTGGATTAGAAAATAGCCTGTGAATAGATTTTCCCTGAATGTTCAAAGTAAGTTTTGCAGCCTCAGAGTGAAGATCTGAAATAATCTAATAAGGAGAAAGAACAGGAATAAACAATTTAACCAGTTTTAAGATGGACTTAAATGATACGGTTTCTCTTCCTCAGTCTCCTGGGCTTTTTTGATGACCTACCTCCCCCTTTTACAGCTTGTCAGTATTATGTTTACTAAGCCTCCTTCCCTACATCCATCAGGGCCCTCACACAAGCCGCACACAGGAAAGGACATTTGCATGCTGTCCTCCACCCCTTCCTACATTGTGCCGATAATCTGGGATCCTTCCAGCACCTTTTGTCATCACTCCTAGGATGCGGTTCCTTCCTCCCTGCTCATCTACCTCCTGCCCTCCTTATCAGTCAGAAAGTCAATTTGTGTGTATAAACTGATACAGTAAAAAGGTTCCTCTCAGTTTTCTGGAACAAATTTTTTCATACATTTTAATCAATGTCTGCTTTAATCCTCTTTAAAAAAATATGTGCTATTCTGTATAAGAGGAACAAAACAAAACAGAAAAAAGTGGTCTTTAACAGTTAAATCTTTTACATATCTATATATATGATTGGCCAGATAATCATAAAGACCTTTAAAAAAACCTTTCTAAAAGTTCAAAGCATCAGGAATAAAAATGTGGTCTCCCTGAAGTTTTGTGTGTTTCATCCTCTATCTTCAAATGTTCTTAAACCAAACTTTCCAGAAAAAAAACAACCAAGCCTCTTTTGGGGGTAGATGCAACACATATCAATTAAAGGCCTTTATTCCAGAGTGTCCGAATAGGAAAGTCCAGATGCAGCTAATTAATACTTTACTGTAGCTTTCACTATACTATAGCTGTAACCCCTGCAAAACATGCAGTTATCATCTGATAGACGAGAACTATTTCCACATTATAGATACTCTTCTCGGAAACTTTGCATCATATAAATGTTTAGAGGACCATAAATTTGCTGATACGTATTTTCTAACATAAACTTAAATTTCACACTTGTTCATCAAAATTAACTGATGCTGTTGTTTTCTTCTTTTGACTTGCGTTTAAAAGGAGACACTGAAGCTAATAAGGGGAAATTGCCTCCGCATCTCATCCGTCACCCAGACTCTGCTTCCACCTATTTCTGCCAGTATGAACCCAGAGGCACAGTGAGACCAGCAGCAGGGCTGCCCTCGTTTTGCAGAGCTGGAGAGACCAGCACGCTCTGCTCCTTCAAGGCCAGGGTTTGACTCCCTAAGATGGAGAAGTTGGATGCAGATGCGAGCGTGCACATCTGTAATGATGAGCAGGATCGATGAGACCGTTAATTCCTCCAGTTGTTTAATGCAGTGGACGTGTTTCTCTAGAGAGCTGAGTTCAAATTCAATTTAGATGACAAGTCAAAATGATGGGGGCCATTTTTTTTCCTCCCAAGGAAATATCTACCTCCAGCTACCATGATATAATTGGCAATATCTTCTCAGGACAAACCAGGTCTGAGATTGATAGGGACTGCTGGGCACTGAACCTTGAACCAGGGCTGCCTGCACCATTCCTTACTCCAACTTGTACTACTAGCTCCACATGAGCATGAAATTCATATACAATACCTCAAAATAATGGATTCATTTAAAACAGACATAATGTCTGCTGAAGGGGTCCAAACCTGCATCCACATTGATGCCAGGAATTCTTCTGTTGGTTTTAAAAGCGATCTGGAGACTCAATAATGGTTACATTTAAGCCAGCCATTTTCCAAAACAACCTACTAACTTCTAGGGTCTCCACATTATACCTGCTGAAATGGGTAGGAGCACGCTCCTGACCTTGGTTCCCCAGTCATCTGCACAAGCAATTTGAAGACACATTTGAACATAGATTTGCATGTAGTTTAAGCACACGACTTTCTTTTTGGTGGGCCCCAGGGCAAAGACAGGGGAAAAAGTGAGTGTATGCATGGCTCCTTCCCCAGTCAGGACTCCTCCAGGATGTACACCCAGCTCCAAAACCAGGAGCACCTCCCTTCTTCAAGGCCACCTCACTGTTTCAATTTGGGAATGATTGTGGCGCTGACACTCTAAAAAATTTCACGGAATCACAGAATCATGGAATTTTCAGAGTTGGAAGGGACCTCTAGAGATCATCTAGTCCAACTCCCCTGCTAAAGCAGGAATGCCTAGAACAGATTACTCAGGACCCCATCCAGGCGGGTCTTGAAAATCTCCAGAGAAGGGGACTCCACAACCTCCCTGGGCAGCCTGTGCCAGTGCTCTGGCACCTGAACCGCAAAGAAGTTTTTTCTTAGGTTTGAATGGAACTTCCGATGTTCCAGCTTGTGCCCGTTGCCCCTCGTCCTGTCACTGGGAACCACTGAAAAGAGTCTGGCTCCATCCTCCTTCAACCCACCCTTGAGATACTTCTAAGCAAGACTAAGGTCTCCCCTCAGCCTTCTCTTCTCCAGGCCAAAGAGTGCCAGGTTTCTCAGCCTTTCCTCATCAGGGAGGTGATCCAATCCCCCAATCATCTTTGCTGAACTGTCTCCAGTAATTCCCTGTCCCACTTGAGCTGGGGAGCCCAGAACTGGACCCAGTATTCCAGTTGTGGCCTCACGAGTGCTGAGCAGAGGGGGAGAATGACCTCCCTGGACCTACTGGCCACACTCTTCCCTATGCAGCCCAGGATTCCATTGGCCTTCCTGGCGACAAGGGCACATTGCTGGCTCATGGATAATTTACTATCTACCATGGACCATGATGTTGAAGTCCTTTGTATCAAGCTATGTTATCAAGATGCTGAATGTTTCCTAAACCAAGAAAGCTGCTAAAGCAAATAATGACTGGATTTGGGTTCCCCTCAGGCTGCAGAATTTTCCATTCTTTTAAGAGGTAAGATGAATACTCGTCCTCCTTACATTCAGCCCATAACCCAGCTGCAATTGTGGCTCTGCTCATCATTACTGTGCCAGCACTCAATGTCAAGCTCTGTGTGGATGGAGCCGAATAGGGAGGGGAGAAACTTTACCTCCTTGAGTTTCACACTTTCGGCAGTACCTGTTAAAAAACATGTTTTATTCACTATTCGCATGTGGAGAGACTTTCAAAGGAGTCTTAGCATATACTAGCAACAAAATTTAATCTTCGGCATTCAGGTCCCCCTCCAAATGAAGGACTATGTCATCTCTGGGTTCAAGAATATTAAAAGATGTGAATTCTTAGCTCTAACTAAAAAGGACATTTCCCACCTAGTCTCTGTTTCAATGTACAAGGGTTGTGCTTAGCGATTCAGTAAGACCACCTTGACATTTAAACATATGTCACTCACTTCAAAAATGTGTCTAGCCCTCCACCCTCCTCAACCCCCTGGCCTCTGTGAAAAGGAAACTGAGCCTTTTAAGGGCATCTGTCAAATGTCAGGCAAGCATGCATAATCTGCAGTGTGCTCCCAGGGTAACTGCTGAATAGTTGCTGCTAAACCCTTCTGAAACTAAGGAAAGCGCTAGACCTGTTGAAATGAAGTACGAAACAGGAGGAACTTTTAAAAACGATTTGTTGGTAGAAATGCAGAGACCTCCACTTCGAAGCGCATGAGTTTGTCACCGGTGGCAGCAGACTACAGCAGCATGCATTCATGACACCGGCTGTCATAATTAATTTTTTGGCAATCATTGCTGGGAAAAGAAAGTTACAAAAAATTAATCTAGCACAAAGTATCTGCCACCAGAAGAGGGGAAAAAAAACGTTTAGCGAAGCCTTTGGGAAGACCCAAATTAAGCTTGGCTTCCTATGTCCTGTAGCTTATTAACCTTAAACTGTGAAATTCTTGAGAGAATGAGGATAGAGTATGAACAGAACAATTGCAAGACTTGCCTCTGTATTGAAATGAAGTGATTATGTGTATCACTGTAGCACATAAATGACGGAGATGCTGAAACTCAGCATTTCCAAGATAATAAAATAAATGGGCAGAGGAAGTTTTCCTTAGATCATAATGATTTATAAGGCAAACTAGTAGCCTTCTAATCTATTATTCTCAGTAACAGTTCCCTTCCCACCCAAAGATGTATTTATATATGCAATGTATCCAGTAATATCCAGTCAGAAGCTGAATGATTTATCTTGCGGTCTGCAAATTACATTAACAACATAATTAATAACTTAGATATAAAAACTGTGTATGTCAGAGCAGTATGTCATGTAATCAATGGCAACAAATCATTTTCTCTGGTGTTTAGTGATTCTTTCAAGAGAGCGAATCTATAAAAACAGAAGAGTCAATCAATGAGGAGGTTGCCTACATTGTCTGTCCTGTTTGCAGACTTGAAAATTAAGGTTGCCTTTATTGTTTAAATTTTAACTATTGGAAATCAATCTGGGAACATAAACAGAAAGGAAAAATGTATTAATGGCAAAAAAAAAAAGTTGGTATCTGTAAAATCTAGTCAGAATTGCCAGCTTCCCAGGTATTGCTAAATGCTGATCACATGAAACATTTATGAAACTATTATCACTTGCACAAAAGCACAAACATGGGCAGTACATTGAAAAATTATCTTCTGAAAAGGGAGTGTTCTTCCTCCAAACTATAATGTACAACTTGGATGGGTCCTGCAAAATCAATGAGCTTTCCTGACAACCCTAGTTCATTTCCAATGCCTTCTACTGAAAGTGTTAGTCAAACCCCACCTCATTCATCCTCAGGAGCGAAATAAGGCAACGCATTTATGCAGGGCATAGGCTCTCTTTCATTGACTGACTCTCGGTGAGCATTTGCTCAACTTGTTTCCATAGGAAGGTGATCTGAATACACGGGAAAAAGCTCTTATCTAGCAACTGCTCTAGACTGCCAGGTTCCTCCTTGTTTTTTTGGCAACGTGCTTTTCCACTTGCACTGACTCATTTCAGTCGAACATCCTCATTCAGAAGTCAGGGCTGTAATTCAGGAAATGCTTTAATGTTGTTATGACAGACAGATTTTTTTATTCATTTTTCACTCTAAGACGGAAAGAATGACTGCCTTCTCTGTAGCTTGGAGGCACTCAGAAGCTTAAAAAACCCCCAGAATTAATAAGGACTTCATGCCTTTTCTATGCTTTCTATCTGGAAAAACCAGCTTTTAGCTGCGAGGCCCAGGAGGACAGCAGAACCTGGAGCTCTGGATCCACACGGGCACTGAAGTACACGAGTGGGATTCATCTTTCCAAACTTTAGATAGATGTCTACAGTGCCCACTCCTGGGCCGGTTATCCCACTCCCTACTAGTAGTGGCAAGAAATAAGCACTTGTAAGGTGTACTTCAGCAGTCTGTTCTCAGAGGTGAACTCGAGGATGAAGTCTCTTCCAATGGGCTTTAAAGGGCGGCCAGTTTAGGTGGAGAAGTCTACGTTCAAGCTGTCTATGGGTGTTCACCCCAGCGCCTCGTTTGCCATGAGGTTTACAATCCTAAATGCCTTTGTGGATCTGGCCCATAATACCTCAGAGAAGAGTAGGTATGATGGACATCCCTTGTTATGCTGATCAGGAGGGCAATCTGCAATGCTCTCCTATGATGCACAGAGAACAAAGTTCAGCCTCCACCTACTCCCGGCCCCACCCTGTCCCCTGCCTCCCTGCTTGCTTCTGGCCATGGAGGGTATTATAGCTTGAGCAGCTACAGAGTAATAATTACTATCTGTGTGCATTCTTTTCATTGCCATATTTTTTAGAAGCTACTCTTGATCTTGTTCAAAGCGTGACGCACACAGGATAACAACTCCTGGGACAAACAAATGGCACTATTTAGCAGTGTAAGCCTCACTTTCCAGTTGCATTTGTATGTATTTATACGCTTCCCAAGGCAAAGCTGGAAACCAACTTCAGCTGTGCAGTGACGAGCTAGGAGGGAGGGATTGAGGGAGGCAAGGAAGGGGAACAATAAGATTTTAGGTACCTAGAACTGGGATCATACAGTTAGACAAGAACAACCCATCTACACCAAAAGCCAGAGACAGCTAAGGATCAGTTACACGTTGAGCCTCTAATGATCTCCTTACATCAAAAGCCCTTTCAAGGCACAGCAACATACCTGCCCTGCAAAGACTTCTGAGCTACGGGATAATGTAATCATCCGTACAATATCCTTTCTCTTTTGTGAGTAGTTTAAGCAAAGAAAAGCAGCCACTTTGACTCTGGTATTAAGCCTCATCTTGAACAATAACTGGGAACAATAATGTCACCTTATTTGCTAAAATGTGCCGTGTGTGAGGACGCAGAAAGACTCTACCTGGGATATTTGGGCATTCCTTGCACAGCTTCAGTATTTTTTAACAATTTTTGGTTTCTAGTGCTCCTTGTGTAGTTGCGTGGGAGCTGGGGAGTAATGCTCAAATCGGTTGAATTCAACTTATTTGTTTCACGAGCAGGTATTTAGATGAGCTTTGTCTCCCTAAACCTCTTAATATAAAGAGTAAACTAGATTGCCTGTGAGTGTATTGACTGTGTTTAAGAATGCTGGATTGTATTGCAAAGGAGTTCAGGCCTGTAATGTTATCACTCAGCAGGAATGGATCCCATCAGAAGGCACATGGCGTGCCATGACGTAGCCAGCCTTAGACCACAAAAGCAGACTTTTCTCTGTGAATTAGACAAACCACACAAAAGGCAACAATAGCTAGCATAAACACTATTTAATACTATTCACAGGCTATTGAAGAGATGGGCGTTGACTAAGAATTGCAGCAAAGCCAGTACATTGTTGTCAGATGAAAGGACGCCTAATGAACAGGAAGCATCATTTGAGCAGGCTGACAGTAACCATATAACTGCAGGATTGTGGGACTGGCATTTACCCCATGGGTCTTTACAGTCAAAAAAATAAAGAGAAATTAAAGCATAAGGAATCCTTTTTTGTAGGCACTTAAAGCCCATAAAGCAACACAAGAAAGTGTACAATTGTCTTTTCATGATTTGTCTGTGCTTCAGCTAATCATAAAAAAGAACTTTTGGGGTGCAGTAACTATAGGTTCCGTGTGGTAAAATAAACCCTTCAAACAATAGAAGATTTGGGTATTTGCAAATTGTCCCAATTGAAATAAGACCTACATTTTTTTTCCTCAGCTATCTCAAACTGGTCTCTAGCAATGGCTCCCTTGGTAATGTCATGATGATGAACACTTTCGTACTTGCCCCAACAACCAGGCTAAATAAATGGTTGTGCGGTGGTCCTACTTTATTCACTGATGTGTAACAGTAAAAGGAAGCTAATTAAATAGATTCCCTTCTGATACAATTATTCCAACTATGTTCTCCCATCCCACGATCACACAGAAAATAGCTTCAAATTGTTCCTGCTTTGTGTTTTTAAGCTTTTAAATTGTGCACTTAGGATGCAAGCAAGATGCTAAAACTCCTTTCTGTTGAGACCTCAGCTGAGACAGAAGGGACTCAGGTTCTTAGAGAACAGAGGTCCGAGAGTCGAATTTTATTAGTGAGAGTTTTTCTGAGTAAGACTGAAAATATTTTAGGACTGGCATGTTTCAAAATGTTCTTTGGGAAACTGAATCTGGAATAGTGTCCACAGAAAGACCTCCAGGCCACTTAGGCCTGTTATTTGGCAAAAGGCTGTGATGAATAGCATTGTGGCCAGGAAGAGGATATTATTATGTTCTGAAACTGAAGAACTGGCTCTATGCTGTTTGCCACTGCCCGAGCAGGGACAGTAGAGTTATATATATATATGCATATATATACACACACGTCTATGTATATATATGTGGACTGGAAGATCAGCTCCCGTACTCTTGATTTTTTAGCATCCTGCCCCAGTAATACAGCAACCGGTACACAGAGGAGCTGCAGGGAGGATGGATATGATTATCTTTACTCCCACTTTTGGACGCTTCAACCACAGAAAGCCCCAAACCAACGTTTTTGGCACTGACACTGTGACTAGGAAGCAAAGCAAGTTTCGAGTAACAAAGAAGTATATCCCGTATCATGATTTAACCCCCTTCTCCACTAACCCCTATCAGCTCTTTCAATAGGTGCACTGTAATACACTTGGAGAAAAGAAAGAGAAAGCAGGTGTCGAGGGAATGAAAACCTAAGATCCTTTTCCACATGAAACAGCTGTGAAAAGGCAATCCATGTTGAACTGT
This sequence comes from Burhinus oedicnemus, assembly GCA_008921705.1. Lineage (NCBI taxonomy): Eukaryota > Metazoa > Chordata > Aves > Charadriiformes > Burhinidae > Burhinus > Burhinus oedicnemus. Next base: position 178,201 of record VFFE01006305.1, read on the forward strand.
GTTTCAGAGGATTCCAGCTAAATTGCCCCCTTAAGGATTTCATTTTCTTTACAAAAATTCAACTACTTGAAAATTAGTTCTACATTAAAAATTCTCTGAATGAACAAATGAGGGATCCAGCCAGCTCCTGACTCACTATCAGCCCAATTTACCTCGCCCACACAAACCTTTTGATATGTTCTGAATTAGAGCATTGGTTATGCAGTTGACTTTATACGCTGTTTATTAACTGGCAGAAGGAGACCAAAAGAAACACTCCGATTATAGCACACTGTGCCATTACACTGTTTTTAAACATCCACTTTATGTTTATATAAATATATTTAAACATACATTAAAATACAGAAGATGGTTTTCACCAATAAAGTCAGAGTGACTGATCCATCTAGTTCTAGAAATATGCAAGACATGATTCTAAAAATTCATTGAGCTTGAGCTGGTGAGTTGGTGAGTTAATGTTTAAAGGGGCACAGCTTAGATTTTCTGGGCAGCACAAACCGAGTAGGATGTGTGTGAGGGCAATCGAATGAATAGCTGATTTCAGCTTTAACCACTGAGTGACTAGTGTAGTTTATCATACATTTAAGGCTGGAAAAGAAAAACAAAAAGAAAGACACAAAAAGAAAGAAGAGAAATAGAAGTTTAATTAAATGCCATGGTTGCAGTATAATGCAAATCTCACAAATAGAGCATAATTGGTTTAGCAGAGAGATCCAATGCCATAAATAACCATTCATAATCATATACAATTAACATATCAATAGTTCTTTTTTGGAGTTATAGTCCATAAGCTAAGTTAGTTCTTCACTAGAAAAGTCTGGCAAAACCAAGCTGTTAATTAAACCCTTTTCAGAATTTGGTGCCACATTTCGACTCCTCCACAAAAAAGTCTGAACCTATTATAGTGTCCCTCTTCTTCACAAGCAGAAGGATGCATTTTTTGCCTATTTAATACCACATAAATCTTACAGAGAGGAGAAACCCAGCAATCTCAAGCCTTTCCACTACAGCTGGCTAGAAGAAGTTGTCTGTGCCGTACTGGGACAATTCACTAGAGCCGAGACTTCGGCTTTTTGTGTGGCATCGAACAGAGCTTATGCCTGATTGAAAAAGACTTCATGATAACCTGAAACAATCTTAAGAGAAGCCAGTCCCAGTGGAGGCTTTATGTACTTTAGGTGATAATTACAAGAATAGGTTAAATGTCCTCTTTTCCTCAGAATTAATTAATGTCCCTCTTCCATGTATATTAACAATAATTCAATCCTGATCTCTCAGCAAAAGAAAAGAGCTCTTTAAAGAATGGCAAAGAGCTTGCCAGTTACCTGCAAAAATACTGAGAGCTTTCTGAGTACTCCCAAATTAAAGGGGAATTAGAAAAGCTTTAACTGGTTACACAAAGGGCTGAAATTTTCACCTCAAAATTACTTCGAAGAAAGGTGGCTCTCCAAGCAGCTGGAGTCCCTGCTCTGCTTTGAACAGAAGACGTGCAGACAGGCTTGCTTTCCAACTTTGCGCCTTTCCTGGGGTTTGCCTTTATTATTAACTTCACAAAACATAACTCCACAAAACAAACACCAGCCCCTTCTTGACCGACTGCTCCTCGGACCGCCGTGGACCTTCCTCCACCCCAACTCCCCCTTCTGTGCCCCTCCAAACGCTTCTCCTGATTGCCTGATCAGTTCCTACTTCAGCAGATCTCCGCTGTCTCTCTGGAGGCTTCAACCGTTGGAGAGGAAGGTGACTAAATGGTCTAGGTCCCTGCCCTGCTGCTCAGTTCCCCCTTGCTTGGGCCCCTGTTACGCGAGTGTGCAGTGATGCCGTTTTGTTTTTTTTTTTTAATTTACAGGTATGTTATCTTTTAATGAAGACTCCACTGAAAGGCCTGGGAGCAATTCTGTGGTCCTGCATGTGACAACATTTTATCTTCATATCCACACATTTTCACCTTTCACCTACAAATCAGTAAGGCAAAAGCATGAGGAACAACATCTGTATTTAGCTCCATTGTAACAACAGAGCTTATTATCAGGGAGTGTCGCGAGGGGTAACAGTTTTCAACTGTTAGAGGGTAGATTTAGATTAGGTATTGGGAAGAAATTCTTTATTGTGAGGATGGTGAGACCCTGGCACAGGTTGCTCAGAGAAGTTGTGGAGGTCCCATCCCTGGAGGTGTTCAAGGCCAGGTAGGATGGGACTTTGAGCCCATGGTGGAGGGTTGGAACCAGGTAATCTTTAAGGCACCTTCCAACCCAAACCATTCTATGATTCTATGATTATTAAAAGTACTACTTTTCAAGCTGGCACCCATCTCGCCACAAAGAACATAAAGAGACACAAAGACCTACCAGCATCCTCCCTCAAAGGAACCATGTCAAGCTTCAGCATCAGGTATATTTTTAAAAGAGATGATGCCTTTCTTGTCCATTGAATGTTGCTATATTATCAGCAAATCAGCTTAAACACAAACAATAGGACAGATATCATAAGAGTTATAAAACATTTTCTGAGCAAATGTCCCTTCCAGACTCTTTGTTGAAATGAAAAGGGACTCCAAGACAAACTGAATAATGAAATGTCACCTTTCACCCCCTTAATTCTAATGCTATACTCGGGTCTGTGGGCTTTCTTACCAACATTTCATTAACAATGCTGTGGGACGAATAGGGAGGTTGATTGATGGGACCAATGTTACACTAAGCTAGTTGATTATTTCATATTGGATGTCATACAAAGATATCTAATGGCACTTAAATCATTAGCTAATGTAAAACAGAGAACATTTAAATCATGAGATAATGGGTACAGAAGCTGTACTAGTGCTTCCTAATCTCCGAATCAGCTGAACTTTCAAAACCAAACTCTAAATCCAGAGTTTCCAAACTCTCTAATACCAGTTCAAAACTGGCAGGCATGGAAAAAACAACAGCCTGCTAGTCAACAGCCTTATAGCCAGACATCTATGAGCTTAATCACTTGCTAGGACTTGGTGACATTCCTCATTAATTTAATGTGGGTTTTATCTTCAGACGTAGAATAGCACATGTAGTGGAATTTATTCCACACACCTGTATGCCTGCTCTGCATCGTGTGTACTCTAAGTGCGAATGAAGCCTCACGGGCAGATGTTAGCGGCACTGAAAACAGCAAGTGCCAATGTAAATAATATCTCTACTTCATTCTGAGCACATGCATAAGTCCTCCACCCACTGGTGTCATGCATGGAGAAGTGGGCACAAGCCTTTCTTCAGGTGAGGGCATGAGGAGGCATTCGGGGAGTACTATAAGGGAAATCTGGATGCAAAAGGGGAATGAGCATGCCAAGCGCAGACCTATTGGGGAAGCAAACGTTGTTCCAGGGCATCACTTCAAGGGCTGGTGGGACTCGAGAGGAGAGGAGAGGAGAGGAGAGGAGAGGAGAGGAGAGGAGAGGAGAGGAAACACTCCAAAATAGTGTTTCACTGCTAACTACTTTTTACAGCTAGCTGGAGCTACCCTAGCTCTGATTATTTTGTACTTGGATAAGTGTTTCCCCCATTCCTGGACTGGGGTGACACTCAAAGCCTTTATTTCATTGCACCTGGTATGTGGGCAACACAAGAGACTCCTGCTTCTGCTGCCCCTAACAAGCAGGGCTATTCAACGAGAGCCTTTCGACATCCAAACCCTTGCTCTGGGATGGGCCATTTTGAGCACTTCTGTTCAGACCTTCCTTTTGTCTTAACTTCCTTTCCTCCTTAGGACTTTTTTTCTTTTTTTTTTTTTTTCCCCCAAAGACACTGCACAGTCCAGAAATTCCCTGCTCCTTGTGTTGCATGTCTGGAATCCTAACAAGTCAAACCACAGGAGTTAAGCCAAAAATTTGAATGGAGACAATTAAATTCTTCAACACTTGCAAAAATTAAGGAGTCATAATTTATACTGACTTTAAAATCCACCCCATCTGTTAGTACATTTCTAACAATGTGATTTGTCACAGTAAAAAGTAATTAAATGAAATGTATAAAAACGAGTCTCATACTGTTTTATGCATAAAATATATTTTATTATAATTAGTCACCTGAACAAAGGATGATGAAGCGATTATAAATGGCAACACTTACAGAATTTAAACACGCAGAAGAAGTAGCACAAGCAAAATATTTTCTCCATAAAGAATTGATTCACGCAGAATATTTAAATGGGAAAACCGAGTTTTATTTAGGTAATCCAATTGCCTTCAAGAAACAGAAAGTTTTGCGAAAGGAGAGCAGTTATGTACAATGTTGGGGCCTGATTCAGAGTCAATTAAAAGGCTCCTGCTGATTTCAGTGGCTTTCAACCAGCTTCCTCAGCGTGCCACTATGCTGAAGAGCTCCCTCACTGAGCCAATAGAAGGAATCAATGGTCTTTTACACTAAGAGAAGAATAACCCACCCGGATTAAATTGATCTCACTGGCTCAACTATGTAAAAAGTTCGCATTAAAGCTGCCCATTATCATATGAATAAACAAACCTTTCTAATGCTGCTATTGTTTTTGCCATTTCCATGTTGGTTTGTTGTGTTTTGGTTTTTTTTTTCACTCGACACTTGCAGACACACCTGTAGTATTTTATTTCCGAGCTAGAAAACAGAAAGCTCTTTGGTTAAGTGCAATACTTTCAGCTGTGAGGAGGTGTTATTGTG